>JACEFZ010008974.1:0-315000 GCA_014155875.1 Cepaea nemoralis | reverse complement strand
CGCGGGCAAGGAGTCCAGTCTCTGTCAGGTCTGACGTCAGTGATACAGCATTCCCCGTCTTGTCCCATAATTTGTATGACGCAATGTTGTCTGACTCCATGACCGGACATAGAACACACCAAAATGCCAGGTCATTCTATCGAGAACATGGCATACACAGTTCTCATAACAATGACCGGACACATGTTACAGTTCTCAGACCAATGACCGGACACATGTTACAGTTCTCAGACCAATGACCGGACACATGTTACAGTTCTCAGACCAATGACCGGACACATGTTACAGTTCTCAGACCAATGACCGGACACATGTTACAGTTCTCAGACCAATGACCGGACACATATTACAGTTCTCAGACCAATGGCCGGACACAAGTTACAGTTCTCAGACAAATGACCGGACACATAGAACACAATTCTTAGACCAATGACCAGACACATGTTACAATTCTCAGACCAATGACCGGACACATGTTATAGTTCTCAGACAAATGACCGGACACAAGTTACAGTTCTCAGACCGATGACCGGACACAAGTTACAGTTCTCAGACCAATGACCGGGCACATGTTAGAGTTATCATACCAATGACCGGACACAAGTTACAGTTCTCAGACCATTGACCGCACACATGTTACAGTTCTCAGACCAATGACTAGACACATGTTACAGTTCTCAGACCAATGACTGGATACATGGAACACAGTGCTCAGTCCAATGACCGGACACATGGAACACAGTTCTAAGACCAATGACCGGACAACACAGTTCTCTGGCCAATGACCAGACTCATGACATATCCAGTTGTCACTTCCCTGTACAAGACACATGACACACCCAATTGTCACTTCATTTATCGGACATATGTCAGACGCAGTTGTCACCTCCCTGAAACGGATATATGACACACCCAGTTGTCACTCCATGTATCGGACATATGACACATCCAGTTGTCACTTCCATGTACAAGATATATGTCACACCCTCTTGTGACTTCCATGTACAAGATTTATGTCACACCCTCTTGTGACTTCCATGTACAAGATATATGTCACACCCAGTTATCACTTCCATGTACAAGATATATGTCACACCCAGTTATCACTTCCATGTACAAGATATATGTCACACCCAGTTATCACTTCCATGTACAAGATATATGTCACACCCAGTTATCACTTCCATGTACAAGATATATGTCACACCCAGTTATCACTTCCATATACAAGATATATGTCACACCCAGTTATCACTTTCATGTACAAGATATATGTCACACCCAGTTATCACTTCCATGTACAAGATATATGTCACACCCAGTTATCACTTCCATGTACAAGATATATGTCACACCCAGTTGTCACTCCATGTACAAGACATATGTCACACCCAGTTATCACTTTTTGTATTGGACATACGCCACACCCAGTTGTCACTTCCTGTATCGGACATATGACACACCCAGTTGTCACTCCATGTATCGGACGTATGACACACCCAGTTGTCACTCCATGTACAAGACATATGACTCACCCAGTTGTCACTTCCTATACACGACATGAACCACTCAATGAGTTCCTGTACGGACATATGACACACACATAGTTGTCATGGAAACACTCACCTGCGACACATTCAGTTGTCATGGTAACACTCACCTGCGAAACATTCAATGAGTTCCTGTTCTCTCATCTTCATGATGACCCGCATCTTCTCGTGTCTGGCCCGCAAGGTGGCGTGTTTGTCTTCCAGCTGTTGGTGAGCCTGTCTGGTCTGGTTCTCCCTCAGCTCAACCGTCATCAGCTGCTCCTGCAGGTTGTTCTCCGAGCGGAAGAGCTGTGGGCACACGGCAATCATTACATTCACATCACAACAGTCGGCACACGGCAATCATTACATTCACATCACAACAGTCGGCACAGGGCAATCAGTACATTCACATCACAACAGTCGGCACACGGCAATCATTACATTCACATCACAACAGTCGGCACAGGGCAATCATTATATTCACATCACAACAGTCGGCACACGGCAATCATTATATTCACATCACAACAGTCGGCACACAGCAATCATTACATTCACATCACCACTGTCGCACACGGCAATCATTACATTAACATAACACCTGTTGACAGCCTAGTGGAAGTTCTCTCACACATCTCTGAGAGTCTAGCGGATGTTCTCTCATACATCTCTGAGAGTCTAGCGGATGTTCTCTCACACATCTTTGAGAGAGTAGATGATGTTCTCTCACACATCTTTGAGAGAGTAGATGATGTTCTCTCACACATCTTTGAGAGAGTAGATGATGTTCTCTCACACATCTTTGAGAGAGTAGATGATGTTCTCTCACACATCTTTGAGAGAGTAGACGATGTTCTCTCACATATCTCTGAGAGCCTAGCGGATGTTCTCTCACACATCTCTGAGAGTCTAGCGGATGTTCTCTCACACATCTTTGAGAGAGTAGATGATGTTCTCTCACACATCTCTGAGAGCCTAGATGATGTTCTCTCACACATCTATGAGAGAGTAGATGATGTTCTCTCACACATCTTTGAGAGAGTAGATGATGTTCTCTCACACATCTCTGAGAGCCTAGATGATGTTCTCTCACACATCTATGAGAGAGTAGATGATATTCTCTCACACATCTCTGAGAGCCTAGCTAATGTTCTCTCCCACATCTCTGAGAGCCTAGATGATGTTCTCTCTCACATCTCTGAGAGCCTAGATGATGTTCTCTCACACATCTCTGAGAGCCTAGATGATGTTCTCTCACACATCTCTGAGAGCCTAGATGATGTTCTCTCACACATCTCTGAGAGCCTAGATGATGTTCTCTCACACATCTCGAACGAACGAACGAACGAACGAACAAACTGTATTTTCAAAGGGTTAAGAATTGGGCACGCAGGCCCGTCTAACATTCTGCCCTTCTATCACTCTCTTTCATACATTATTTCATTCACACATCATTCAAGGCTAACAAAGAACAGCAACAATATAAAAGATATGCATTATAAAGGCATGGGCAAAATGCAAACATCAAAACTACACGACACAGTAATATTAGATAATGGTCTGACACTTGTTATTAGCCATGTGGAATATACTGGCCTATAAAAAGGGGATTGGCTGTTATACTAGGGTTTTGTTATTATTATTATTATCTCTATTATTAAGGGGGAAGGTAATCCGTATTGAGATAGTGTTCGAATAATTTGCGATTATATGAATAGGGATTGGTGATGTCTTTGATTTCTTGTGGAAGATTGTTCCACAGCTGAGCTGCAGAGTACGTTAAGCTTGTTTTGTATAAGTCAATCCTAGGCTTCGGAATGTGTAGTATATTTAAACGTTTACTGTGTCTAGCATTATATTTAAACAATGGCCAAAGGTAATTTGGGGCATTCCGATGCAGGATTTTGTGAATTAGTTTAGCTTTATTGAAAAGCAGGCGTTTGCGGAATGGTAGTAACTGAAGGCGTTTATACAGGCTAGGATTGTCAGATAAATGTTTGCTATAAATTAGACTCATGGCCCGTTTCTGGAGTGAGTAAAGTCGCTTGGTGTTTGAATTAGAACAACCGTCCCAGATTGTAGAGCAGTAGTCAAAGTGTGTCTGTATATGAGAAGTATAGAATAGTTTCCTTGTGTCCTCATCAAGGAAGTTTTTAATTTTGGCGAGTTGGTAGACTTTTTTCGCTGTTTGTTTAATGAGCGCTTGAACGTGGGAATTAAAGGTTAGGTTTCTATCAATGATTAGGCCTAATGTTTTGTGCTCAATTACACTTTCTACTGGCATGTTATCGATGTGAAGTTGAAGTGATGTGTGTGAGCTTAGAGTTTGAAGTCTTTGTCTGGTTGTTAATAACATTGCTTTTGTTTTAGTGATGTTAATTTGCATACGGTTTGAATAGCTCCACCTAACTACATTATTTAATTCTTGTTGTAAAGACGACTCCAGTAAAATACAGTTTTCAGCGTTTGTGTACACTGTACAGTCATCTGCAAATAGATCGCAGGACGACGAAAGATGCAAAGGTAGATCGTTAATATATATGGCAAATAATAGAGGGCCAAGAATAGAGCCTTGCGGTACTCCAATATTGAAGGTAGTGGTTTGAGACAGAGATTTATTATGTGATACTACTTGCTTTCTGTTTGATAGAAAAGATGATATTAGAGTGACTACATTAGGGCCAATTTTCATTGTCTCAAGTTTTTTAATTAAAATAACATGGTCTATCATATCAAATGCTTTCTTGAAATCAATAAACACAGTTCCACATAGACTGTTGTTGTTTATATTCTGGTGCCAATTTTCTATCATGTTTGTTAGGGCCGTATGGCAAGAATATTTTGGTCGAAATCCTGATTGGCTGTCAACAATAAGTTTGTTGCGAACTAAATACTGTAATGTTACTTTATGGATGTGTTTTTCTAGTGGCTTAGATAGTGATGATAGTAAGGAAATGGGTCTGTAATTGTTCGGGAGACCATTGTCCAATGAACCAGATTTAAGAAGAGGGTACACTTTAGCGATTTTGAGAGCTGATGGAAAGTGGCCTTTGGTGAGACACTGATTATATACATAGGTTAGTGATGTACAGATCACTGGCGCAGCACAACGGAGAATCCGGTTGCTGATTCCATCTAACCCAGATGAGGTTGTGTTTTTTAGGTTACTGAGGTAAGTGAATACTTCAGTGATTGTCATTAGCGGTATGTCGGAAAGAATATCGCGGGAGCATCTATTCTCGCAAAACGATGACAATAAAGATAAGTTGCAAGGAGAATTAGGTATTGAAGCCTTCAACTGGTCTATGTCAGTTTGAAAAAAATTACTGAATTGGTCGCATGTAATATGATTTGATGGTAAAGAATTTCGGAAGTTATACTTGTTTGTCAAGACGTTAATTGCCTTCCATATATCCTTACTATTTGTTTTATCCATTACTAAGTTCTTAAAGTAATTTTTCTTTTCCCGTCGTATGTTATATTGAACTTTGTTTCTAAGAGTACGGTATGCACTGAGATCCCGCTTTTTATGTGCTTTATCTCTGTCTCTCATAATTTCAAGTATTTCCTGGGTGATCCAAGGTGGCTTGACGTGGTGTTTTACTCGAACTTCCTTGACTGGCACATGTCTATCAAAAACATCAATAAAGGTTTTCATCCAGAATTCCAGAGCATCATCCGGGTCAGGAAGCTGATAAACATTGTCTAGAGGTGAACTGAGCAAGTCCTGTAAAAATGCGTTTTGGTTGAAATTTTTGTAACTTCTATATTTTACACTTATGTGTTTATGTTTAGGAGTTTTAATTCCTTTTTTAGACCACGTGCAGCATATTGGGTAGTGATCGCTCATTGCACAATTGGGTACGGTGCATTCTATGATGTTGTCTGAGCAAGTTACATAAATGTGATCTATGACTGTTGAAGATGACTTTGTTACTCTAGTAGCTTGTTGTACTATTTGTTGGAAATTGTATGATGCAATTATATTTCCCCATATTATGTTGGATTTGTTGGTGTCAATGTTAAAGTCTCCGAGTAGTATAATTTCCTTCCCAGAAGCGAAAACCACATCCATCATGGTAGTGAAGTTTTCGTACCAGACGTGTCCAGCACTGGGATTTCGATAGAGGTAGCCAATTATCAGGGGTGTGCGGTTTTGATGTTTTAGCTCTAACCAAATACATTCTATTTCGCAAGTTTCAAAGTCTAGCCTACGGTGAGCATTTAGTAAATTAGAAACATAGGTTACTATGCCTGTCTCTTGTTTCCTACAGGGATCCCTTCTAAAAACTTTGTACCCTTTAATAGAGATGTCCTCATCTGAAATTTTATCATTAAGCCTACTTTCACTAAGGCCGAATAAATGAAAATTTTGATTAAGAATAGAAGATAACTCTGGTAGCTTGTTAAATAAGCTGCAAATGTTTAAGTGTCCAAGGCGTATTCCTGACTTATTGAGCCAGTGTTGCCACTTCTCAGACATTTCATCCATGAAGAAAGTGTAAATTAGTCAAAGTTAAGCAAAAATACAAGATCATAAAAAATCACAATTACATTAACTTACAAAATATCAGTAATACAAATCGATAAGTAAATGACAATATTATAACGATATAACTAATTAGACCAACGAATATAATGCAAACAAGGAACAAAACGAATTAAAGAACATACAACAAATAATTAACCTGAAAAAAACTACTTCACAAGCTAAGTACCAACTGTTATCCAAAAGAATCAATAAATGACTATACAAGTCAATGTCTCTGTTTAAAGCGGGGAGTGAAGACCCCCTCACTCAGAGTATTAACGCGATAAAAAGTATTATAAAAGATATCTAAGTGTCAATCTCTGTGACTTCAATACGAGTCAATGTTTACAGCCACGTACAATCTAATACGTTGCTATATAAATCAATAACCAAGTATGCGCATAAACTTTCTAGGAGAGGCTCTTTCTTGTACCGAGATCCGGTGTTGCTTTGTGCTGAATTGCTAGTAAATACCAGGCTGTGTTGGTCCTTGGTACAGCGACATCATAAATGCCTGCCGAAGTGAAGCTGGGCTAAACCGTGTGAGGTATAACAACTCTGGGTTACAATGGAGTGGATACTGTTGATTTCTCACGGGTGTGTAACGACTTCCAACTACAGGCTCTGATTCGTGGCTAACAGGAGGCTGTGGTGGCACGTTGTTGTTACTACTGGATTGATCCTTGCTGTGGAGAAGAGGGAACGTATCTTCATAATTATCACCCTCCTGTGTGAAAGAGGGCGTATTGTACGGATTTGGTGTGATGGAAATGTTCCGTCTGGCTTGGATATCAGGTGCCGTGGTTATGAGTGGTCTGCTCTCTTCTGGCCTATTGGTACTTGATGTGGCGGCAGTATGTCGTCTGGCTTGAGTTTGAGGTGGTGTAGCTAAAAGTGTCCTACGCGATCCAGTATTGGATGTAGGTTGTGTACGTTCAGGGTATTTAATATTTTTGGCGAGCAAGCTGGTGCCCAATGTAGACAAATGTACTTGATCTTTATAAAGTCGCTTTTTAGATGCTCCTGACTGTGAAGGAAACACCGGGTTGTTGTTGATGAACTGTATGCAATATGTTGTTATTTATGTCAGCTAGACGACGCTGGAATCCATAACTCGGTGATATGATGGAGGAGAAGAAAATGGTGAGTTAGGAAAAGTGTGACGTAATCCGTTTAAGAGCGCCAGCAGTTGAGATGTTGTGATTTGCTGGTTGTTCATTGTGTCATTGATACCAATATGAACGCTTGCCCTTTTTACAGTTAAGATTTACAGCCAACCTCCTAATCTTGTCTGTTAGCCGGTCAACACGAGCCCCAGGCAATGGAATTATGGAAACAATGTCTTTGTCTGTAGTAGCCATCCGGTCGCTGTATAGACCTTTCATTAGAGAGTCGCCTATTATAATGTGTGTACATTCGGGTCGTACTGTCTGCACATGTTGGTTGTCAGTACGCCTTGCTCGTTGTTTCTCCCATTTAGCAGCAGTCTGTACGTCTCCATGTGACTCTCCCTGTGTTTTCTGGAGGCGTGTGTTGTCTGATGGCAGTGCACTATAGCACTGTACGTTTTCTGACGAATTTTCTTGAAGCACTTCGAATCTGTTGCTTATTTTTACACCAATGTGATAGACTGCTTGTAGCGTTTTATCTTTCTCTGCACGTTGAGGTTTTTCCGCGTCTTGTTTTTGGTGAAACTGGGCTTCAAGATTCTCCGAATTTGATACAGCTGCTTGGGAGTTACACGCTTGTTCAGTTGAGTTGGTGGAGGACTTGTGCTGTAAAGTTTCTATTGTTTTTCTTAGCAACAGATTTTCCTCTCTCAGGAGCGTGATTTCTTCTTTGAGAGCAGTGTAGTCACTGCTGGTCTTGCTGTTAGCTGCAATGTTCGCTGTAACAGTAGCAGTGAGCGCCTTTAAGGATTGCTCTATTACCTCAATGCGCCTATGACAATCGCACGATTGTCCATTGATAGTTGGCGTGTTATCTAAGGCTGGTATTTCTTCTGCTACTCTTACGTTGGTCTCAACGTTGTTTTGGAGGTGCTCCATTGGATATTCAATGGCCAAGAGTACTGATGGGGTAGGTGACCTCGTGTTGATGGTATTGTCCTGTTCATTCATTGTATGTGTTAGTTGAGAAACATTGTCTGCTGTGATGTCCACAGCTGTAGTTGTGGGCTGTGTAGATTCTGAGTCCTCACTCGAGACGAGCATGTTGATGATATCTTGTGTCTTTGATATGTCTCTACTCGTGAATGTAAGTATTGAGTTCTCCAGCTCGACAAAGTCTAATTTTAGCCAAGAGTTAATGTTTTCAACGCTGCCCTGAGCTAGTAACTTGTTCTTCGAATGATATAAATGTATTGTAAGGACTGGCGTCGTAATCAGATCTTCCACGTAGGCCCCGCTTCTATCTTGTCTGTGTTGGATTCGTTCAGGCTTGTAATAATTGATGAGGCACGTTCGAAATGCCTCATAATGGAGTGTATTGTTAAAGGATACTGTAACACATTGGCCAGAGTTGGTGTGTTGGACGACTCGGCCGACTGGATTCGCACACCTGGCTAGCTTGGTCTTCACCGCCTTCTCTTTGTTTAGTGTGTATGGTTTATTCACGGCCGATCGTAAACCGGATCTTGTTTTAACACCAGTCACCTCCAGAGAGGCCTCTCCTATAGATGACATTACTGCATCATGTTATCAAACCCGTTTGAAGAATGCAGCGAACTCATTGTAGTCTAGACGCGCCGCGGGCTATTTGAAGTCATGTGTTGCGGTTCGTTTGTTTTGATAATTGAGACAATAACACAGGCTGATCAGGAACTTGCGATATTGTGTGCAGGCAACTTACCACGCTCTAGTCAAGCATGGTTTACACACGTTGTCGTTAATCGATAATTGGTAATTTCGAAATTGAATGACCTTACCGTCCATTTATCAAAGGAATCCTCATTTCACTAAACCACAGTCACATAAACTTAAGATATTAATTCGTATTAGATCCAGTTTTAGAACTAACACAATGATATACACAGCATCTCGATTGAAACAGGCAAAACTTTGATAAATTATATAAAAACTGGGAGAGCTTGTGAAAACACGTCCGCTCGTAACCGGAAACCGACAATAGTAGTCTCTGAGAGCCTAGATGATGTTCTCTCCCACATCTCTGAGAGCCTAGATGATGTTCTCTCACACATCTCTGAGAGCCTAGATGATGTTCTCTCACACATCTCTGAGAGCCTAGATGATGTTCTCTCCCACATCTCTGAGAGCCTAGATGATGTTCTCTCACACATCTCTGAGAGCCTAGATGATGTTCTCTCACACATCTCTGAGAGCCTAGATGATGTTCTCTCACACATCTCTGAGAGCCTAGATGATGTTCTCTCACACATCTCTGAGAGCCTAGCTAATGTTCTCTCACACATCTCTGAGAGCCTAGATGATGTTCTCTCACACATCTCTGAGAGCCTAGATGATGTTCTCTCACACATCTATGAGAGAGTAGATGATATTCTCTCACACATCTCTGAGAGTCTAGCTAATGTTCTCTCACACACCTCTGAGAGCCTAGCTAATGTTCTCTCATACATCTCTGAGAGCCTAGATAATGTTCTCTCCCACATCTCTGAGAGCCTAGCTAATGTTCTCTCACACACCTCTGAGAGCTTAGCTAATGTTCTCTCACACACCTCTGAGAGCCTAGATGATGTTCTCTCACACATCTCTGAGAGCCTAGATGATGTTCTCTCACACATCTCTGAGAGCCTAGCTAATGTTCTCTCACACATCTCTGAGAGCCTAGATGATGTTCTCTCACACATCTCTGAGAGCCTAGATGATGTTCTCTCACACATCTATGAGATAGTAGATGATATTCTCTCACACATCTCTGAGAGTCTAGCTAATGTTCTCTCACACACCTCTGAGAGCCTAGCTAATGTTCTCTCACACATCTCTGAGAGCCTAGATAATGTTCTCTCCCACATCTCTGAGAGCCTAGCTAATGTTCTCTCACACACCTCTGAGAGCTTAGCTAATGTTCTCTCACACACCTCTGAGAGCTTAGCTAATGTTCTCCCACACACCTCTGAGAGCCTAGCTAATGTTCTCTCACACACCTCTGAGAGCCTAGCTAATGTTCTCTCACACACCTCTGAGAGCCTAGCTAATGTTCTCTCACACATCTTTGAGAGAGTAGATGATGTTCTCTCACACATCTTTGAGAGAGTAGATGATGTTCTCTCACACATCTTTGAGAGAGTAGATGATGTTCTCTCACACATCTTTGAGAGAGTAGATGATGTTCTCTCACACATCTCTGAGAGTCTAGCGGATGTTCTCTCACACATCTTTGAGAGAGTAGATGATGTTCTCTCACACATCTCTGAGAGCCTAGATGATGTTCTCTCACACATCTATGAGAGAGTAGATGATGTTCTCTCACACATCTTTGAGAGAGTAGATGATGTTCTCTCACACATCTCTGAGAGCCTAGATGATGTTCTCTCACACATCTATGAGAGAGTAGATGATATTCTCTCACACATCTCTGAGAGCCTAGCTAATGTTTTCTCCCACATCTCTGAGAGCCTAGATGATGTTCTCTCTCACATCTCTGAGAGCCTAGATGATGTTCTCTCACACATCTCTGAGAGCCTAGATGATGTTCTCTCACACATCTCTGAGAGCCTAGATGATGTTCTCTCACACATCTCTGAGAGCCTAGCTAATGTTCTCTCACACATCTCTGAGAGCCTAGCTGATGTTCTCTCACACATCTCTGAGAGCCTAGATGATGTCCTCTCACACATCTCTGAGAGCCTAGATGATGTTCTCTGACACATCTCTGAGAGCCTAGATGATTTTCTCTCACACATCTCTGAGAGCCTAGCTAATGTTCTCTCAAATATCTCTGAGAGCCTAGCTAATGTTCTCTCCCACATCTATGAGAGCCTAGCTAATGTTCTCTCACACACCTCTGAGAGCCTAGCTAATGTTCTCTCACACACCTCTGAGAGCCTAGCTAATGTTCTCTCACACACCTCTGAGAGCCTAGGGGATGTTTTCTCACACACCACTGAAAGCCTAGCTAATGTTCTCTCACACACCTCTGAGAGCCTAGCTAATGTTCTCTCACACACCTCTGAGAGCCTAGCTAATGTTCTCTCACACACCTCTGAGAGCCTAGCTAATGTTCTCTCACACACCTCTGAGAGCCTAGCTAATGTTCTCTCACGTATCTCTGAGAGCCTAGCTAATGTTCTCTCACATATCTCCGAGAGCCTAGCGGATGTTGTCTCACACATCTCCGAGAGCCTAGATGATGTTCTCTCACACATCCCGAGAGCCTAGATGATGTTCTCTCACACATCTCTGAGAGCCTAGATAATGTTCTCTCACACATCTCTGAGAGCCTAGATAATGTTCTCTCACACATCTCTGAGAGCCTAAATAATGATCTCTCACACATCTCTGAGATCCCATCGGATGTTCTCTCACACATCTCTGAGAGCCTAGATGATGTCCTCTCACACATCTCTGAGAGCCATTTGTAACCGTGTTCTCGTAACTCCAGTCGTGTCGTGTTGGGTCAAACTTCTGAGATCACTTGTCAAGGATCAGGTCTCACAACAGCTTCGGCTGAAAACTGTCAGTGTCTCCTGTTTCCGTGAGGGTCTGTCCCGGTGTCACCTTTCGGGATCAACGAGAGAACATCACAGAACAGTGGCAGCTGTCTCAGTAACCCTGCCTAGAGCTGGCAGCCGTGACTCCAGCTGTCTTCAAAAGCCCTGCCTAAACCTGGCAGCCGTGACTGCAGCTGTCGTCAAAAGCCCTGCCTAGAGCTGGCAGCCGTGACTGCAGCTGTCGTCAAAAGTCCTGCCAAACCTGGCAGCCGTGACTGCAGCCATCAGCAGTGTCCAGTAACAGCAGCAGGAAAGACACCTGTAAGCTTAAACTTTGACATTTCAACCGACCTTTGCCATTTGTTCCTGCATGTCTGCATATTTAAGCTCACAGTCTCCGGCATTGCTCTCAGCGAGCTCCAGTCTGTAGATGCGGTCTTTCAGTTGATTTTTGAGAACGGCTCGTTCTCTCTTCATCAATGTGATCTGTCAGAGACAATTAGTGACACTTGAATGTGACGTGAACAAAATGTGATGTGGATATGTGATACATGCCAGATGTAGAACATTTACGTAAATAAACACACATAGTATTGTCTAGCGCTCACGGAAGGAAAAGAAGGAAGTAGAGACTAGAGGACGCACTAGACAACTTAATATTTGAAAGCTACAGTTACCGACCGGGATGGACCGGATTGTAGAACAATCGCGGTTCTAAATTCTCAGAAACGGGTCGTCCCAATTATGTTCAGTTCCTGAGCCAGAATATCACACAAAATGCTCCTCACTGCCCAATGTGAAAAGTGGAACAGACAGGAATCTCGACAATCTAACAGCCCGCATAGATACACTGTGCATAATGCCGCCGCCAGAATGCCAAGTGCATGTTAAATGGACGCTAACTGTCATTGGATATATAGTAGAACAACCATATATGATACATGGACTCTGACACTAGATATATAGTAGAACAACCATATATGACACATGGACTCTGACACTGGATATATAGTAGAACAACCATATATGATACATGGACTCTGTCACTGGATATATAGTAGAACAACCATATATGATACATGGACTCTAACACTGGATACATAGTAGAACAACCGTGTATGATACATGGACGCTGTCACTGGATATATAGTAGAACAACATTATATGATACATGGACTCTGACACTGGATATATAGTAGAACAACCGTGAATGTAACATGGACTCTGTCACTGGATATATAGTAGAACAACCATGTATAATACATGGACTCTGTCACTGGATATATAGTAGAACAACCGTGTATGATACATGGACTCTGACACTGGATATATAGTAGAACAACCGTGAATGTAACATGGACTCTGACACTGGATATATAGTAGAACAACCGTGAATGTAACATGGACGCTGTCACTGGATATATAGTAGAACAACATTATATGATACATGAACTCTGACACTCGATATATAGTAGAACAACCATATATGATACATGGTCTCTGACACTGGATATATAGTAGAACAACCATGTATGATATATGGACTCTGACACTGGATATATAGTAGAACAACCATATATGATACATGAACTCTGACTCTGGATATATAGTAGAACAACCGTGTATTATACATGGACTCTGACACTGGATATGTAGTATAACAACCATGTATGATACATGGACTCTGACACTGGATATATAGTAGATCAACCGTGTATGATACATGGACTCTGACACTGGATATATAGTAGAACAACCGTGTATGATACATGGACTCTGACACTGGATATATAGTAGAACAACCATGTATGATACATGAACTCTAACACTGGATGTACAGTAGAACAACCATGTATGATACATGGACTCTGACACTGGATATATAGTAGAACAACCATATATGATACATGGACTCTGACACTGGATATATAGTAGAACAATCATATATGATACATGGACTCTGACACTGGATATATAGTAGAACAACCATATATGATACATGAACTCTGACACTGGATATATAGTAGAACAACCGTGTATGATACATGGACTCTGACACTGGATGTATAGTAGAACAACCATGTATGATACATGAACTCTGACACTGGATATATAGTAGAACAACCATATATGATACATGGACACTGACACTGGATATATAGTAGAACAACCGTGGCCATCTTAGAACCCACGGCTCCACACCTTCACCTCCATTGGATGAAATGAATGGTCATCATCATTCATGATGGACAAACAACAACAGAACAACTGTGTATGATATATGGACTCTGACACTGGATATACAGTAGAACAACCATATATGATACATGGACTCTGCCATTGGATATATAGTATAACAACCGTGTATAATACATGGACTCTGACACTGGATATATAGTAGAACAACCATATATGATATATGGACTCTGACACTGGATATACAGTAGAACAACCATATATGATACATGGACTCTGCCACTAGATATATAGTAGAACAACCATGTATGATACATGGACTCTGACACTGGATATATAGTAGAACAACCATGTATAATACATGAACTCTGACACTGGATATATAGTAGAACAACCATATATGATGCATGGACTCTGACACTGGATATATAGTAGAACAACCATGTATGATACATGGACTCTGACACTGGATATATAGTTTTAAAAAAACATGTATAATACATGAACTCTGACACTGGATATATAGTAGAACAACCGTGTATGATACATGGACTCTGACACTGGATATGTAGTAAAACAACCGTGTATGATACATGGACTCTGACACTGGATATATAGTAGAAACAACCTTGTATGATACATGGACTCTGACACTGGATATATAGTAGACCAACCGTGTATGATACATGGACTCTGACACTGGATATATAGTAGAACAACCATGTATGATACATGAACTCTGACACTGGATGTATAGTAGAACAACCATAGTATGATACATGAACTCTGACACTGGATAGTATAGTAGAACAACCATGATATGATACATGGACTCTGACACTGGATATATAGTAGAACAACATTATATGATACATGGACTCTGATCACTGGATATATAGTAGAACAACATATATGATACATGGACTCTGACACTGGATATATAGTAGAACAACTATATATGATACATGGACTCTGACACTGGATATATAGTAGAACAATCATATATGATACATGGACTCTGACACTGGATATATAGTAGAACAACATTATATGATACATGGACTCTGACACTGGATATATAGTAGAACAACATTATATGATACATGGACTCTGACACTGGATATATAGTAGAACATACCATAGTATGATACATGGACTCTGTCACTGGATATATAGTAGAAACAACCTTATATGATACATGGACTCTGTACACTGGATATATAGTAGAACAACATATATGATACATGGAATCTGACACTGGATATATAGTAGAACAACCATATATGATACATGGACTCTGACACTGGATATATAGTAGAACAACCATGATATGATACATGGACTCTGACACTGGATATATAGTAGAACAACCATATATGATACATGGACTCTGACACTGGATATATAGTAGAACAACTTAGTATGATACATGGAACTCTGACAATGGATATATAGTAGAACAACCGTGTATGATACATGGACTCTGACACTGGATATATAGTAGAACAACCATATATGATACATGGACTCTGACACTGGATATATAGTAGAACAACCATATATGATACATGGACTCTGACACTGGATATATAGCAGAACAACATTATATGATACATGGACTCTGACACTGGATATATAGTAGAACAACCGGTATATGATACATGGACTCTGACACTGGATATATAGTAGAACAACCGTGTATGATACATGGACTCTGACACTGGATATATAGTAGAACAACATTATATGATACATGGACTCTGACACTGGATATATAGTAGAACAACATTATATGATACATGGACTCTGTCACTGGATATATAGTAGAACAACATTATATGATACATGGACTCTGACACTGGATATATAGTAGAACAACATTATATGATACATGGACTCTGTCACTGGATATATAGTAGAACAACATTATATGATACATGGACTCTGACACTGGATATATAGTAGAACAACCATGTATGATACATGGACTCTGTACACTGGATATATAGTAGAACAACTATATATGATACATGGACTCTGACACTGGATATATAGTAGAACACATTATATGATACATGGAATCTGACACTGGATATATAGTAGAACAACATATATGATACATGGACTCTTCACACTGGATATATAAGTAGAACAACATTATATGATACATGGACTCTGACACTGGATATATAGTAGAACAACCATTATATGATAACTGGACTCTGACACTGGATATATAGCAGAACAACATTATATGATACATGGACTCTGACACTGGATATATAGTAGAACAACATTATATGATACATGGACTCTGACACTGGATATATAGTAGAACAACCATATATGATACATGGACTCTGACACTGGATATATAGTAGAACAACATTATATGATACATGGACTCTGACACTGGATATATAGTAGAACAACCATTATAGATACATGGACTCTGACACTGGATATATAGTAGAACAACATATATGATACATGGACTCTGACACTGGATATATAGTAGAACAACTATATATGATACATGGACTCTGACACTGGATATATAAGTAGAACAACATACTATGATACATGGACTCTGACACTGGATATATAGTAGAACAACCATTATATGATACATGTACTCTAGATCACTGGATAGTATAGTAGAACAACATGTATGATACATGGACTCTGACACTGGATACATAGTAGAACAACCGTGTATGATACATGGACTCTGACACTGGATATATAGTAGAACAACATTATATGATACATGGACTCTGACACTGGATATATAGTAGAACAACCATATATGATACATGGACTCTGACACTGGATATATAGTAGAACAACCATATATGATACATGGACTCTCACACTGGATATATAATAGAACAACCATGTATGATACATGGACTCTGACACTGGATATATAGTAGAACAACCATATATGATAAACGGACTCTGACACTGGATATATAGTAGAACAACCGTGTATGATACATGGACTCTGACACTGGATGTATAGTAGAACAACCATGTATGATACATGAACTCTGACACTGGATATATAGTAGAACAACCATATATGATACATGGACACTGACACTGGATATATAGTAGAACAACCGTGGCCATCTTAGAACCCACGGCTCCACACCTTCACCTCCACTGGATGAAATGAATGGTCATCATCATTCATGATGGACAAACAACAACAGAACAACTGTGTATGATATATGGACTCTGACACTGGATATACAGTAGAACAACCATATATGATACATGGACTCTGCCATTGGATATATAGTATAACAACCGTGTATAATACATGGACTCTGACACTGGATATATAGTAGAACAACCATATATGATATATGGACTCTGACACTGGATATACAGTAGAACAACCATATATGATACATGGACTCTGCCACTAGATATATAGTAGAACAACCATGTATGATACATGGACTCTGACACTGGATATATAGTAGAACAACCATGTATAATACATGAACTCTGACACTGGATATATAGTAGAACAACCATATATGATGCATGGACTCTGACACTGGATATATAGTAGAACAACCATGTATGATACATGGACTCTGACACTGGATATATAGTTTTAAAAAAACATGTATAATACATGAACTCTGACACTGGATATATAGTAGAACAACCGTGTATGATACATGGACTCTGACACTGGATATGTAGTAAAACAACCGTGTATGATACATGGACTCTGACACTGGATATGTAGTAAAACAACCTTGTATGATACATGGACTCTGACACTGGATATATAGTAGACCAACCGTGTATGATACATGGACTCTGACACTGGATATATAGTAGAACAACCATGTATGATACATGAACTCTGACACTGGATGTATAGTAGAACAACCATGTATGATACATGAACTCTAACACTGGATGTATAGTAGAACAACCATGTATGATACATGGACTCTGACACTGGATATATAGTAGAACAACCATATATGATACATGGACTCTGACACTGGATATATAGTAGACCAACCATATATGATACATGGACTCTGACACTGGATATATAGTAGAACAACTATATATGATACATGGACTCTGACACTGGATATATAGTAGAACAATCATATATGATACATGGACTCTGACACTGGATATATAGTAGAACAACCATATATGATACATGGACTCTGACACTGGATGTATAGTAGAACAACCATGTATGATACATGGATTCTGACACTGGATATATAGTAGAAATACCATGTATGATACATGGACTCTGTCACTGGATATATAGTAAAACAACCTTATATGATACTTGGACTCTGACACTGGATATATAGTAGAACAACCATATATGATACATGGAATCTGACACTGGATATATAGTAGAACAACCATATATGATACATGGACTCTCACATGGATATATAATAGAACAACCATGTATGATACATGGACTCTGACACTGGATATATAGTAGAACAACCATATATGATAAACGGACTCTGACACTGGATATATAGTAGAACAACCGTGTATGATACATGAACTCTGACAATGGATATATAGTAGAACAACCGTGTATGATACATGGACTCTGACACTGGATATATAGTAGAACAACCATATATGATACATGGACTCTGACACTGGATATATAGTTGAACAACCATATATGATACTGGACTCTGACACTGGATATATAGCAGAACAACCGTGTATGAAAAATGGACTCTGACACTGGATATATAGTAGAACAACCGGGTATGATACATGGACTCTGACACTGGATATATAGTAGAACAACCGTGTATGATACATGGACTCTGACACTGGATATATAGTAGAACAACCATATATGATAAATGGACTCTGACACTGGATATATAGTAGAACAACCGTGTATGATACATTGAACTCTGACAATGGATATATAGTAGAACAACCGTGTATGATACATGGATTCTGACACTGGATATATAGTAGAACAACCTTATATGATACATAGACTCTGACACTGGATATATAGTAGAACAACCATATATGATACATGGACTCTGACACTGGATATATAGTAGAACAACCATATATGATACATGGACTCTGACACTGGATATATAGTAGAACAACTATATATGATACATGGACTCTGACACTGGATATATAAAAGAACAATCATACATGATACATGGAATCTGACACTGGATATATAGTAGAACAACCATATATGATACATGGACTCTCACACTGGATATATAATAGAACAACCATGTATGATACATGGACTCTGACACTGGATATATAGTAGAACAACCATTATATGATAAACGGACTCTGACACTGGATATATAGTAGAACAACCGTGTATGATACATGAACTCTGACAATGGATATATAGTAGAACAACCGTGTATGATACATGGACTCTGACACTGGATATATAGTAGAACAACCATATATGATACATGGACTCTGACACTGGATATATAGTAGAACAACCATATATGATACATGGACTCTGACACTGGATAAATAGTAGAAACAACCATGTATGAAACATGGACTTCTGACACTGGATATATAGTAGAACAACCGTGTATGATACAAGGACTCTGACACTGGATATATAGTAGAACAACCGTGTATGATACATGGACTCTGACACTGGATATATAGTAGAACAACCATATATGATACATGGACTCTGACACTGGATATATAGTAGAACAACCGTGTATGATACATGAACTCTGACAATGGATATATAGTAGAACAACCGTGTATGATACATGGATTCTGACACTGGATATATAGTAGAACAACCTTATATGATACATAGACTCTGACACTGGATATATAGTAGAACAACCATATATGATACATGGACTCTGACACTGGATATATAGTAGAACAACCATATATGATACATGGACTCTGACACTGGATATATAGTAGAACAACTATATATGATACATGGACTCTGACACTGGATATATAAAAGAACAATCATACATGATACATGGACTCTGACACTGGATATATAGTAGAACAACCATATATGATACATGTACTCTAATACTGGATGTATAGTAGAACAACCATGTATGATACATGGATTCTGACACTGGATATATAGTAGAAAAGCCATGTATGATACATGGACTCTGTCACTGGATATATAGTAAAACAACCTTATATGATACATGGACTCTGACACTGGATATATAGTAGAACAACCATATATGATACATGGACTCTGACACTGGATATATAGTAGAACAACCATGTATGATACATGGACTCTCACACTGGATATAAATAGAATCAACCATGTATGATACATGGACTCTGACACTGGATATATAGTAGAACAACCATATATGATAACAGGACTCTGACACTGGATATATAGTAGAACAACACGTGTATGATACATGACTCTGACACTGGATATATAGTAGAACAACCATATATGATACATGGACTCTGACACTGGATATATAGTAGAACAACCATATATGATACATGGACTCTGACACTGGATATATAGTAGAACAACCATGTATGAAACATGGACTCTGACACTGGATATATAGTAGAACAACCGTGTATGATACATGGACTCTGACACTGGATATATAGTAGAACAACCATGTATGATACATGGACTCTGACACTGGATATATAGTAGAACAACCGTGTATGATACATGGACTCTGACACTGGATATATAGTAGAACAACCATATATGATACATGGACTCTGACACTGGATATATAGTAGAACAACCGTGTATGAAACATGGACTTCTGACACTGGATATATAGTAGAACAACCATATTATGATACATGGACTCTGACACTGGATATATAGTAGACCAACCGTTATATGATACATAGACTCTGACACTGGATATATAGTAGAACAACCATATATGATACATGGACTCTGACACTGGATATATAGTAGAACAACCATATATGATACATGGAACTCTGACACTGGATATATAGTAGAACAACCATATATGATACATGGACTCTGACACTGGATATATAGTAGAACAACCATATATGATACATGGACTCTGACACTGGATATATAGTAGAACAACCATATATGATACATGGACTCTGACACTGGATATATAGTAGAACAATCATATATGATACATGGACTCTGACACTGGATATATAGTAGAACAACCATATATGATACATGGACTCTGACACTGGATATATAGTAGAACAACCATATATGATACATGGACTCTGACACTGGATGTATAGTAGAACAACCATGTATGATACATGGATTCTGACACTGGATATATAGTAGAAATACCATGTATGATACATGGACTCTGTCACTGGATATATAGTAAAACAACCTTATATGATACATGGACTCTGACACTGGATATATAGTAGAACAACCATATATGATACATGGAATCTGACACTGGATATATAGTAGAACAACCATATATGATACATGGACTCTCACACTGGATATATAATAGAACAACCATGTATGATACATGGACTCTGACACTGGATATATAGTAGAACAACCATATATGATAAACGGACTCTGACACTGGATATATAGTAGAACAACTGTGTATGATACATGAACTCTGACAATGGATATATAGTAGAACAACCGTGTATGATACATGGACTCTGACACTGGATATATAGTAGAACAACCATATATGATACATGGACTCTGACACTGGATATATAGTAGAACAACCATATATGATACATGGACTCTGACACTGGATATATAGTAGAACAACCATGTATGAAACATGGACTTCTGGACACTGGATATATAGTAGAACAACCGTGTATGATACATGGACTCTGACACTGGATATATAGTAGAACAACCGTGTATGATACATGGACTCTGACACTGGATATATAGTAGAACAACCATATATGATACATGGACTCTGACACTGGATATATAGTAGAACAACCGTGTATGATACATGAACTCTGACAATGGATATATAGTAGAACAACCGTGTATGATACATGGATTCTGACACTGGATATATAGTAGAACAACCTTATATGATACATAGACTCTGACACTGGATATATAGTAGAACAACCATATATGATACATGGACTCTGACACTGGATATATAGTAGAACAACCATATATGATACATGGACTCTGACACTGGATATATAGTAGAACAACTATATATGATACATGGACTCTGACACTGGATATATAAAGAACAATCATACATGATACATGGACTCTGACACTGGATATATAGTAGAACAACATATATGATACATGTACTCTAATACTGGATGTATAGTAGAACAACCATGTATGATACATGGATTCTGACACTGGATATATAGTAGAAAAGCCATGTATGATACTGGACTCTGTCACTGGATATATAGTAAACAACCGTATATGATACATGGACTCTGACACTGGATAATAGTAGAACAACCATATATGATACATGGACTCTGACACTGGATATATAGTAGAACAACCATATATGATACATGGACTCTCACACTGGATATATAATAGATCAACCATGTATGATACATGGACTCTGACACTGGATATATAGTAGAACAACCATATATGATAAACGGACTCTGACACTGGATATATAGTAGACCAACCGTGTATGATACATGAACTCTGACAAGGATATATAGTAGAACAACCTATATATGATACATGGACTCTGACACTGGATATATAGTAGAACAATCACCATATATGATACATTGACTCTGACACTGGATATATAGTAGAACAACCATGTATAATACATGGACTCTGACACTGGATATATAGTAGAACAACCATATATGATGCATGGACTCTGACACTGGATATATAGTAGAACAACCATATATTGATACATGGACTCTGACACTGGATATATAGTATAAAAAACAGTGTATAATACATGAACTCTGACACTGGATATATAGTAGAACAACCAGTATATGATACATGGACTCTGACACTGGATATTAGTAGTAAACAACCGTGTATGAATACATGGACTCTGACACTGGATATAGTAGTAACAACAACCTTGTATGATACATGGACTCTGACACTGGATATATAGTAGAACCAACCGTGATATGATACATGACTCTGACACTGGATATATAGTAGAACAACCATAGTATGATACATGGACTCTGACACTGGATGATATAGTAGAACAACCATATATGATACATGAACTCTAACACTGGATAGTATAGTAGAACAACCATAGTATGATACATGGACTCTGACACTGGATATATAGTAGAACAACCATATATGATACATGGACTCTGACACTGGATATATAGTAGACCAACCATATATGATACATGGACTCTGACACTGGATATATAGTAGAACAACTATATATGATACATGGACTCTGACACTGGATATATAGTAGAACAATCATATATGATACATGGACTCTGACACTTGATATATAGTAGAACAACCATATATGATACATGGACTCTGACACTGGATGTATAGTAGAACAACCATGTATGATACATGGATTCTGACACTGGATATATAGTAGAAATACCATGTATGATACATGGACTCTGTCACTGGATATATAGTAAAACAACCTTATATGATACATGGACTCTGACACTGGATATATAGTAGAACAACCATATATGATACATGGAATCTGACACTGGATATATAGTAGAACAACCATATATGATACATGGACTCTCACACTGGATATATAATAGAACAACCATGTATGATACATGGACTCTGACACTGGATATATAGTAGAACAACCATATATGATAAACGGACTCTGACACTGGATATATAGTAGAACAACCGTGTATGATACATGAACTCTGACAATGGATATATAGTAGAACAACCGTGTATGATACATGGACTCTGACACTGGATATATAGTAGAACAACCATATATGATACATGGACTCTGACACTGGATATATAGTTGAACAACCATATATGATACATGGACTCTGACACTGGATATATAGCAGAACAACCGTGTATGAAAAATGGACTCTGACACTGGATATATAGTAGAACAACCGGGTATGATACATGGACTCTGACACTGGATATATAGTAGAACAACCGTTTATGATACATGGACTCTGACACTGGATATATAGTAGAACAGCCATATATGATAAATGGACTCTGACACTGGATATATAGTAGAACAACCGTGTATGATACATTAACTCTGACAATGGATATATAGTAGAACAACCGTGTATGATACATGGATTCTGACACTGGATATATAGTAGAACAACCTTATATGATACATAGACTCTGACACTGGATATATAGTAGAACAACCATATATGATACATGGACTCTGACACTGGATATATAGTAGAACAACCATATATGATACATGGACTCTGACACTGGATATATAGTAGAACAACTATATATGATACATGGACTCTGACACTGGATATATAAAAGAACAATCATACATGATACATGGAATCTGACACTGGATATATAGTAGAACAACCATATATGATACATGGACTCTCACACTGGATATATAATAGAACAACCATGTATGATACATGGACTCTGACACTGGATATATAGTAGAACAACCATATATGATAAACGGACTCTGACACTGGATATATAGTAGAACAACCGTGTATGATACATGAACTCTGACAATGGATATATAGTAGAACAACCGTGTATGATACATGGACTCTGACACTGGATATATAGTAGAACAACCATATATGATACATGGACTCTGACACTGGATATATAGTAGAACAACCATATATGATACATGGACTCTGACACTGGATATATAGTAGAACAACCATGTATGAAACATGGACTCTGACACTGGATATATAGTAGAACAACCGTGTATGATACAAGGACTCTGACACTGGATATATAGTAGAACAACCGTGTATGATACATGGTCTCTGACACTGGATATATAGTAGAACAACCATATATGATACATGGACTCTGACACTGGATATATAGTAGAACAACCGTGTATGATACATGAACTCTGACAATGGATATATAGTAGAACAACCGTGTATGATACATGGATTCTGACACTGGATATATAGTAGAACAACCTTATATGATACATAGACTCTGACACTGGATATATAGTAGAACAACCATATATGATACATGGACTCTGACACTGGATATATAGTAGAACAACCATATATGATACATGGACTCTGACACTGGATATATAGTAGAACAACTATATATGATACATGGACTCTGACACTGGATATATAAAAGAACAATCATACATGATACATGGACTCTGACACTGGATATATAGTAGAACAACCATATATGATACATGTACTCTAATACTGGATGTATAGTAGAACAACCATGTATGATACATGGATTCTGACACTGGATATATAGTAGAAAAGCCATGTATGATACATGGACTCTGTCACTGGATATATAGTAAAACAACCTTATATGATACATGGACTCTGACACTGGATATATAGTAGAACAACCATATATGATACATGGACTCTGACACTGGATATATAGTAGAACAACCATATATGATACATGGACTCTCACACTGGATATATAATAGATCAACCATGTATGATACATGGACTCTGACACTGGATATATAGTAGAACAACCATATATGATAAACGGACTCTGACACTGGATATATAGTAGAACAACCGTGTATGATACATGAACTCTGACAATGGATATATAGTAGAACAACCATATATGATACATGGACTCTGACACTGGATATATAGTAGAACAACCATATATGATACATGGACTCTGACACTGGATATATAGTAGAACAACCATGTATGAAACATGGACTCTGACACTGGATATATAGTAGAACAACCGTGTATGATACATGGACTCTGACACTGGATATATAGTAGAACAACCATATATGATACATGGACTCTGACACTGGATATATAGTAGAACAACCGTGTATGATACATGGACTCTGACACTGGATATATAGTAGAACAACCATATATGATAAATGGACTCTGACACTGGATATATAGTAGAACAACCTTATATGATACATAGACTCTGACACTGGATATATAGTAGAACAACCATATATGATACATGGACTCTGACACTGGATATATAGTAGAACAACCATATATGATACATGGACTCTGACACTGGATATATAGTAGAACAACCATATATGATACATGGACTCTGACACTGGATATATAGTAGAACAACCATATATGATACATGGACTCTGACACTGGATATATAGTAGAACAACCATATATGATACATGGACTCTGACACTGGATATATAGTAGAACAATCATATATGATACATGGACTCTGACACTGGATATATAGTAGAACAACCATATATGATACATGGACTCTGACACTGGATGTATAGTAGAACAACCATGTATGATACATGGACTCTGACACTGGATATATAGTAGAAAAACCATGTATGATACATGGACTCTGTCACTGGATATATAGTAGAACAACCATATATGATACATGGACTCTGACACTGGATATATAGTAGAACAACCATATATGATACATGGACTCTGACACTGGATATATAGTAGAACAACCATATATGATACATGGACTCTGACACTGGATATATAGTAGAACAACCATATATGATACATAGACTCTGACACTGGATATATAGTAGAACAACCATGTATGATACATGCACTCTGACACTGGATATATAGTAGAACAACCATGTATGATACATGGACTCTGACACTGGATATATAGTAGAACAACCATATATGATACATGGACTCTGACACTGGATATATAGTAGAACAACCGTGTATGATACATGGACTCTGACACTGGATATATAGTAGAACAACCATATATGATACATGGACTCTGCCACTAGATATATAGTAGAACAACCATGTATGATACATGGACTCTGACACTGGATATATAGTAGAACAACCGTGTATGTTACATGGACTCTGACACTGGATATATAGTAGAACAACCATATATGATACATGGACTCTGACACTGGATATATAGTAGAACAACCATATATGATACATGGACTCTGACACTGGATATATAGTAGAACAACCATGTATGATACATGGACTCTGACACTGGATATATAGTAGAACAACCATGTATGATACAATGACGCTGCCACTGGATATATAGTAGAACAACCATGTATGATACATGGACGCTATCTTTGGATATGTTAGTTAGTTATTCGACAGATTATCCTCATTGCACATCGAACCATTCAGTCCATAAGTGCTCGGATCCCCTCCTCAGCAAATCCAGCAGCGTGTATCGGCTAACGACGCCAGTTTTCTGTTGGTTTATCAATCTTCTTTGGCTTCCTGCGTAGTGTTCTTGTTTGGCCACTGTCAGAGTCCAGAAAGGGTACAGTGATGCAGTGACATCGTTACGCCCGCCAGGCGACTTAGCTCCTAGCAGGGATGCAGCAACTTCGTTACGCCGCCAGGCGAGTGGTAGTTACCGGCCTGCAAGATTGCTGGCTGACGAGCGACCAGCGGTCAGGCCAGGACGACGCAAGACGCACGCATGCCTCGTGAAGCCACCTCAGGTGGGAGGCAAGTTGCGAACTAGCGGCAGACAGCTCTGGGACTTCGACTCGGACAGACGTATGATGAGAGAAAGGCGTTGTGTGGTTTTCTGTGCTTGAAAGTCGAGTGTCTGGACATCTTGAGTGTTAGACTTGTGAGCTGTATTGTGGATGTAAGTGTATTGAAGTATTATATATATATATTGTTGTGATCATCGTTCTGTATTTGATATGTGAATAAATCCAGTGAACGGTGTGTCGTTGAGTCTTACGTCAAATCACGTTGTACTTGTACTGTCTCACATGTGTTAGGTTAGCGAGCCAAGTTTAAGACCCTGACATGTGTGGACGTGGTGGCATTCGTCCGTCTGTGAAATGAACGTGTTTATGTGATTAACGATTTAAAACTAGAGTTTGTGAACTTAGAATTTTTGTCAAACTTTATAGTACATGTATATGTGATCGTGCAAGGCTCATTTTGATTTATTACTATATTATTTAAACATGTGTAAGACTATTTGTAAACGTACAGTGCATACATATTGTTTGATCTTGTAAGCGTGTAAAACATTTGTGATTTGTGAAACTTGTCACCGTTTGACCTTGTCGACATTGTGATCTTGTCGCCATTGTGACCTTGTCGCCATCTTGTAAACTTGATGTCTATGTCCTTACTGAATGTCATCTTGATGTAAGTGATGTGTCATCAATGTTGTAGAGTGTTGAGATACATGTAGATTGTCTTTGTGCATTGAGTTTGTGGAAAGCAGAAAGTTTTGGAAAGAAAGTAACTTGTATTGAAAAAAAAATTGTTGACAGACAAACTTACGACCTACAATTACACTCAACGCCATACAAACCTAATCAACACTTAGTGACAAGCAGGCACACACCAACAAATAGACGCTAATTTATTTTCCTCCAAAAACAAAGCAGGTTTTCCGTACCATCCGAAACCTTGCCGTAGAGGTCATTTGTGTTTCGAAGTAGCGACCCTACAGTTCCTAGCCCGATTTCCAACCATTCTTTACCGCATCCGGGGCACTTGAGTATATTTTTCTTTTCATTTACTTTAAGGATGCAATTTTAGGCACGTATTGTCAATAGAAGTCAATTGTAAATTGTTCATTACTAACCACTTATAACATATTTTGTGTGGCTGGTATTTCATTGACATTTTTCCATCATGTCTTCATTATTTGATTTCATTGATATGGGGATAAAATTACAGTTGACAGGTGAGGAATTAACAAAATGGAGTGAGAAGAAATACTCTGAATACCATGAACGCGAAGAAAGAGCAGCTGAAAGAGCCTTAAAACAAGTAGAGGCAGCAGCTGTAGCAAAGCAAGCCGAATTAGAAACGGCTGCAAAGACAAAGCAAGCTGAATTAGATATTGAACTTAAGAAAGCAGAAATGGAACGAGAAACAGAATTAAAGAAGGCAGAAATTGCAGCTCAGAGTAAGAGAGAAGAACTGGAGTTACAGTTAAAGATGAAACAACTTGACACTGAGACTGCGATTAACAAAGAGTCTAAGAAATCTGAGAGACTGGAGAAAGAAAACCAGTACAAGAAATACCAAGGTATTGTACGTAATTATATCTCGGGTGACTGCATCGCAGCCTTTACCCAAAATTTTGAAACTTTAATGGAACATTACCAAGTTCCACTGTCTGAATGGAATATTGTGTATATGAGGAGTTTATCAGGGGAACCTCTTAAAGTCATTGAAACCATCCCCAAAGACCTCAGAAAAGATTACCATTATCTGAAATCTAAGATTATGGCACATTTTATGTTAGATGAGGCAGGTTACAGAGAACAATTCAGTAAGTTGAGCCCAAAACCGACTCAAACGTTCTCTGATTACCTCTGCTTAGTCCGAGATATATTTACCAAATGGACTTCAGCAGCTAAAATTGACAAAAATTATCAGAGACTAGAAGATCTGATCATTAGAGATAAAATCATTTCATCCATTCCATCAGCATTTTCAAAATTTTTGCAAGAGAATGAATGCACTAGTGTAGATGAGATTGAGAGACGTGGTTCGGCGTATTACACAGCCAACAAACATTGTTTTGCCACTGAAGCTACTGACATTAATTTTGTAGCAGCGGCTAACTATGACAAACCCTACAGTAGGCAGAAACCTCATAGGCCTACCTCTGAGAAGTTTAATCACTGTAATTATTGTAAATTTTCACATCATCAGAATGAAATGTGCGATAAGCACCCAGGATACCATACTTACCTACTAAACATGGTAAACAGACAAGATAAGGAGCGTAAATCCTTCAGAAGTTTGCGTAAATGTTTCCTCTGTAAGGCGTACGGACACCATCGGAAAGATTGTAAAGGCAGGCAAATGACCAACAAAGCAAATGCCGCCTTGTTTGATAGTTCGTCGTCAGATGAAGAACAACCAGAGAAACATCCTGTGAACTCAGCACAGGCTTTTGACATGTTTAGCGCAAATAAATGTTCTGTTTGTAACTGTCAACAACTCATGTGTAAGGCATCATCGGATTACTTCTCCCACACCATACAAGAAACTTGCAAGTCGTGTGAGAGGAATTAAATGGTACATTTTATTGCCGTAGGCTCTTTACAAGTACATAACAGTCGTTATCAAAACCACACACAAAGCCACAGAATTGCCTATCACTAGTTTCCTAAACTCTAATGCTAATTCTATCTATTTGGTTACACAAAACTCCTATCACCACTAAACTAAGTGCTCTCTACAAAGTCAGTCCCCAGTCTGACGAGTTTGCTCGCGTGGCTACACACCACGCGGAAGGACCTTGGTGTGTCCTTCGGCTTTCTGCGTGCCGTTACAACTGCCACGCTTACATTAGTTGTCTTCTGTTGAGTGGCACTCGTGGCTATCATGTAGGCGCCGTGATTCTGTCGTGACCAGAGTGCTAACTATCTGGTCAACGTCTCCGTGTCTCATGAGAGAACTAGTTAATAGTCCCCCATTTTATTACCTACCCTGCCCTCATATCGGGGCACTGTATCACCTCTACTATACTTGAAGTTGACCACTCTTCCCGTTGGTATTCTATCTTGAGGCAGACCTTCGGCCTTTATATTCCGGTCTTTGACACACACCCTCCCCTCCTGTGTTGCGTCATCAACTTTGACTCGTTGGTTGTGACGCAAGGGGTTTCTAAAAAATTAGTGTATCTAATTTTTGTCAAAGACTGTAGATAACCTGGCTTTTGGGTAACTGCATAGACTTCTACTGACTAATATCACAATGTAGTATCACTTTACTTGGCTACTGGCAATCGCCACAAACTTGTCTGGTTGGCGTGAGCCCTATTCTCAATCGCAATATTATATTAATTAGAGGTATGTCTGAACCGGACCGTTGTCTTATAAGACCTGCCCTCAAATAGTAAATTAACTCACTACCCATACAAAGTTGACTTTCTTAGGGTCAACACATGAATTGCTTCATGTCCCCCATATAATATTAAACAACCATTACCCAAGCTGTGTGCGACAGGCTTTATCTATCTCGCTTCCGCGTGTAAAGTATATCTTTCACTGTTAAGTTAGTGTTTCGTTGTCTATTATGTCCCCTGACCCGGAGTTATCTCCCTTTGATCTACAAAATATGTATGCAATTTATATGTTTGTTTTTCTGGTTGTTTGCGTGTTTGGATGTAATTAATAATATAGGCTAACTTCTAACATGTGTATCTAACTATCATGTGTATGTAAGTTCGTTTTCAAGTGCCATAATTCGGTTGAATGAGGTCACAAACAAGTGTATAACACTAATTAGTGACTACATTTCCGTCTTATGAGACTTAAAATACTTTTTCTAAGATCTAAACTAAACTACATACAACACATTCATCACAGCACACTTTCATCATTGAAAGCAAACATTTGACGCAGACAAAAAATAAAAGTCGCGTTGAGCGGCAGAAACATCCGCTGACCGATCACACTTTCTCTCGTATAATTTACATTCGTTCTCACTTTCACACTTCTGTTACACATCTTTCACTTTCACCATTCTGTCACATATCTTTCACCCTCCCATTTATTTAAAAACCTTGGAGTGACACTGTACAAGTTTGGCTCAGTTTGAGAAAGTTGAGCTCAATGACTGTGCGTAAATCGCTGCACGAGTCATGTATATACAATATATTTACATGTAAGAGCAAGGGTTGATGGTTTGTACCCTGGTGTTATGACCAACTATATTTTACTGTAATAATACTCTAAAATATAATACTCTAAATACTAACGTACTAATACTACTTCTATAAATGTGTATTTAATGTGTTAACTATTTTAATTTATTTTGCCACATTAATCCTAAGATATGCTTACATTAATCCTAATATTTATCTAATTTAAGGGATGTAATCTAATTATTTAAAATGGCATTGATGTGAGATGAGTTATGTACCTTTCTGAAATGCGTAATCTGAAATGTAATAAAATTGTACTTAATGTTTTTTTTTTTTTTTTTAGATGCAACAAAAAAAATATATGACTGATATTCTTATCTAAATGGTGTAAATGATGTATGTTTAATTGTCTAATATTTGTATCCTATTATGGTGTAAACTAATCATAATACTACCTGATAATGTTGGTTACATGGAATGGTTCATTAAGATGGAATGAAATCAACTGACATGAAACAAAGTAGAATGTAATAAACTAAATGGTACTATTCCTATCTAAACTACTATCTATGCTACTTTTAAGGTAAGTAAGAGGTAAAATAATGATTTATGTAAACTAATAAAAAAAATGAAAACTATTTTATTTCCTAACTCTAAATGTAAATTAAAGTTACCTAATCTACCTGTAATTTATCACTATATTAAAACGTTATAATACATATCACAATAAGTATTTATATACATGTTATTCAAATACCCCAGGTTAGTTGTTGCCCCAATGTTCAGAAATTGCTTTCATTGGCATATTATATATTCAAACTTGTCCTGGGTATTTACTTGTCATACTTGTGTCTTATGGGTATTGCACCTGTAGAGTTCGCTTGTGTCGTAGACCAGTATTTTTCGTGTCTGTATTATGCACTGTTCTGACACTGTTTTTCTCTGCTTAACACAAATGATTCACCGGAACACATATGGAGCTTAGTAAATAACGAGCTTTTCCAGTTCACACGGTGATATATTTGTTATTCGGAGCACAGTTCTTCTTTTGATGTCTACGGACACATGGTAGATCACTGTTCTTAGTACATAGTTCAGCTGTAATATCTATGTATTAGCATAAACCTTTCAAATAGAATATTCTAATGTACTACTACCATATTACTCTACACTATTATGTGGAATCTCTGGTATTTCTACCTCAGATGGTCGACTAAGGGTATCAGCAAGAATGTTGTCCTTACCCTTAATATGCTCTATACTAAAAGTATAGTTTTGGAGTATAAGCGACCACCTGTATATCCGGTCATTCCGATGCACACCACTTTGTATGACCGTGATTGGGGAGTTGTCAGTCTGGACAATGAAGTGAACACCCGCTAGAAATCGATGGAGCTTTCTCACCGCATAGATGACGCTTAGGGCTTCCAACTCTGATATGGAATATCTGGACTCAGCAGGTGTGATCTTACGGCTCACGTAGCAAATCGGGTGGAAGATGCCCTCATAAAATTGGCCTAGTACTGCAGCGATGGAGATTCTGCTGGCATCTGTCCTAAGATAATAAACGAGCCTAGGATTAGGCAAGCGGAGGATTGGTACATTACTAAACAGGATTTTCAATTTTGACAATGCAGAAATTAATAATGCATCTTTGACATCTAATTTTACAGATGCTTTTAAAACATTGGAAAATACACTTGTAATTTCCGCAAAATTGGGTATGAATTTGCTATAGTAATTTTACTAACCCCAAAAGGCTTCTGACCTGCTTCTTTGTGGTAGGCATGGTCAGATTCATAATTTTTGTAATAATTCTATTGTCAGTCTTAAGTTGACCTTGTGAAATGACATGACCCAAAAAGTCAATTTCTTTTAGGCCCAATTCAACTTTGCTCGGTTTGACAGTGAGACCGAAGAGTCGCAACCTATCAAAGACATGTCTTAGTTTCAGTAAGTGTGTTGTCCAGTCATCAGTATGGACACATATATCATCTATATAAGTCACTGTATTCGTCACTCCATGCAGTAGATCTCTAGTTAAGCGTACGAAAGTGGCAGGAGCATTTCGAAGTCCGAAAGGAAGAAAACGCCACTCGTAAAGTCCTAAAGTTGTTGAAAAAGCAGTAAGATGAATGGATTTAGTCTGCATAGGGACCTGCCAATATCCCTTAGTAAGATCTAATTTAGAGAAGATTTTGGAGGTGGACATGTCAAGGATAAGATCTTCGCAGGAAGGAATTGGTTCTGCGTCGATCTTAGTGACGTTGTTGAGCTTTCGATAGTCCACACACAGACGAATTGTGGAGTCTTTTTTCTTAACTAGGACGATTGGAAAGGAGTACTCTGATGTAGATTTCTGGATGATCCCACTAGCTTCTAAATTAAGAATTTCCTTATTTAGACTTTCTCTATAGCTGAGTGGGATAGAGTACGGCCTGCATTTAATAGGCTTAGAGTCCGAAAGAAGAATGGAGTGCTCGATTCTGTCCGTCCTACCTGGAATGTCAGAAAATATGTCTTTATACTCTGTCACTAATTGTACTAATTGTCGTCGTTGACTGTCTGTTAGTCCCTGTTCTATCTGTATGCTCTCCATTGTCGCAGTCTTGTCTACAATGGGAACAGGTAGTTCCATTCCGTCGTCGTCTACCTGATTCAGTACGGTGGTGGTGCTAAGTGCGTATTCTGTATTCTCACTAGGTGTATGGATATCGTCGGATATGCCAGTCTCGCTAACTAGTGTAGTTGCGTTGTGTACGTCTGTCGTCTGATCACTAGAAGTGGGTGCACTGTGTTCGTCTGTCTCTACACCTGTCTCTTGTCGTGAAAAGTAAGGTTTCAACATGTTGACATGGAATATCTTTAAGTGTCCGTTTATTGATATTTCATAGTCAACATCTGAAAGTTTTTGTATCACCTTGAAAGGCCCTTGCCATGAAGTTAAAATTTTATTATGCTTGTCTGGTTGTTGCACCATTACGTATTGATCAGTTTCAAGTGTTATGGATCTAGCACCTTTGTCAGGACTGTGATGTCCGAGGATATCTGCACTGTTCACTGGAGTGAAACCATTCTTCTCCTCCCAGACATATATTTCTTCATCTGTACAGTGCCTCAGCTGGGGTAGACACCCAAGAATCAAATCTGTACAAGGGTTGTCTAGTATTGCACAAGTAAAGGTACCAGAAAGGAACGGGGTGTTTATACGGGCTCTTGCCAGAGGATAGGTTTCTATGTTACCAGAAAAAGTACGGCAATTTACAGAGTCACCAGTATAATCCTTTGGATTAATAAGTTCCTTTTTAACACCAATAATAGAGCTGCCACTGTCAAGCAAACATCGGCATGGCTTCTCATTGACCATTGCAGAGTGAAACAATAGATTGCCTCTGGAGGCTATAACTGCATTTGCATTCTCTACGGAGGATGTTACAAAATGCCCACATTCTAATTTTCCGTCTGCATGAAATTGGTGACATTGGACACAATTGTCAAAGCTTAATACATCGTTCACACAACAGACATCTTCAGATTGCTTGAAAGGTAATACATTTCAATCTCACATTCAGTCTCACTACCACTATCAGAAGATGTATCAATCAAAATAGCATTGTTAGCTTTCATACGTTGGCGGCCCAGGCACTTATTTGAATAATGGCCGTAGCTGGAACAAAAGAAGCATTTGATTGCACGCCTGTATGCAGATCTTTTGTTTTGTTGCTTCTTAATAACATTTTCAAGATGCGCCGGATAATTTGGCGATTTGTCACACATAGAATAAGTGTCATGCAAAAGTTGACAGTAAATACATTTTGACACGTTCCTATCTTTCTTGTCGATTTTCTGAAAGGGTTTTCTCTTACTTTGATAATTTTTTGGTTGGTCTTTCACAAAGGAAACTACTTCAGAGTCATTTGAGGTCTTAAAAATATCTCTGTTTGAAGAAAAATATGCCGACCCTTTCTTTTCGAACTGCTCTATGTTCTCAATGTCTGACTGCTGTAGACTGCTTTTGTAGAAATTTAGCAAAAGGAGATGGTATAGTGGATATAACTTTATCCATGGCTATTAAATTTTTAAGTCTATCAAAGTCTTTTCCTATGTTAGCTGCTTTCAGCCATCTATTTAGTACACTTTGAACATTTGAGACGTAATCAATGAAAGTCTCACTAGGTTTAGGTTGTAAATTTGAGAACTGAACCTGATACCCAGGGGCATCAAGTAAAAAGTGTTGCATTATCCTATCATGGATGTACTGATAGTTAGATCTAAGATCTGTTGGTATTGATTCTATCACTTTAAGGGGCTCACCACTCAGGTTCTTCATATAAATCATAGCCCACATTTCTATTGGAACTTGGTGATATTTAAACTGATACTCGACATTTTCTGTCCAGGCTGATATGGAATCTTCTTTACAATATGGTTTGATAATATTCTTGTATTTGTTGAACTTATTTTCTTCTTGTTGACTTTTTAGTTTAGTGGCAGAGATCTCTGCGTGTGAGTCTACATCCATACCTTTCATCTTTAACTGTGTTTCTGATTCCACTTGTATTTGTTTTTCCTTAACTCTTGCCATTTCATCTATCTCTTTTTGCTTTAGTTCTCTCTCTTGGTCTAATTGCTTCTGTTTTAATTCTAGTTCCTTCTGTTTAATTTCCTTATCATGTTCTAACTGTTGTTGTTTAATGTCCAATTCTTTTTGCTTAATCTGTTTGTCATCTTCTAACTGTTGTTGCTTAATCTCTTTATCATGTTCTAACTGCTTCTGTTTAGTTTCTAATTCTTTTTGTTTATTTATTTCAGCTAGTTCTATCTGGTGTTGTCTTTCTCGTGCGCATTCGTCTCTCTCTGCATTCTCTTTTCGTATACGTTCAGCTGTCTCAGCATCTTTTGCTTCTTTAAATTTCTGATCAGCATATTGTTCTAGCTCTTTACCTGTGTATTGCATTTCTTTGCCTGCTTTTACGAAATCAGCTAAAGTAGCCATGATGTTAGGTAAATAGCTAGCGTTCACCTACACTGAACTCTTTATTCACCTATTTTTCTTTGATATGTTATGTTTGTTAATATCTGAGCACTGCAAATTGTACTCTTTGTTTATAACCTGAAAAATTTAGACCTGAAAAAAACAGAGCACAAAAGTATGCTAATGCATCACAAGCTGAAAAAGAGATGCACTATTAATCACATTGCATGCCAAAAAATATTGAGTATACTCAACTTAATGTTCCCGAGAACAAGGAACACACTCCGGTAACACAGGTCACCTTGTTTGGCACTTCGGCATAGACACGAGTTTTCTAAATAGGTCACTGTTTGGCACTTCGGCATACACACCAATCTTCTAATCAGCTGTTGTTCACCCTGGTTTACAGAGCAGCAACAATTAACACATAGCAAACGACATATCATTCGACAATTTGGTACACAATGACATGCCCACGAACAAAATAGAATCTGGTTTACTTAATATTAAATTGTCAATGTCCTGTCTTCGTTCTAACTTTTTATGCCTTTCGTCACTAACCTAGTTTAATCTATGTAAGTGTTGTGCAGACCAAGTCTAATTTGCATGGCCAAAAGTAGTACCATCGTGACGGTAAACACAAGAAAAAGTACGAAAAAAAAATTCAATAACTTCTTTGAAATAAATAAAAATATATTAATATTGTTTAAATAAACAAATATATTCAATTAGTAACTCAAATAAACAAATAATAGGTAATATAAAGCACTGATTCAGGCGGGCAGTAGCTTGCCGATTTGTAAACACTCAGATGCTGAATGCCAATGGCGTGGCACAACTGTTTGTCAATCGTAACACGTCAGAGGCGCAGCGCTATTTTTAGCTTGCAAAAATCGATAATGTTGCTGGCTGTGTATCGCTCCGCCAAGAATCATTTTTGATAGTTATTTGTAAACAAATCAATAATTACATGAATACATAAAAGAAAATAATAATATCAATACTTACAACTTTGAAGAACACATGATTTAAGTATATAATATTTTACTAAACACAAATAAGCATTATTTCGTCACGATAGGCACAGTTTAGTCAGCAACTTGTCCTAGTTCTGCACACGTCAACCGTCACTGACACAAATTAAATTCACTACTTCACTATTTGTAAACTTAGTCTAGAGCCGTGGATGAGTGTATTAGCTTGGCACTTTCGTCCAAGCCACACTTCTGACACCACATTAATCTTTAGCCGTGGGTGAGTGTATTAGCTTGGCTCTTTCGTCCAAGCGCCACTTCTGACACCACATTAATCTTTGCCTGTCAACAACTCATGTGTAAGGCATCATCAGATTACTTCTCCCACACCATACAAGAAACTTGCAAGTCGTGTGAGAGGAATTAAATGGTACATTTTATTGCCGTAGGCTCTTTACAAGTACATAACAGTCGCTATCAAAACCACACACAAAGCCACAGAATTGCCTATCACTAGTTTCCTAAACTCTAATGCTAATTCTATCTATTTGGTTACACAAAACTCCTATCACCACTAAACTAAGTGCTCTCTACAAAGTCAGTCCCCAGTCTGACGAGTTTGCTCGCGTGGCTACACACCACGCGGAAGGACCTTGGTGTGTCCTTCGGCTTTCTGCGTGCCGTTACAACTGCCACGCTTACATTAGTTGTCTTCTGTTGAGTGGCACTCGTGGCTATCATGTAGGCGCCGTGATTCTGTCGTGACCAGAGTGCTAACTATCTGGTCAACGTCTCCGTGTCTCATGAGAGAACTAATTAATAGTCCCCCATTTTATCACCTACCCTGCCCTCATATCGGGGCACTGTATCACCTCTACTATACTTGAAGTTGACCACTCTTCCCGTTGGTATTCTATCTTGAGGCAGACCTTCGGCCTTTATATTCCGGTCTTTGACAGTAACACCTTTTATGAAGATGGTATTTTAACATGCGGTCACGCCATCCCTATTGCCAATGAAGAAGCTAATTTGGTAGTAGATTCAAAAGGCAAGATAATCGTCCATCACAGATATGTGAATGGCAAGTCTGCTACAGTCCTTCGTGACACGGGCAGTTCACTCATTGGTCTGAAGAGAACGTTCATAATGCCTACAGACTACACAGGCAGGCACGTAACATGCAGAACATTCTCAGGCAATATTGAGAAATACCCACTAGCATGGGCATATATTGAAACACCTTTCCTCACTGGGAAAGTAAAGTGCGCTGCATTAACAAACCCAGTGTGTGATGTAATTATTGGAAATCTACCAGAGGTGAATGATAAACCTCATGACATAACATCTATGTGTATTGATGATAACATAACATCACCATCCAATGTCATCATTGAAAATGTCACACCACCTATTGATTGTATGGTAGCTAATGTAGCACTAACATCTCATGACATCATTGATAACATTGTTCCATCACCATCTGATATCATTGAATGTGTGAACGCAGTAACTAGATCTACTGCTAGAGTGCAAGATGAAAGTAATCAAACTGAGGCTATACAAATGCTTAGCCCAGTATCACTACCAACTAACACCATGAAGGAAACGTTTGTAACCGCTCAAAAAGCTGATCCTTCATTGTCAAAATACTTTAATCTGATCGGCCAAAAGCCAAAGGTAACCAAGAATGCAAAATGGCATTTTGCTGTGAAAAATGATATACTCACCAGGTATTATACCAGAGGTGACAATACAACAGAGCAAACTGTTTTGCCAACTAATTATCGCAAGCAAGCCTTACATCTTGCCCACGATATACCTCTTGCAGGGCATATGGCATACGTTAAGACCAGATCAAGGTTACTGACACAGTTTCATTGGCCCAAATTTTGCAATGACATTAAAGAATATTGCAGAAGTTGTGACACCTGCCAGAAACTGGTAAAAAAAGGTAAACACCCACAGGCAAAGTTACAAGTTACTGACTTAGCCAGTCGACCTTTTGAAAAACTATCTGTTGACATAGTGGACCCTCTTAATCATACAACAACTAGAGGGAATAAATATATTCTAACTGTCATTGATCAATGTAGTCGCTGGCCAGAAGCTATTCCGCTAAAGAACATAACTGCCAATGATATAATGGAAGTGTTCTTCCATATATTTTCTCGGATAGGTTTTCCAGACACTATCCAATCTGATAGGGGCACTCAGTTTATTGCCGCATCTACCCAAGCTTTCACCAAAATGTTGGGAGTGAAGCAATGTTTCAATTCCCCGTACCATCCGCACTCTAGTGGAGTAATAGAAAAATTTAACGGGGATCTAAAGCACATGCTTGCAAAAGTAACGCAAGAGCACCCCAATAACTGGGATGTATATCTACCAGCTATTCTTTTTGCTTATCGCGAGGTACCACATTCTAGTACCGGGTTCTCTCCTTTTGAACTTATCTATGGTGCCAAACCACGTGGCCCATTGACTATTTATCACCAAATGTTAACTGACTCTACTCCAGTACTTAAACCCATATCATCATACGTATATGTTACATCATTGCGTGTAAGAATCATCAAATCTTGTGTTATTGCAAAGAATGCACTAACATTATCTGGTGCTACTTATAGACAGTATGCTGACAAAGGTAACAGGACAATAACGTTGACACCTGGACAGGACGTTCTTCTTCTACTACCTAATGACAGACACTTATTGACTGATTCTTGGCATGGACCTTTTAAAGTGACGAGGCAGATTTCACCTGTAGACTACGAAATCCAAATAAAAGACAAACACAAAATATTTCACATAAATATGCTAAGACCATACCACAACAGAAACAACGAACAAGACGATACGACAGCTTGTACAGTGATAATAGATCACGAAGACGACGATGCTAGTGACGAGATTCCAACACCTGCATTAGACACGACAAACTGCTTGAAGGAGATCAAAATCAACCCAAAGTTAACTCAAGCAGAGACAAACAGTTGCAAACAGCTTATACAACAGTACAACACCATCTTTTCTAACAACCCAGAACAAACAGAATTAATACAGCATCATATCACACTCACATCAAACACACCCATAAGATGCAGACCATACACCATCCCATTACATTACAAAGAACATTTACATCAGGAGATCATCAACTTAGAGAAAAACAACATCATAAGACGATCCCAATCAGACTTCTCATCTCCAATGGTCATAGTACGCAAAAAGGACAATACAATAAGACTGTGTATCGACTATCGAAAGCTCAATAAAATAACTGTTCTAGATCTTTAGCCAATGGCTAACTCTGACGATCTTCTGACAGAACTCACAGACGCTAGGTTCTTTACGAAGATAGATATGACGAAAGGATATTGGCAAATAGCGGTAGACGAACAGAGCAGACATTTGACAGCATTTGCCACACCTTGGGGACTGTACGAATGGTGCAAACTTCCATTTGGGCTAGTCAATGCCCCTGCCACATTCGTACGTATGACACGACTTCTCCTAGTAGACATTTCTAACATAATCTGCTATATCGACGACATCTGTGTTCACACAGAGACAATGACAGAGCACATTAAGACGTTAGAACAGACATTTGAACGTATTAGACAGCACGGACTGACAGTAAAGCCTGCGAAAGTAGACATAGGCTACCAGGAAATATCCTTCTTGGGGTACAAAATATCCAATGGCTTTGTCATGACAGACGATAACATTGTGTCCAAGATACTAAAACTCTCACTTCCGACTACAAAAAAACAAGTCAGAAGATTGTTGGGACTAATAAACTATTACCGGCAGTTCATTCCTGATTTTTCCGAACTGACCGAAGTGTTTACTAATTTACTAACAAAAGATAAACCAGAGAAAATTGTAAACAATTAATGCCTAAAAATTGCATTCCATAAAGTACTAGCATGTTTTTCTGATAACAGTTTAAATAATCTCATCCTGAAATTGCCCAACCTCCATTTACCTTTCAGATTGCGTACAGATGCTAGCTCCGTGGCGATTGGAGCGGTCTTGTTGCAGGAGTACAATAACATCCTCCATCCAGTGTACTTCGTATCCAGGAAACTAAAGCCCAGAGAACGGGCGTGGTCTATCCCTCAATTGAGAGCCCTAGCTTTAGTGGTGGGTATAACAAAATTGTCCAGATTTATTCTAGGACGCCATTTCATCGTGGAATCTGACAGCAGCCCGTTACGATTTATAAATTCAGGTGTACCTTCAAATCATATGGTAGCGCTCTGGTCTTTGAAACTTCAAGATTACAGCTTTGAGGTTCGACATATCCCAGGCAGAAGCAATTCAATTGCCGATCTTTTGTCCCGTTGTCCAACCGACCCAGTAAGCACCAATGTCTGAGTGCAGTGTGTACAAATACACTCAGACCGACACAGCCATTTATCAGTGAATATATTTTTTCTATTCACAAAAAGCTGTGTAATGTCTACAATATTGTGATAGGGGTTACTCCCATTATATATAGTGTTCTTATTTTACTAATTCATGTAGTGATTGTCGTGTATAATTGTGTAGTGTGTGGTAGAAAGCGAACTTTATTAATTGTATATATCAAGAACAAGAACAGTGTCACATTCGCTCAAAAACTTACCGTAAGCGAACTATCCAATTTGACAGTGACATCTGCGTGTGGAACATTCCAGGGATATTTTAAAGACGTGTGTGAACGTGTAAACTAAACATTGACAGCTACACCATTGCAGTGAACCGAAATCCATAATGTTCGGTAGTGAAACATCCAACACATGAACAGTCAATCGTAATCCAGAAGGTTTTGTAGGGAAACATCCAACACATGAACTGTGAGAACATTGTACTTTCCGTAACTACATCAGACCGGAACAAGTGTGTTCTACAAGCTTAAACATCAGCTGATTTTAGTGTTCGTGTGTACTTCCGGATTAGTTAGAAATTTAGAGCAAAATTAGCAGACGACAAATAAAAGTTTAAATATCTATGACGATTCTAAAATCTTTAGGAATCAACAAAGTTAAATACACGAATTGTGTGTTTATATATTTATGTAGTGTAATCTTAGAATCATATCTTGATTAAGGTATTCATATTACCGACTTTTTCTCGTTAATATGAAGAAACGTCAAGCGATGACGCTAAGAAATAGGATAATTATTGTAAATTATTGTATTTCATAAATGTTTAAATTATTCCCCTTTCATTTATTTGTTATTACAGCATTACACAAAGGGCCATAATTTGAAATGTATTCAGTAATGTGTTGTGTATAAATAGACATATTGTTGCCAGATTGTTGACACAACAGGTAGCCATCTACTGGGCATGGCAGAGGGTTGCCGACATTGCAGACCAACACAAGAGCTACTGGCCAAATAAGGTCAGGGTTTGAGCGTTTTATACAACTTATATAAAGCCGTATTTCGGTCTAGCTAGATGGTCTTTGTTTCAAGAACCATATTATTACGTTTTTTTTGTTTGCTGCGAGGTAGATGCGTGAAGCTGGTACTACCGATCTGACTGGGTCATTAATGCAATTAAGGTAATCAGCCATCGAGAGGATGAAACCTGACATGTGTTAAAGGTTGAACACCACATGTCGTTGAATGCAACTTCCATTTCTTATATATTTCTATGGCATATGTGTATTTATGTGTATTTTGATACCAATGTATATAACAACAGAAGGGTAGACTCTGACAAGGTTAGAATATTAACCCAGTGTGTACATATATTATACATGAAAGATGGCATCTTTCATGAATTTGCCGGGGGAGCGTGTCAGAGTCCAGAAAGGGTACAGTGATGCAGTGACATCGTTACGCCCGCCAGGCGACTTAGCTCCTAGCAGGGATGCAGCAACTTCGTTACGCCGCCAGGCGAGTGGTAGTTACCGGCCTGCAAGATTGCTGGCTGACGAGCGACCAGCGGTCAGGCCAGGACGACGCAAGACGCACGCATGCCTCGTGAAGCCACCTCAGGTGGGAGGCAAGTTGCGAACTAGCGGCAGATAGCTCTGGGACTTCGACTCGGACAGACGTATGATGAGAGAAAGGCGTTGTGTGGTTTTCTGTGCTTGAAAGTCGAGTGTCTGGACATCTTGAGTGTTAGACTTGTGAGCTGTATTGTGGATGTAAGTGTATTGAAGTATTACATATATATTGTTGTGATCATCGTTCTGTATTTGATATGTGAATAAATCCATTGAACGGTGTGTCGTTGAGTCTTACGTCAAATCACGTTGTACTTGTACTGTCTCACATGTGTTAGGTTAGCGAGCCAAGTTTAAGACCCTGACAGCCACCCCTCTTTTAATTTGCTGTTCTCGCAGTCTGGCCATGGTTGTAGATTCACAGTCATCACTTGGTTCGCGCTAAAGTCTTACTTCTCGTAGAGCATTCAGAATGTCAGCCTGGTCCATGGCGCGTCCGCCCTCCACAGTAGCCTTACCTGCGAGCTTGTCAGCCCGCTCATTTCCTTGTACTCCCGCATGCCCTGGCACGAAGATGAAACTAATCTTTGCCAGCCGAGACCGCTCCAGAGGCAGCAACCATTCTCTTCGGATCGACCCCTTCTCTATCCTCTTGATCATGTTCATTGAGTCACTAAGGAAACATGCCCTAGTGAATGTCTGTGTCTCGAGCCATGTTATTGCTTTACTTACTGCCATGACTTCCATAGACAAGCTACTTATGGTTTCAGTGAAAGCACCAGAGCCCTCCTTCAAAATTCTCCCTCCGGCCCGAGCCGTAAAGGCCAATGAGCTTCTCACATGTCGGACGACCGACCCATCTGTGTAGATGACAGCATCACCGTCTAGCGAATTCTCGAAAATCAACGCTTGTACTTCAGCCTCCACCGCAGCCGGATTTTCTTGTCTGCATTTTCTATCTAGTTGGATGCAAACTGAAAAGGATGTGCAGAAGTCTGTTGGCACTTGCACCCACTCCTCGCCAGGTTCTAAGTCCTCAAGTGAACACACCTGTTGAAGAATGTCTTCGGCTTGACCCATCCACGACCGTCCTCTTTTTCTTCACCTTCATAATTTCACTATGCAGTGGATGTTGTGTGTTTGCGTTAACTCTGAGGTAGGCACGTGCTCTGCAAACTCGTATTCTTTCTTCAATGGTTGGAAAATCAGAAAAGTAGCGCATCGCCCTGCATGCTGTATCTCTTGCACATCCAATAATAATGCGCATAGCTTCATTATGTATCCTTTCCATCCTTTCTATCTGCTTACGGCTGAGAGTCAGGATTGCCATTGCATACTCAAAAACAGACATGACCGTCCCCCGTACAGAAGACATAGATGGCGCTGCTCACAGTTTGCTGCCGCCATCACCCGCATCGCAGCCAAATCCCGCTTGGCCTTTGTTATCACCTGGTCTATGTGCTAATTACAAGCAAGGCTTCGATCAAACCGTATCCCCAGGTAATTCATTGCCTGCGTTCTTTCCACCGTCTCTGAACACAGCTTTACAGTTGGTGTTGTGATATCACTGGATATATAGTAGAACAACCATTATGATACATGGACACTGACACTGGATATATAGTAGAACAATCATGTATGATATCAGGACGCTGTCACTGGATGTATAGTAGAACAACCGTGTATGATACATGGACGCTGTCACTGGATATATAGTAGAACAACCGTGTATGATACATGAACTCTGACACTGGATATATAGTAGAACAACCATATATGATACATGGACTCTGACACTGGATATATAGTAGAACAACCATATATGATACATGGACTCTGACTCTGGATATATAGTAGAACAACCATATATGATACACGGACTCTGACACTGGATATATAGTAGAACAACCATATATGATACATGGACTCTGACACTGGATATATAGTAGAACAACCATATATGATACATGGACTCTGACACTGGATATATAGTAGAACAACCATGTATGATGCATGGATTCTGACACTGGATATATAGTAGAACAACCATGTATGATACATGGACTCTGACACTGGATATATAGTAGAACAACCATATATGATACATGGACTCTGACACTGGATATATAGTAGAACAACCATATATGATACATGGACTCTGACACTGGATATATAGTAGAACAACCATGTATGATACATGGACTCTGACACTGGATATATAGTAGAACAACCATGTATGATACATGGACGCTGCCACTGGATATATAGTAGAACAACCATGTATGATACATGGACGCTATCACTGGATATGTTAGTTAGTTACTCGACAGATTATCCTCATTGCACATCGAACCATTCAGTCCATAAGTGCTCGGATCCCCTCCTCAGCAAATCCAGCAGCGTGTATCGGCTAACGCGACGCCAGTTCTCTGTTGGTTTATCAATCTTCTTTGGCTTCCTGCGTAGTGTTCTTGTTTGGCCACCCCTCTTTTAATTTGCTGTTCTCGCAGTCTGGCCATGGTTGTAGATTCACAGTCATCACTTGGTTCGCGCTAAAGTCTTACTTCTCGTAGAGCATTCAGAATGTCAGCCTGGTCCATGGTGCGTCCGCCCTCCACAGTAGCCTCACCTGCGAGCTTGTCAGCCCGCTCATTTCCTTGTACTCCCGCATGCCCTGGCACGAAGATGAAACTAATCTTTGCCAGCCGAGACCGCTCCAGAGGCATCGACCATTCTCTTCGGATCGACCCCTTCTCTATCCTCTTGATCATGTTCATTGAGTCACTAAGGAAACATGCCCTAGTGAATGTCTGTGTCTCGAGTCATGTTATTGCTTTACTTACTGCCATGACTTCCATAGTCAGGCTACTTGTGGTTTCAGTGAAAGCACCAGAGTCCTCCTTCACAATTCTCCCTCCGGCCTGAGCCGTAAAGGCACATGAGCTTCTCACGACGGCCGACCCATCTGTGTAGATGACCGCGTCACCGTCTAGCGAATTCTCGAAAATCAACGCTTGTACTTCAGCCTCCACCGCAGCCGGATTTTCTTGTCTGCATTTTCTATCTAGTTGGATGCAAACTGAAAAGGACGTACAGAAATATGTTGGCACTTGTACCCACTCCTCGCAAGGTTCTAAGTTCTCAAGTTAACACACCTGTTAAAGAATGTCTTCGGCTTGACCCATCCACGACCGTCCTCTTTTTCTTCACCTTCATAATTTCACTATGCAGTGGATGTTGTGTGTTTGCGTTAACTCTGAGGTAGGCACGTGCTCTGCAAACTCGTATTCTCTCTTCAATGGTTGGAAAATCAGAAAAGTAGCGCATCGCCCTGCATGCTGTATCTCTTGTACATCCAAGAATAATGCGCATAGCTTCATTCTGTATCCTTTCCATCCTGTCTATCTGCTTACGGCTGAGAGTCAGGATTGCCATTGCATACTCAAAAACAGACATGACCATCCCCCGTACAGAAGACATAGATGGCGCTGCTCACAGTTTGCTGCCGCCATCACCGGCATCGCAGCCAAATCCCGCTTGGCCTTTGTTATCACCTGGTCTATGTGCTAATTAAAAGCAAGGCTTCGATCAAACCGTATCCCCAGGTAATTCATTGCCTGCGTTCTTTCCACCGTCTCTGAACACAGCTTTACAGTTGGTGTTGTGATATCACTGGATATATAGTAGAACAACCATTATGATACATGGACACTGTCACTGGATATATAGTAGAACAATCATGTATGATATATGGACGTCGTCACTGGATATATAGTAGAACAACCGTGTATGATACATGGACGCTGTCACTGGATATATAGTAGAACAACCGTGTATGACACATGGACGCTATCACTGGATATATAGTAGAACAACCATATATGATAAATGGACGCTATCAGTGGATATATAGTAGAACAACCGTTATGATAAATGGACGCTGTCACTGGATATATAGTAGAACAACCGTGTATGAAAAACACGGCAAAACACACATCACAAAACCACACATACATACCCCCGCCAACCCACACATCCCGCACCCTCACAATTTTCCCCACCCACCCACACACACACATCAGCCAACCTACACCCACTCACCAACCCAATATCCGCCACCTCTCAACTACACATCCCCCACGTATACACACATCCCCACCCACAAACACATCTAACCACCTGCCCACACATATCCCCCACCCATAAACACCCAAAAACACACACCTCCCACCCGCACACACCCCACCAACCACATATACCTCACCACACACATCCGCCGCTCACACACATCTTCCCACAAACACACACATCCCCCATCCATACACTCATCTCTCACACACATCCACCCACTCACGTACTCATCTATCAACCACTCACACCCACACATCACCCACCCGCCCATCAACACATACACAGAGACAGAGATAGAGGAATACAGAGACAGAGGAAGACAGAGACAGAGGAAGACAGTGGAAGACAGAGGAATACAGAAACAGAGGAAGACAGAAACAGAGGAAGATAGAGGAAAACAGAAACAGGGGAAGACAGAGGAATACAGAGACAGAGGAAGACATAGACAGAGGAATACAGAGAAAGACAGAAACAGAGGAAGACAGAAACAGAGGAAGACAGAGGAAAACAGAAACAGAGGAATACAGAGACATAGGAAGACAGAGGAATACATAGACAGAGGAATACAGAGACAGTGGAAGACAGAGATAGAGGAAGACATAGGGGAAGACCGAGGAAGACAGAAACAGAGGAAGACAGAGACAGAGGAAGACATATATAGAGGAAGACAGAGACAGAGGAAGACATATATAGAGGAAGACAGAGACAGAGGAAGACATATATAGAGTAAGACAGAGACAGAGGAAGACAGAGACAGAGGAAGACATATATAGAGGAAGACAGAGACAGAGGAAGACAGAGACAGAGGAAGACTTATATAGAGGAAGTCTAACAGTGCGGGAGGACAACAAGCGACTGCATACCGCAACACAAGCCGATGGTGACTATAAATGACAAAGTCAAACCATAAGATCCTTCCGAGTTTATTGTATCAAAACTGTAGAATCTTACATGGATGAAAATCGCACTCGACTTGTCAGCTTGAGCGGCAGATGATAACTGCCTCTCTAGCCTACGTCAACGCGTGAGCAGCCCTAGATACATAACTAGTGGTGCTCACGCGTGCGCAAACCTATTTCCCCTTGATTTTGCACACCATCTATTAACTCATTAACTCCCTAACAGAGATGGTGCTCTGTTACAGAAGACAGAGACAGAGGAAGACAGCGACAGGGGAATAAAGAGACAGTGGAATACAGAGACAGGGGAATACAGAGATAGAGGAATACAGAGACATTGGAAGACAGAGATAGAGGAATACAGAGACAGAGGAAGACAGAGATAGAGGAAGACAGAGGAAGACAGTGGAAGACCGAGGAAGACAGAAACAGAGGAAGACAGAGACAGAGGAAGACATATATAGATGAAGACAGAGACAGAGGAAGACAGAGACATAGGAAGACAGAGGCAGAGGAAGACAGAGATAGAGGAAGACAGAGGAAGACAGAGACAGAGGAAGACATAGATAGAGGAAGACAGAGTAAGACAGAAGCAGAGGAAGGCAGAGAAAGATGAAGACAAGGACAGAGGAAGATACTAAAAGAGGAAGACAGGAACAGAGGAAGACAAAGACAGAGGAAGACTGAGACAGAGGAAGACAGAAAGAGGGGAAGACAGAGGAAAACAGTGACAGAAGAAGCAGAGACAGAGGAAGACAGAGACAGAGGAAGATGGGGAAAGATGTAGGTGGACGGCTGAAATAGAGGCAGAGGAAGACAGAGACAGAGTAAGATTGAGACAGAGGAAGATATAGACAAAGGAAGACAGGGACATCAGAATATTCCCCGTGTTAAGTGCATCACTTCCCTCATGCCAGAAATATCAGGGGAATCGCAGAACGCAGGAACTGACCTCGTTTTCAGCATTGAGCAGTTGTTGGCTGGCCTGGAAGTGCTGCAGTTGGACTTGGTGGACCAGGAAGTTGCTGTCGTTCAGCCGGCTGTTGGCGTCCAGTAGGTCCTCAGTCTTTCGCTTGACCTCATCTCTCAGTTTGTTAAACTCATCCTGGAGACAGATATGTCAAGACGTTAAACTCCTCCTGGAGACATATATGTCAACACGTTAAACTTCTCCTGGAGACAGATATGTCAACACGTTAAACTTCTCATGGAGACAGAAATGTGAACACGTTAAAATCCTCCCGGAGACAGATATGTGAACACGTTAAACTTCTCCTGGAGACAGATGTGTTAAAGTGTTCATCTTCTCCTGGAGACAGATATGTCAACACGTTAAACTCTTCCTGGAGACAGATATGTCAACACGTTAAACTTCTCGTGGAGAAAGATATAACAACACGTTAAACTCCTCCTGGAGACAGATATGTCAACACGTTAAACTCCTCCTGGAGACAGATATGTCAACACGTTAAACTCCTCCTGGAGACACATATGTCAACACGTTAAACTCCTCCTTGAGACAAATATGTCAACACGTTAAACTCCTCCTGGAGACACACATGTCAAAATATTATATTCCTCCTGGGCGAGGCACATTTCCATTTCCTGGAAGAAACACATATGTCAACATGTTTAACTCCTAGACGAGACAGATACGTCAACATGCGCACAAGCGCACACACGCATACGCGCAAACGCACACATACACACACATACAGACATACACTGACAAGCCGGCCGGCAGACAGACAGACACACACATACATAGACACACGTACGTACATATATCATTTACACAATGCACAGTCGTACGTCTACACAATCACACACCAATACACACACTTCCTTAGCTACACACATACCCCCTTCAACATCACAAACACAGTAAAACATTCACTCATTCATACTCTCTCTCTCTCTCTCTCTCTCTCTCTCTCTCTCTCTCTCTCTCTCTCACTCTCTCTCTCTCGCTCTCTCTCTCTCTCTCACTCACACACACACACACACACACACACGCTTATACATGATCAATCATACCCAAAACCACACACTCATATACATACACACTTTACACAATCATTCAATCTAATATACACAACCCTTCCCCCCACACACACACATGTCATGAGCATACACACAAACACAAAAACATATGTGACACATAGACATGGTAAATCGGGAACTGACAGGAATGTGTGACACACATACATGGTAAATCGGGAACTGACAGGAATATTTGACACATAGACAAGGTGAATCGGGAACTGACAGGAATATTTGACACATAGACAAGGTGAATCGGGAACTGACAGGAATATTTGACACATAGACAAGGTGAATCGGGAACTGACAGGAATATGTGACACATATACATGGTAAATCAGGAACTGACAGGAATATGTGACACATAGACATGATAAATCGGGAACTGACAAGAATATGTGACACATAGTCAAGGTGAATCGGGAACTGACAGACGTATTTGACACAGACATGGTAAATCGGGAACTAACAGAAATATTTGATACATATACATGATAAATCGGGAACTGACAAGAATATGTGACACATATACATGGTAAATCAGGAACTGACAGGAATATGTGACACATAGACATGATAAATCGGGAACTGACAAGAATATGTGACACATAGTCAAGGTGAATCGGGAACTGACAGGAATATGTGACACATAGACAAGGTGAATCGGGAACTGACAGGAATATGTGACACATATACATGGTAAATCAGGAACTGACAAGAATATGTGACACATATACATGATAAATCGGGAACTGACAAGAATATGTGACACATAGTCAAGGTGAATCGGGAACTGACAGACGTATTTGACACAGACATGGTAAATCGGGAACTAACAGAAATATTTGATACATAGACATGGTAAATCGGGAACTGACAGGAATATTTGACACAGACATGGTAAATCGGGAACTGACAGGAATATTTGACACAGACATGGTAAATCGGGAACTGACAGAAATATGTAACACATATACATGGTAAATCTGGACCTGGCGGGAGGTTACTAACCTCCAGTTTCTTGGCCATGGGGTCGGTCATTAGGGTCAAGGTCGCCTGATGCTTGGAAACTTCATTGATGACATGTTCTTGGGGTTGGTAGGGTGCAGAGGTCCCAGCGGCCCGCAACTCTTTCACTGTGCCCTCTAGTTCCTGTACTAACAACATGCACTATTGTAAACACAAACTGCAGTATGGATACGTAAATAAACACAGCAGCTTACACATCTCGCGCAGTCAAGCAAACATCAAACCACCTAAATATTCGCACACAACCACGTAAATATCCTAAACACTCGCACACAACCACATAAATATCCTAAACACTCGCACACAACCACATAAACACCAAACATCCTAAACACTCGCACACAACCACATAAACACCAAAGATCCTAAACACTCGCACACAACCACATAAACACCAAACATCCTAAACACTCGCACACAACCACATAAACATCAAACATCCTAAACACTCGCACACAACCACATAAACACCAACGATCCTAAACACTCGCACACAACCACATAAACACCAAACATCCTAAACACTCGCACACAACCACATAAATATCCTAAACACTCGCACACAACCACATAAACACCAAACATCCTAAACACTCGCACACAACCACATAAACACCAAAGATCCTAAACACTCGCACACAACCACATAAACACCAAACATCCTAAACACTCGCACACAACCACATAAACATCAAACATCCTAAACACTCGCACACAACCACATAAACACCAAAGATCCTAAACACTCGCACACAACCACATAAACACCAAACATCCTAAACACTCGCACACAACCACATAAACACCAAACATCCTAAACACTCGCACACAACCACATAAACACCAAACATCCTAAACACTCGCACACAGCAACGTAAACAGAATACTTCCAAAACACAACCTTAAAAACAGTATATCTTACTAAACACTCATACCCATTCACTTAAACAAAATATTTCACTAAACAACACATTCACATGAACAGTATAACTCAATAAACAACAAACATACAGTCACATAAACAGTATATGCCACTAAACAACTGGCACACAGTCACATAAACAGTATATGTCACTAAACAACAAACACACAGTCACATAAACAGTATATGTCACTAAACAACAAACACACAGTCACATAAACAGTATATGTCACTAAACAACTGGCACACAGTCACATAAACAGTATATGCCACTAAACAACAAACACACAGTCACATAAACAGTATATGTCACTAAACAACTGGCACACAGTCACATAAACAGTATATGTCACTAAACAACAAACACACAGTCACATAAACAGTATATGCCACTAAACAACAAACACACAGTCACATAAACAGTATATGTCACTAAACAACTGACACACAGTCACATAAACAGTATATGTCACTAAACAACTGGCACACAGTCACATAAACAGTATATGTCACTAAACAACTGGCACACAGTCACATAAACAGTATATGTCACTAAACAACTGGCACACAGTCACATAAACAGTATATGTCACTAAACAACTGGCACACAGTCACATAAACAGTATATGCCACTAAACAACAGACACACAGTCACATAAACAGTATATGTCACTAAACAACTGGCACACAGTCACATAAACAGTATATGTCACTAAACAACTGGCACACAGTCACATAAACAGTATATGTCACTAAACAACTGGCACACAGTCACATAAACAGTATATGTCACTAAACAACTGGCACACAGTCACACAAACAGTATATGCCACTAAACAACTGGCACACAGTCACATAAACAGTATATGTCACTAAACAACTGGCACACAGTCACATAAACAGTATATGTCACTAAACAACTGGCACACAGTCACATAAACAGTATATGTCACTAAACAACAAACACACAGTCACATAAACAGTATATGCCACTAAACAACTGGCACACAGTCACATAAACAGTATATGTCACTAAACAACTGGCACACAGTCACATAAACAGTATATGTCACTAAACAACTGGCACACAGTCACATAAACAGTATATGTCACTAAACAACTGGCACACAGTCACATAAACAGTATATGCCACCAAACAACTGGCACACAGTCACATAAACAGTATATGCCACTAAACAACTGGCACACAGTCACATAAACAGTATATGCCACTAAACAACTGGCACACAGTCACATAAACAGTATATGCCACTAAACAACTGGCACACAGTCACATAAACAGTATATGCCACTAAACAACTGGCACACAGTCACATAAACAGTATATGCCACTAAACAACTGGCACACAGTCACATAAACAGTATATGTCACTAAACAACAAACACACAGTCACATAAACAGTATATTTCACTAAACAACAGACACACAGTCACATAAACAGTATATGTCACTAAACAACAGGCACACAGTCACATAAACAGTATATGTCACTAAACAACTGGCACACAGTCACATAAACAGTATATGTCACTAAACAACTGGCACACAGTCACATAAACAGTATATGCCACTAAACAACAGACACACAGTCACATAATCAGTATATGTCACTAAACAACGGGCACACAGTCACATAAACAGTATATGTCACTAAACAACAAACACACAGTCACATAAACAGTATATGCCACTAAACAACTGGCACACAGTCACATAAACAGTATATGTCACTAAACAACGGGCACACAGTCACATAAACAGTATATGTCACTAAACAACTGGCACACAGTCACATAAACAGTATATGTCACTAAACAACTGGCACACAGTCACATAAACAGTATATGTCACTAAATAACAAACACACAGTCACATAAACAGTATATGTCACTAAACAACAAACACACAGTCACATAAACAGTATATGTCACTAAACAACTGGCACACAGTCACATAAACAGTATATGTCACTAAACAACAAACACACAGTCACATAAACAGTATATGTCACTAAACAACTGGCACACAGTCACATAAACAGTATATGCCACTAAACAACAGACACACAGTCACATAAACAGTATATGCCACTAAACAACTGGCACACAGTCACATAATCAGTATATGTCACTAAACAACGGGCACACAGTCACATAAACAGTATATGTCACTAAACAACTGGCACACAGTCACATAAACAGTATATGTCACTAAACAACTGGCACACAGTCACATAAACAGTATATGTCACTAAACAACTGGCACACAGTCACATAAACAGTATATGTCACTAAACAACAGACACACAGTCGCATAAACAGTATATGTCACTAAACAACTGGCACACAGTCACATAAACAGTATATGTCACTAAACAACTGGCACACAGTCACATAAACAGTATATGTCACTAAACAACAAACACACAGTCACATAAACAGTATATGTCACTAAACAACTGGCACACAGTCACATAAACAGTATATGTCACTAAACAACAGACACACAGTCACATAAACAGTATATGTCACTAAACAACAAACACACAGTCACATAAACAGTATATGTCACTAAACAACTGGCACACAGTCACATAAACAGTATATGTCACTAAACAACTGGCACACAGTACATAAACAGTATATGTCACTAAACAACTGGCACACAGTCACATAAACAGTATATGTCACTAAACAACTGGCACACAGTCACATAAACAGTATATGCCACTAAACAACTGGTACACAGTCACATAAACAGTATATGTCACTAAACAACTGGCACACAGTCACATAAACAGAATACCTATTTTAAAACTCGAAAAGTAATGAAGGCAGCATGTATCTCACTAAACAACTGGTAAACAGTCATATAATCAGTATAGCTCACTAAACAATTGGCAAATAGTCTTATAAACAGTATATCTAACCAAACAACTGTCAAATAGTCATATAAACTGTATATCTAATTTAAAACTCGAACAGTCAATAGGGCAGCATACATCTCAGTAAACAACGGAAAAAAACAGTCATATAAACAATATATCTCACTTAACAACGAGTAAACAGTTTTCAAACCAGTATATCTCACTAAACAAGGGTAAGTAGTTACATAAACAGTATTGGTCACTACACAACGGGTAAACAGTCATATAAAGAGTGTTTCTCACTTAACAGCGGGTGAACAATTACGAAAATTGTATACCTCACTAAACAACTGGCAAATAAACAGTATATCTGACTGAACAATTGACACACAGTCACATAAACAGTATATGTCACTAAGCACACCCTTCTACACAACTCTCCCCCCGCCACGTAGAAATAATAGCTCTCTACAGCACTCCCCCTCAACCTTGTAGACAACCCAGACATCACAGCTCTCTGCACTACTTCTACACAATAACGTATCAGATAAGGAGATTGTGTCAAAGCACATGGTGTGACTACATAAGATAATGAGACAGTGATATATCACGTGGTGTGACTACATAAGATAATGAGACAGTGATATATCACGTGGTGTGACTACATAAGATAATGAGACAGTGATATATCATGTGGTGTGACTACATAAGATAATGAGACAGTGACATACCACGTGGTGTGACTACACAAGATAATGAGACAGTGATTTATCACATGGTGTGACTACATAAGATAATAAGACAGTGATATATCACGTGGTGTGACTACATAAGATAATGAGACAGTGACATACCACGTGGTGTGACTACATAAGATAATGAGACAGTGAAATACCACGTGGTGTGACTACATAAGATAATGAGACACATGATATATCACGTGGTGTGACTACATAAGATAATGAGACAGTGATATAACACGTGGTGTGACTACATAAGATAATGAGACAGTGATATATCACGTGGTGTGACTAAATAAGATAATGAGACAGTGATATATCACGTGGTGTGACTACATAAGATAATGAAACAGTGACATACCACGTGGTATGACTACATAAGATAATGAGACAGTGACATACCACGTTGCGTGACTACATAAGATAATGATACACTGACATAACACGTGGTGTGACTACATAAGATAATGAGACAGTGACATACCACGTGGTGTGACTACATAAGATAATGAGACAGTGACATGCCACGTGGTGTGACTACATAAGATAATGATACAGTGACATACTACGTGGTGTGACTACATAAGATAATGATACAGTGACATACCACGTGGTGTGACTACATAAGATAATGATACAGTGACATACTACGTGGTGTGACTACATAAGATAATGAAACACTGACATACCACGTGGTGTGATTACATAAGATAATGAGACACTGACATACCACGTGGTGTGACTAAATAAGATAATGATACAGTGACATACCACGTGGTGTGACTACATAAGATAATGAGACAGTGACATGCCACGTGGTGTGACTACATAAGCGAATGATACAGTGACATAATACGTGGTGTGACTACATAAGATAATGATACAGTGACATCCTACGTGGTGTGACTACATAAGATAATGAAACACTGACATACCACGTGGTGTGACTACATAAGATAATGAGACACTGACATACCACGTGGTGTGACTACATAAGATACTGATACAGTGACATACTACGTGGTGTGACTACATAAGATACTGATACAGTGACATACTACGTGGTGTGACTACATAAGATAATGATACAGTGACATACTACGTGGTGTGACTACATAAGATAATGAGACAGTGATATACTTCATGGTGTGACTATATAAGATAATGAGACAGTGACATACCACGTGGTGTGACTACATAAGATAATAAGACAGTGATATATCACGTGGTGTGACTACATAAGATAATGAGACAGTGATATATCACGTGGTGTGACTACATAAGATAATGAGACCGTGACATACCACGTGGTGTGACTACATAAGATAATGAGACCGTGACATACCACGTGATGAAACTACATAAGATAATGAGACAGTGGCATACCACGTTATGTAACTACATAAGATAATGATACAGTGACATACTACGTGGTGTGACTACATAAGATAATGATACAGTGACATACCACGTGGTGTGACTACATAAGATAATGAGACAGTGATATATCACGTGGTGTGACTACATAAGATAATGAGACAGTGATATAACACGTGGTGTGACTACATAAGATAATGAGACAGTGATATAACACGTTGTGTGACTACATAAGATAATGAAACAGTGACATACTACGTGGTGTGACTACATAAGATAATGAAACACTGACATACCACGTGATGTGACTACATAAGATAATGAAACACTGACATACCACGTGGTGTGACTACATAAGACAATGAGACAGTGACATGCCACGTGGTGTGACTACTACATAAGATAATGAGACAGTGACATACTACGTGGTGTGACTACATAAGATAATGATACAGTGAGATGCCACGTGGTGTGACTACATAAGATAATGAGACAGTGACATGCCACGTGGTGTGACTACATAAGATAATGATACAGTGATATACTACGTGGTGTGACTACATAAGATAGTGATACAGTGACATACTACGTGGTGTGACTACATAAGATAATGATACAGTGACATGCCACGTGGTGTGACTACATAAGATAATGATACAGTGACATACTACGTGGTGTGACTACATAAGATAATGAGACAGTGACATGCCACGTGGTGTGACTACATAAGATAATGATACAGTGACATATTACGTGGTGTGACTACATAAGATAATGAGACAGTGACATGCCACGTGGTGTGACTACATAAGATAATGATACAGTGACATACTACGTGGTGTGACTACATAAGATAATGATACAGTGACATACTACGTGGTGTGACTACATAAGATAATGATACAGTGACATACTACGTGGTGTGACTACATAAGATAATGATACAGTGACATGCCACGTGGTGTGACTACATAAGATAATGATACAGTGACATACCACGTGGTGTGACTACATAAGATAATGAGACAGTGACATTCCACGTGGTGTGACTACATAAGCGAATGATACAGTGACATAATACGTGGTGTGACTACATAAGATAATGATACAGTGACATACTACGTGGTGTGACTACATAAGATAATGAAACACTGACATACCACGTGGTGTGACTACATAAGATAATGTGACACTGACATACAACGTGGTGTGACTACATAAGATACTGATACAGTGACATACTACGTGGTGTGACTACATAAGATACTGATACAGAGACATACTACGTGGTGTGACTACATAAGTTAATGATACAGTGACATACTACGTGGTGTGACTACATAAGATAATGAGACAGTGATATACTTCGTGGTGTGACTATATAAGATAATGAGACAGTGACATACCACGTGGTGTGACTACATAAGATAATGAGACAGTGATATATCACGTGGTGTGACTACATAAGATAATGAGATAGTGATATATCACGTGGCGTGACTACATAAGATAATGAGACAGTGACATACCACGTGGTGTGACTACATAAGATAATGAGATCGTGACATACCACGTGATGAAACTACATAAGATAATGAGACAGTGGCATACCACGTTATGTAACTACATAAGATAATGATACAGTGACATACTACGTGGTGTGACTACATAAGATAATGAGACAGTGGCATACCACGTGGTGTGACTACATAAGATAATGAGACAGTGATATATCACGTGGTGTGACTACATAAGATAATGAGACAGTGATATAACACGTGGTGTGACTACATAAGATAATGAGACAGTGATATATCACGTGGTGTGACTACATAAGATAATGAGACAGTGATATAACACGTTGTGTGACTACATAAGATAATGAAACAGTGACATACTACGTGGTGTGACTACATAAGATAATGAAACACTGACATACCACGTGATGTGACTACATAAGATAATGAAACACTGACATACCACGTGGTGTGACTACATAAGATAATGAGACAGTGACATGCCACGTGGTGTGACTACATAAGATAATGAGACAGTGACATACTACGTGGTGTGACTACATAAGATAATGATACAGTGACATACTACGTGGTGTGACTACATAAGATAATGAGACAGTGACATGCCACGTGGTGTGACTACATAAGATAATGATACAGTGACATACTTCGTGGAGTGACTACATAAGATAATGAGACAGTGACATGCCACGTGGTGTGACTACATAAGATAATGATACAGTGACATGCCACGTGGTGTGACTACATAAGATAATGAAATACTGACATATCACGTGGTGTGACTACATAAGATAATGATACAGTGACATACTACGTGGTGTGACTACATAAGATAATGATACAGTGACATACTACGTGGAGTGACTACATAAGATAATGAGACAGTGTCATACTACATGGTGTGACTACATAAGATAATGATACAGTGACATACTACGTGGTGTGACTACATAAGATAATGATACAGTGACATACTACGTGGTGTGACTACATAAGATAATGATACAGTGACATACTACATGGTGTGACTACATAAGATAATGATACAGTGACATACTACGTGGTGTGACTACATAAGATAATGAGACAGTGACATGCCACGTGGTGTGACTACATAAGATAATGATACAGTGACATACTACGTGGTGTGACTACATAAAATAATGATACAGTGACATACTACGTGGTGTGACTACATAAGATAATGATACAGTGACATACTACGTGGTGTGACTACATAAGATAATGATACAGTGACATACTACGTGGTGTGACTACATAAGATAATGATACAGTGTCATACTACATGGTGTGACTACATAAGATAATAATACAGTGACATACTACGTGGTGTGACTACATAAGATAATGATACAGTGACATACTACGTGGTGTGACTACATAAGATAATGATACAGTGACATACTACGTGGTGTGACTACATAAGATAATGAGACAGTGACATACTACATGGTGTGACTACATAAGATAATGATACAGTGACATACTACGTGGTGTGACTACATAAGGTAATGAGACAGTGACATACTACGTGGTGTGACTACATAAGGTAATGAAACACTGACATACCACGTGGTGTGACTACATAAGATAATGATACAGTGACATACTACGTGGTGTGACTACATAAGATAATGATACAGTGTCATACTACATGGTGTGACTACATAAGATAATAATACAGTGACATACTACGTGGTGTGACTACATAAGATAATGATACAGTGACATACTACGTGGTGTGACTACATAAGATAATGAGACAGTGACATACTACGTGGTGTGACTACATAAGGTAATGAAACACTGACATACCACGTGGTGTGACTACATAAGATAATGATACAGTGACATACTACGTGGTGTGACTACATAAGATAATGAGACAGTGACATACTATGTGGTGTGACTACATAAGATAATGAGACAGTGTCATACTACATGGTGTGACTACATAAGATAATGAGACAGAGACATGTTACGTGGTGTGACTACATAAGATAATAATACAGTGACATACTTCGTGGTGTGACTACATAAGATAATGAGACAGTGACATGTTACGTGGTGTGACTACATAAGGTAATGAAACACTGACATACCACGTGGTGTGACTACATAAGATAATGATACAGTGACATACTACGTGGTGTGACTACATAAGATAATGAGACAGTGACATACTACGTGGTGTGACTACATAAGATAATGAGACAGTGACATACCACGTGGTGTGACTACATAAGATAATGAGATAGTGTCTTACTACGTGGTGTGACTACATAAGATAATGAGACAGTGACATGTTACGTGGTGTGACTACATAAGATAATGATACAGTATCATACTACGAGGTGTGACTACATAAGATAATGATACAGTGTCATACTACGAGGTGTGACTACATAAGATAATGATACAGTGTCATACTACGAGGTGTGACTACATAAGATAATGAGACAGTGACATGCCACGTGGTGTGACTACATAAGATAATGATACACTGTCATACCACGTGGTGTGACTACATAAGATAATGAGACAGTGACATACCACGTGGTGTGACTACATAAGATAATGAGATAGTGTCTTACTACGTGGTGTGACTACATAAGATAATGATACACTGACATACCACGTGGTGTGACTACATAAGATAATGATACACTGTCATACCACGTGGTGTGACTACATAAGATAATGATACACTGACATACCACGTTGTGTGACTACATAAGATAATGATACACTGACATACCACGTGGTGTGACTACATAAGATAATGATACACTGACATACCACATGGGGTGACTACATAAGATAATGATACAGTGACATACCACGCGGTGTGACTACATAAGATAATGAGACAGTGACATACTACGTGGTGTGACTACATAAGATAATGATACACTGACATACCACGTGGTGTGACTACATAAGATAATGATACACTGACATACCACATGGGGTGACTACATAAGATAATGAGTCAGTGACATACTACGTGGTGTGACTACATAAGATAATGATACACTGACATACCACGTGGTGTGACTACATAAGTTAATGATACACTGACATACCACATGGGGTGACTACATAAGATAATGATACAGTGACATACCACGTGGTGTGACTACATAAGATAATGAGACAGTGACATACCACGTGGTGTGACTACATAAGATAATGAGATAGTGTCTTACTACAAGGTGTGACTACATACGATAATGATACACTGACATACCACGTGGTGTGACTACATAAGATAATGATACACTGTCATACCACGTTGTGTGACTACATAAGACAATGAGATAGTGTCTTACTACGTGGTGTGACTACATAAGATAATGAGACAGTGACATACCACATGGTGTGACTACATAAGATAATGAGATAGTCTTACTACGTGGTGTGACTACATATGATAATGATACAGTGACATACCACGTGGTGTGACTACATAAGATAATGATACACTGACATACCACATGGTGTGACTACATAAGACAATGATACAGTGACATACCACGTTGTGTGACTACATAAGATAATGATACAGTGACATACCACGTGGTGTGACTACATAAGATAATGATTCAGTGACATACCACGTTGTGTGACTACATAAGATAATGATACAGTGACATACTACGTGGTGTGACTACATAAGATAATGATTCAGTGACATACCGCGTTGTGTGACTACATAAGATAATGATACAGTGACATACTACGTGGTGTGACTACATAAGATAATGATTCAGGGACATACCACGTTGTGTGACTACATAAGATAATGATACAGTGACATACTACGTGGTGTGACTACATAAGATAATGATTCAGTGACATACCACGTTGTGTGACTACATAAGATAATGATACAGTGACATACTACGTTGTGTGACTACATAAGATAACGATACAGTGACATACTACGTGGTGTGACTACATAAGATAATGATTCAGTGACATACCACGTTGTGTGACTACATAAGATAATGATACAGTGACATACTACGTGGTGTGACTACATAAGATAATGATACAGTGACATACCACGTTGTGTGACTACATAAGATAATGATACAGTGACATACTACGTGGTGTGACTACATAAGATAATGAGATAGTGTCTTACTACGTGGTGTGACTACATAAGATAATGATACAGTGACATACTACGTGGTGTGACTACATAAGATATTACGACAGTGACATACCACTTGATGTGACTACATAAGATAATGAGATAGACTTAAGTTAATGAGACAGTGACATACCACTTGGTGTGACTACATACAATAATGAGACAGTGAGATCTGCCTACCTTAATTCTGTGCTCGTGTGTATCCCTCAAAACAGAAAAGTTTTTCTCCATGTCATCAATTTTTGCTGCATAGTCATTCTGTGCGGGCTCGAGGACAACGTGCTGACTGTTGGTTCCACAGAGTGCCCGACCCTGGCCAGCCACAGGGTCCTCCCTGTAGGTCAGCTGGATGTTGTAAGTACAGGCGCCGTCATTGAAGGTGCAGCCGTTGTTGGCAACAGCTGGCAGAAGTGTCTGCAACAGACAGACTGACCAGGCCAGGACTGCTCCAACACCAAACATGTCTGCTCCTTGCTGGAGGCAGTCGGTGCTTGACTGTGGACCTGTTGATCTTCTCCAGATAATGTTTCCTGGGAGTCTCAGATAAGCACACACTGCCTGTTCTTCGTGTTAGTTCCTCGTCTCAACACCAGTTGGAGGGACATTCCGTCAACCTTGCGTCGGTAAATGGCACAGCTGTCTCAGTGGATGCACCCAGACACGACGTGGGCAGACGTGGGCTGATCTGCACTCATAGAGGGCATATGTGGGTTGGTCTGGGTCGAAAGCCAGCAGATGTGAGACTGTCTGGGCCAATGGCAACCGGAGGGAGTCTGTCATGGGCTAGTTGTGATCGAGCTGGGTGTGTGCCAGTGGTAGGAGGTTAGCCCTTGAGAAACATCATGGCAACATCTGTATATGTCAGTATTTCCATGACAGTAATCACGATTGTGTGATGACAGTAATTACGCTTATGTGATGACAGTAATCATGATTATGTGATATATTGGCTGTAAGCCAGGTCAGGAGCTTTGGGTGTCTCACAGACGTTGTCTACAGCTAGACCTTGTGCCTCATAAATGTTACGGGGTGTTTAGGGAGAAAAATGTCGGTAGATTTGATGAACCGCCAGCGTGTGTCAGTCAAGGACTGGGGTTGGCGCTTGTGGGCACACAACTCAGTGGAGTGAGAGAAGTCTGTTTAAACTTACCGCTTCCCGGCGCCAACCAAGCGTACCATGTCAACACGAGATGGCAAACAACAGACACTCGTTAAGTGATGTCGTGTTCTCTAGGAGCAACCCGATCTCTGATCGATGGTTAAACAGTCTACCTGCCAGCCGCGGAGGCCCACTAGAGTCCGTTGCTGGTCTGTACAACAACCCAAGTCTGTACAACAACCCAAATCTGTACAACAACCCAAGTCTGTACAACAACCCAAATCTGTACAACAACCCAAGTCTGTACAACAACCCAAATCTGTACAACCCAAGTCTGTACAACCCAAGTCTGTACGACTACCCAAGTCTAGCGCCGCCCTGTGCAGGACTGGAGCTGGTTACAGACCCAGCGTGCTCACTGTGACCTCAATCCAAATATTACCACTGTCACTTCACAACGTCCGTGACCTTCTGTGATGGAAACTGGAGTAACTTGTGACCTGAAAATTCACCAAACACAAACATTGTGTCAAACATGCTGACAGACTGAAACTGATTGTGCTGCAAACACAATGGGGAAGGGGGAGGGGCATATCAGCACAGAGACATACAGAGAGAGAGACAGAGAGAGAAGGCAGAGAGAAGGAGATAGAGAGAGAGAGAGAGAGAGAGAGAGAGAGAAGGCAGAGAGACATACAGAGAGAGAGGGGGGGGGGCAGAGAAAGAGGCAGAGAGAGAAGGCAGAGAGAGAGAGGGAGATAGATAGATAGAGAGAGAGAGAGAGAGAGAGAGAGAGAGAGAGAGAGAGAGAGAGAGAGAGAGAGAGAGAGAGAGAGAGAGAGAGAAAGGCTAGAAGAACCGACTGCTGGTGTCAGTGTCAATCCTCCATGGCGGGACGAGTTCGTGACAGTTGTCCAGAAAGCAGGTTGCAAGTCGGCACTACGTCCCAACTGTGTCCCGTACACAGTGTACAAGCCATGTCTGCTCGTCCTGAACTGTGTCCCGTACACAGTGTACAAGCCATGTCTGAACGTCCAGAACTGTGTCCCGTACACAGTGTACAAGCCATGCATGAACGTCCTGAATTGTGTCCCGTACGCAGTGTACAAGCCAGGTCTGAACGTCCAGAACTGTGTCCCGTACACAGTGTACAAGCCATGTCTGAACGTCTAGAACTGTGTCCCGTCCCGTACACAGTGTACAAGCCATGTCTGAACGTCCTGAACTGTGTCCCGTACACAGTGTACAAGCCATGTCTGAACGTCTAGAACTGTGTCCCGTACACAGTGTACAAGCCATGTCTGAACGTCCTGAATTGTGTCCCGTACACAGTGTACAAGCCATGTCTGAACGTCCAGAACTGTGTCCCGTACACAGTGTACAAGCCATGTCTGAACGTCCAGAACTGTGTCCCGTACACAGTGTACAAGCCATGTCTGCACGTCCTGAACTGTGTCCCGTACACAGTGTACAAGCCATGACTGAACGTCCTGAACTGTGTCCCGTACACAGTGTACAAGCCATGCCTGAACGTCTAGAACTGTGTCCCGTACACAGTGTACAATCCATGTCTGAACGTCTAGAACTGTGTCCCGTACACAGTGTACAAGCCATGTCTGAACGTCTAGAACTGTGTCCCGTACACAGTGTACAAGCCATGTCTGAACGTCCAGAACTGTGTCCCGTACACAGTGTACAAGCCATGTCTGCACGTCCTGAACTGTGTCCCGTACACAGTGTACAAGCCATGTCTGAACGTCCAGAACTGTGTCCCGTACACAGTGTACAAGCCATGTCTGAACGTCCTGAACTGTGTCCCGTACACAGTGTACAAGCCATGTATGAACGTCCTGAACTGTGTCCCGTACACAGTGTACAAGCCATGCCTGAACGTCCAGAACTGTGTCCCGTACACAGTGTACAAGCCATGTCTGAACGTCTAGAACTGTGTCCCGTCCCGTTCACAGTGTACAAGCCATGTCTGAACGTCCTGAATTGTGTCCCGTACACAGTGTACAAGCCATGTCTGAACGTCCTGAATTGTGTCCCGTACACAGTGTATAAGCCATGTCTGAACGTCCTGAGAAAACTAAAATCGGTGACTGAGCTCCGAGTGGAAGCACAAACGATTAAGTGTGGAGCGGAAGAAAGGCAACAGAATATACATTCCCAAAGAATAAAATTCGTCAAGCGTTACACAACTCAAGTCGATCTCTCTTCTGAAGGTCGAGGCCAAGATATTCTTCCCAGTCATGGCCAGCAGAATCAAGGCGCACTTAATGGAGAGGAAGCACGTCGATATACCGATGCGGAAAGTGACGTTCCCGGGGTCACCGAATGCATACAGTGCTGCCATGTTTTCGGAAGCTATCCAGCTAGAAAAGGCAGAGAAGACAGAGCTTCACGTGAGATGGTTAGACCCAGCGTAGCTTACGGATCACTTCCCCATTACGTGCCGCAGCAGGCTCTCAGGGTGTATCGTGCAGGAGGAGATCACGATGACGCTAGGGCAGTCAACACTTGTACTGAAGTGACTGGATTGGTTGTATAACACCAGGTGACTGGCCAGAGGCAGCCATTTGGAGCGTTGCGTGTGTACCCGGCTCTAGACGATGATGTTGGAACCCAGTAGAGGGTACACCGCTGGAACTCGCAAAGGATCCTGGGATACGGTTCCAGCGTCACTATATAAGAAAAAGACGGCGCTCGGAGGAAAGGCGAGACGGACATATAATCAGATTGCTACTGGAACTATTAGTGTTGGAACTCTTCGTTGGCTGCTGAGGATGGAGACGGAGCGCTTATGGGAATGTCCCGAATGCTGTGATGTCGGTTCCTAAATCAATCAATCAATCAATCAAAGACGGGGCACAAGCCGGCCTCTGTGTCCAGACCCAGGTAAAATAGGCGTTCATGTCTGTGGAGTGATCGTACAGATCAAAACTTGGCGCCAAGGACTATAAAGGGATCAAGATGGTCGAGAACGCAATGATTGGTCAGAGGCGTGGATTCCTACACTGGAGGAGCCAATATTTCGGTGGCCGGGGCAATCCTGGGCTTTATGTTGTGCCCACATTTGTATGTTATCACTTATATCTTTTATTTCTCGTTGCCTAAATTTGTGTTGTTTCCTATATCTTTTTGGCAGTAATGTTTTAATGGCATTTGCACATCATCTAGCCTGTTGTGGGTGATGCATCCAGAAGTAGTTGTCCATCAGTTTAGTAAATACAGTGACATTTATATTGTTTGTTTACTGAGTCTCTAACGTTACTTTTTGCATTTACTGTTGCTGGTACCGCCCAACACATCTATATAATGTCTGGTATTGCAGATACATGATAGTGTAGCAGAGTCTGTAGTAGTAGTGTCTACCAGAGTCCTGAAATCTTCTTAGTCTTATTCTATCCTTTTTCTTGCACGCTGGGGGAGGTGAGAGGTTCTCTTATTTTTCACTATTTTACTCCACTTTTCTTTGGCCCTGCGCAGCCGGCGTTGAGTTCTACCTGTGATCTCTGTTACAGAAGTTCTACCTGTGATCTCTGTTACAGAAGTTCTACCTGTGATCTCTGTTACAGAAGTTCTACCTGTGATCTCTGTTACAGAAGTTCTACCTGTGTTCTCTCCTCCAGAAGTTCTACCTGTGATCTCTGTTACAGAAGTTCTACCTGTGATCTCTGTTACAGAAGTTCTACCTGTGATATCTGTTACAGAAGTTCTACCTGTGATCTCTGTTACAGAAGTTCTACCTGTGATCTCTGTTACAGAAGTTCTACCTGTGATCTCTGTTACAGAAGTTCTACCTGTGATCTCTGTTACAGAAGTTCTACCTGTGATCTCTGTTACAGAAGTTCTACCTGTGATCTCTGTTACAGAAGTTCTACCTGTGATCTCTGTTACACAAGTTCTACCTGTGATCTCTGTTCCAGAAGTTCTACCTGTGATCTCTGTTACACAAGTTCTACCTGTGTTCTCTATTCCAGAAGTTCTACCTGTGTTCTCTATTCCAGAAGTTCTACCTGTGATCTCTGCTCCAGAAGTTCTACCTGTGTTCTCTGCTACAGAAGTTCTACCTGTGATCTCTGTTACAGAAGTTCTACCTGTGATCTCTGTTACAGAAGTTCTACCTGTGTTCTCTGCTCCAGAAGTTCTACCTGTGATCTCTGCTCCAGAAGTTCTACCTGTGATTTCTGTTACAGAAGTTCTACCTCTCTTATATTTAAACAATGGCCAAAGGTAGCTTGGACCATTTTGAAATAGGATATTGTGAATTAGTTTAGCCTTATTAAAAAGTAGGCGTTTGTGGAGTGGCAGTAACTGAAGACGTTCATGTAGGTTAGAATTGTCTGTAAACTTATCACCATTGATTAAACGCACTGCCCTTTTCTGGAGTGAATAAAGGGGTTGTGTTATTGATTTGGAGCATCCATCCCAGATTGTGGAGCAATAATCAATATGTGTTGTATGTGGGAAGTATAGAATATCTTTCTTGTGTTTTCGTCGAGGAAATTTTTAATTTTGGCAAGTTGGTATACTTTTTTTTGGCTATTTGTTTAACTAGAGCATGAACATGGGAATTAAAGGTTAGATTTTGATCTATGATAAGACCCAGTGCCTTGTGCTCGGTTACACTTTCTATAGGCGTGCTATCAATGTGCAGCTGAAGAGTTCTCTGCGAGTTTAGAGTGTGAAGTCTTTGCCTGGTTCCTATTAACATAGATGTTGTTTTAGAAATATTAATTTGCATGCGGTTTGCATGACTCCAGTTAACTACACTATTTATTTCCTGTTGCAAGGATAATTCTAGCACATTACGATTAATAGCGTTTGTATATACTGTGCAGTCGTCTGCAAATAGATCGCAGGACGACGACAGATATAAGGGAAGATCATTTATATAAATGGCAAATAACAGAGGGCCAAGTATAGACCCCTGAGGTACTCCAATATTAATGGTAATGGCTTGAGATAGAGATTTATTGTGTGATACTACTTGTTTTCTGTCTAATAAAAATGATTTTATTAATGTCACTATATTAAAGCTTACTTTCATTGTTTCTAATTTTTAAATTAGAATAGTATGATCTATCATATCGAATGCTTTTCTAAAGTCTATAAACACCGCTCCACATAGAGTATTGTTGTTAATATTTTGATGCCAGTTTTCTATCATGTTTGTTAGGGCCGTATGACAAGAATATTTTGGCCGAAATCCTGACTGACTGTCAACTATTAGTTTGTGGCGAACTAAGTGCTCTAGTGTTGTTTTGTGGATGTGCTTTTCTAGCGGTTTGGATAGTGAGGATAATATGGAAATTGGCCTATAATTACTCATGATACGATCGTCTAATGAACCAGCTTTTAAATGAGGATACACTTTAGCGATTTTAAAGGCTGATGGGAAGTGACCTTTGGTGAGACATTGATTATATATAAAAGTTAGTGACTCGCAGATCGCCGGTGCAGCATAGCGAAGGATTCGATTACTGATTCCATCTAGTCCTGATGAGTTATTTTTTTTAGGTTACTGAGATGAGTAAATACTTCAGTGGTCGTCATTAGCGGTATATTGGAGGGAATGTCTACCATAGCATTTGTTCTCACAAAATGATGATAATAAAGATATGTCATGAGGCGCATCTGGTATTGCAGCCTTCAGTTGGTTTATGTCGGACTGAAAGAATCTACTGAATTGATCACATGTAACCTGATTTGATGGTAATGATTGTGATGATTTGTGTTTGTTTGTCAAGGTATTAATTGCTTTCCATATATCTTTAGTGTTGGTTTTATCTATTATTAAGTTCTTAAAATAGTTTTTCTTTTCCTTACAAATAACATATTGAACTTTGTTTCTCAGACTACGGTACATAGTTAGATCTCTATTTTTATGTGCCCTGTCCCGGTCTCTCATAAGTTCAACTACCTCCTGTGTGATCCACGGGGGCTTAGTGTGATGTTTAACACGAACTTCCTTAAATGGAACATGCTTATCAAATATACTTAGAAAGGTCTTCAGCCAATGGTCCAGAGCATCATCTGGGTCAGGAAGCTGATAAACATAGTCCAGAGATGAGTTGAGCAAGTCTTGTAAAAGACATCTTGATTGAAGTTTTTATAATTTCTATAAAAACTTCAATCGCCGGTCTCCCTGGCTGAGGAGTTAGCAGCTTTCTCCGTAACCCCGAATACTCTCGTGGTTGAAGTGAGCGCACGAGAATCTGAAGGGGTTCGAGTCGCGCCAGTGACTTACGAGAGTATGGAGCCGGTCGCTCAGAAAATCGTGGCGTGCTGATGAGCATAATCTAGCCTAGGAATCAACATACAGCTGAAAGATGCTGGTGTTGACCGCAATATCCTGAAACAGGATGGAAACGTGGGAAAAAAATAAAAATAAAAACTTCAATCAAGATATCTTTTATACATAGGGGACACATAGACATCTGACTGTACTCAGAGACATATAGACAGCTCAATGCTTGTACCCAGGGACATATAGACAGCTCACTGCCTGTACCCAGGGACATATAGACAGCTCACTGCCTGTACCCAGGGACATATAGACAGCTCACTGCCTGTACTCAGGGACATATAGACAGCTCACTGCTTGTACCCAGGGACACATAGACAGCTCACTGCCTGTACTGCCTGTAATTGTTCAGTATAATTGTTCATTATAATTGTTTAACTATAATTGTTCACTATATATGTGTGTGCGTGTGGGAGCGAGAGAGAGAGAGAGAGAGAGAGAGAGAGAGAGAGAGAGAGAGAGGGAGAGAGAGAGAGAGAGGGAGAGAGTGAATGCGTGTGTGCGCACGTGCATGCGTGTGAGTGGAGAGAGTGATTGAGCGAGAAATGGTGGGGGAATGTGTCAGTGCATGCATTCGTACGTGTATGTGTGAGAGTGAGTGAGGGAGTGTGTGCGTGCGTGCATGCGTTCATGTGCATGTGTATGTGTATGTGTGAGAGAGTGTGGTTGAGAGAGTGAGTGTGTGTGTGTGTGTGAAGGATTGTGTGTTAGAGAGTGAGACAGTGGGAGAGTTGATGTGTTAGTGTGTGTGTGTGTGTGTGAGCGCGCGCATGCGTGTGAGTGTGTGTATATGAAAGAATACAGAGAGTGAGAGAGAGAGAGAGAGAGAGAGAGAGAGAGAGAGAGAGAGAGAGAGAGAGAGAGAGAGAGAGAGAAAGAGCTGAGCAGATGCATGTTATGTAACACGCAAATCCATATGTTTGTGTATTCTCATCTGTCATATTATCAGTTAAATACCATTTGACTTTATCATGCATAATATAAACTTATGTACATTACTGTAGTTTGAGTGAGAGAGTCAGTGAGTGTGAATGAGAGACAGAACGAGTGAGCGTGAGAGTGAATGAGTGAGCGGGAGAGTGAATGAGTGAGCGGGAGAGTGAATGAGTGAGCAGGAGAGTGAATGAGTGAGCGGGAGAGTGAATGAGTGAGCGGGAGAGTGAATGAGTGAGTGGGAGAGTGAATGAGTGAGCGTGAGAGTGAATGAGTGAGCGGGAGAGTGAATGCATGAGAGTGAATGAATGAGCGGAAGAGTGAATGTGTGAGCGTGAGAGTGAATGTGTGTGTGTGTGTGTGTGTGAGAGAGAGAGAGAGAGAGAGAGAGAGAGAGAGAGAGAGAGAGAGAGAGAGAGAGAGAGAGAGAGAGAGAGAGAGAGAGAGAGAGAGAGCATCACTATTTTTACGTCACATACATTTTATGTACACATTTTTCTCCATGTTTAACATTTTTATGAAACTGCTTATGACAAGTGTCAGTGTATGTGTGTGAGTAAAGTGTGGGAGTTTGTTCATACTAGTTTCAATACTAACGTGAAACATTTTGTATGTGTCTAGATGTAAGGAAGTGTGAGTGTATGTGGAGGATGTGTGTGAGTGTGGGGATATGTGTGGGTGGGGGGTGTGTGGGTGGGGGTATGCGTTTGGATGGGTTGGGGTGTGTGGGTTTTGGTGGGTAGTGGTATTTGTGGGTGTTGGTGGGATGTGTGGATGGATGTGTGGGGGTGAAAGTAGGGGTGTTGGAATGGGTGTGGGGGATGTGTGTATGGGTGGAGGATATGTGTATGGGACGGATGCGGGGGATGTGTGTTTAAAATCAAATCAAATCAAATCAAATCAACTTTATTAGGGTCACAAATTGGGCGCGCAGGCCCGTCTTACATTCGGCCCTTCCAATCACTCGTCTTTCGTTCATCAAGAGCATTATACATTTGCATAGGAAGAAAAATAAACATTGTGAAATGAATGTTGTAAACATAAACAAGGCTAATTACCATGGTATGAAGCCCATCTCCCACCTATCCATACATCACCCCACCCACACAACACCCCCACCTACCCACACACATGCGCACCAAGGGACACATACACACCCCCACCTACCGACACACACACACCAAGGGACACATACATACCCCACCAACCGACCCATCCCCCACCCACACACACTGCCCTCACCTGATCCCCCAACCAAAACACACTCGCCACCCACAAACATTCCCCCACCAACCCACACATCCCACGCCCATCCACATTCTACCCCACACATCCTCTCCCCACCCACACCTCAAACCACCCTTCCCCCAGCCACATCTCCATCGACAACATATTCCCCACCCACACACACAATCCCCCACCAACCCACACATCGCACATCCACTCACACATCCCCAAACCATACACACACATCCCCACCAACTGACATGTCCCTACCCCCCCCCCCCCCCACACACACACATCTCCCTAACCACCCATACATCCCCAATCCACTCACACACACACCACCACCCACACATACAACTTCCACCCACCCACACATGCCTTAACCTAATCCCCCACCACACAATCCCCCACCCGCACATCACATACACCCCCTACCACGCACTATTCCCAACCCACGCACCACACACACACATATCCCTCACCAACACATCCCCACTTACACACCACACACATATCCCCCACCCAGATACCACAAAATATCCCACCCACACCCACACAGATACCCTTACCCATCCACCCCACATACCCCCACTCACACACCACAAAAATCCCCCACCCACACACACATACCTCACCCACACAATATCACCAACCAACACACCACACACCTCTCCCCACCCACACACGCATTCCCTACCCGTCCACCAACACACACTCATTCACACATCCTCCACTACGCACTTACACACCCCCACCAACCCACTCCCAACAAAACATCTCTCGATCACAATACCCCTACCCCCACACACATCCTCCACCCACTCACACATCCCACCCCGACACATACAACTCCCTCACCCACCTACACATCCCTAAGCCACTCACACACCCCCACCCACACATTCCCCATCCACATACACACATCTCCCACCCACACTCCCCCACATACTTCCCCCAACCACCACAATCCCCTGCTCACCCACACATATACCCCACCCATACGCACATTCCCCACACCCATCACACACATCCCCCACACCACATACTATCCTCCACCCATACCACCACAAACATACCCTCCACCCACACATCATTCACACATCCCCCACCAACACACCGCACACATATCTCAAACCCACACACCATACACTTCTCCCCACCCGCCCTTCCATCCCAAATCCACCCAACACAATCCCCTACCCACACAACCCCGCCTCCCACACATACTTCCTCAAACCATCCACACATCTCCACCCACATAAACACACATCCCCTGCATCCGTCCCATACACATATCCTCCACCCATACACACATCCCCCACACCCATTCCAACACCCGTACTTTCACCCCCACACATCCATCCACACATCCCACCAACACCCACAAATACCACTACCCACCAAAACCCACACACCCCAACCCATCCAAATGCACACCCCCACCCACACATATCCCCACACTCACACACATCCTCCACATACACTCACACTTCCTCACATCTAGACACATACAAAATGTCTCACGTTAGTATTGAAACTAGTATGAACAAACTCCCACACTTTACTCACACACATACACTGACACTTGTCATGAGCAGTCTCATAAAAATGTTAAACATGGAGAAAAATGTGTACATAAAATGTATGTGACGTAAAAATAGTGATGCTCTCTCTCTCTCTCTCTCTCTCTCTCTCTCTCTCTCTCTCTCTCTCTCTCTCTCTCTCTCTCTCTCTCTCACACACACACACACACACACATTCACTCTCACGCTCACACATTCACTCTTCTGCTCATTGATTCACTCTCACACATTCACTCTCCCGCTCATTCACTCTCACGCTCACTCATTCACTCTCCCGCTCACTCATTCACTTCCCCGTTCACTCATTCACTCTCCCGCTCACTCATTCACTCTCCCGCTCACTCATTCACTCTCACGCTCACTCGTTCTGTCTCTCATTCACACTCACTGACTCACTCACTCAAACTACAGTAATGAACATGAGTTTATATTATGCATGATAAAATCAAATGGTGTTTAACTGATAATATGACAGATGAGAATACACAAACATATGGATTCGCGTGTTACATAACATGCGTGTTACATGACATGCATCTGCTCAGCTCTCTCTCTCTCTCTTTCTCTCTCTCTCTCTCTCTCTCTCTCTCTCTCTGTATTCTTTCATATACACACACTCACACGCATGCGCGCGCTCACACACACACACACACTAACACATCAACTCTCCCACTGTCTCACTCTCTAACACACAATCCTTCACACACACACTCACTCTCTCAATCACACTCTCTCACACATACACATACACATGAACGCATGCACGCACGCATACACTCCCTCACTCACTCTCACACATACACGTACGAATGCATGCACTGACACATTCCCCCACCATTTCTCGCTCAATCACTCTCTCCACACACACGCATGCACGTGCGCACACACGCATTCACTCTCTCCCTCTCACTGACACCCACTTTCTCTCTCTCTCTCTCTCTCTCTCTCTCTCTCTCTCTCTCTCTCTCTCTCTCTCTCTCGCTCCCACACGCACACACATATATAGTGAACAATTATAGTTAAACAATTATAATGAACAATTATACTGAACAATTATACTGAACAATTATACCAGTAAATGAATTATGGTGGCATATAGTCGGTATGGATTAAGTATTGAAAGAGTTTTCGGTTAAATGTGTAGGGACTCATTGGAGTTTTCAGATCTGGAGGCAGATCATTCCATAAGTGAGCACCAGAATAGGCGAAACATGTTTTGTATAGGTCCAATCTAGGCTTTGAGACATGTAACAAATTTAGGCGCTTGCTGTTCATTGCATTAGATTGAATCAGCGGCAGAAGGTACTCTGGGGTATTTTGAGATATAATTTTATTCACTAATTTGGCTTTGTTGAAAAGGAAGCGCTTTTGTAGTGGTAGAAGTCTTAGATGACTGTACAAATTATTACTTTCAACGTGCTTTATGTCAGAAACCAGACGAATAGCGCGGTTTTGTAGAGAACATAGTCGTTTTAAATTAGATTTAGGGCAATCATCCCAAACTGTGGAACAGTAATCGAGATGTGATTGGATATAGCATGTATAGAATATTTTTCGTGTGCTTTCGTCCAGGAAGTGCTGAATTTTAGCAAGTTGGTAAACTTTTTGTGCTATTTTCTTGGTAAGAGCGTGAACATGAGAGCTCCAGTTCAAATGGCTGTCTATTAAAAGCCCTAGTGTTTTATGTTCAGTCACATTAACTATAGGCAACGTGCCCATGCGGAGTTCGAGCGGTTTTATGTGGGTGGAGATGTGTGGATGGTTTGAGGAAGTATGTGTGGGAGGCAGGATTGTGTGGGTAGGGGATTGTGTTGGGTGGATTGGGGATGCAAGGGCGGGTGGGTAGAAGTGTATGGTGTGTGGGTTTGAGATATGTGTGCGGTGTGTTGGTGGGGATGTGTGAATGATGTGTGGGTGGAGGGTATGTTTGTGGTGGTATGGGTGAAGGATAGTGTGTGGTGTGGGGGATGTGTGTGATGGGTGCGGGGAATGTGCGTATGGGTGGGGTATATGTGTGGGTGAGTAGGGGATTGTGGTGGTTGGGGGAAGTATGTGGGGTGTGTGGGTGGGAGATGTGTGTGTGTGGATGGGGAATGTGTGGGTGGGGGGGATGTGAGTGGCTTAGGGATGTGTAGGTGGGTGAGGGAGTTGTATGTGTCGGGGTGGGATGTGTGAGTGGGTGGAGGATGTGTGTGGGTAGGGGTATTGTGATCGAGAGATGTTTGGTTGGGGGTGGGTGGGTGGGGGTGTGTGGGTGCGTAGTGGAGGATGTATGCGTGAGTGAGTGTGTGTTGGTGGACGGGTAGGGAATGCGTGTGTGGGTGGGGAGAGGTGTGTGGTGTGTTGGTTGGGGATATTGTGTGGGTGAGGTATGTGTGTGTGGGTGGGGGATTTTTGTGGTGTGTGAGTGGGGGTATGTGGGGTGGATGGGTAAGGGTATCTGTGTGGGTGTGGGTGGGAATATTGTGTGGTATATGGGTGGGGGACATGTGTGTGGTGTGTAAGTGGGGATGTGTTGGTGAGGGATATGTGTGTGTGTGGTGCATGGGTTGGGAATAGTGCGTGGTAGGGGGTGTATGTGATGTGCGGGTGGGGGATTGTGTGGTGGGGGATTAGGTTATGGCATGTGTGGGTGGGTGGAAGTTGTATGTGTGGGTGGTGGGGTGTGTGTGAGTGGATTGGGGATGTATGGGTGGTTAGGGAGATGTGTGTGTGTGTGGGGGGGGGGGGTGTAGGGACATGTCAGTTGGTGGGGATGTGTGTGTATGGTTTGGGGATGTGTGAGTGGATGTGCGATGTGTGGGTTGGTGGGGATTGTGTGCATGGGTGGGGAATATGTTGTCGATGGAGATGTGGCTGGGGGATGGGTGGTTTGAGGTGTGGGTGGGGAGAGGATGTGTGGGTTAGGATGTGTATGTGGATGGGCGTGGGATGTGTGGGTTGGTGGGGGAATGTTAGTGGGTGGCGAGTGTGTTTTGGTTGGGGGATCAGGTGAGGGCAGTGTGTGTGTGGGTGGGGGATGTGCGGGAGGGGGATGGGTCGGTTGGTGGGGTATGTATGTGTCCCTTGGTGTGCGTGTGTGTGGGTAGGTGGGGGTGTGTATGTGTCCCTTGGTGCGCGTGTGTGTGGGTAGGTGGGGGTGTTGTGTGGGTGGGGTGATGTATGGATAGGTGGGAGATGGGCCTCATAACATGGTAATTAGCCTTGTTTATGTTTACAACATTCATTTCACAATGTTTATTTTTCTTCCTATGTAAATGTATAATGCTCATGATGAACGAAAGACGAGTGATTGGAAGGGCCGAATGTAAGACGGGCCTGCGCGCCCAATTTGTGACCCTAATAAAGTTGATTTGATTTGATTTGATTTGATTTACCCAGGGACATATAGACAGCTCAATGCCTGTACCCAGGGACACATAGACAGCTCACTGTCTGTACCCAAGGACATATAGACAGCTCAATGCATGTAACCAGGGACATATAGACAACTCACTGCCTGTACCCAGGGACATATAGATAGCTCACTGCATGTACCCAGGGACACATAGACAGCTCAATGCCTGTACCCAAGGACATATAGACAGCTCAAATCATGTAACCAGGGACATATAGACAACTCACTGCCTGTACCCAGGGACATATAGACAGCTCACTGCCTGTACCCAGGGACACATAGACAGCTCACTGCCTGTACCCAGGGACACATAGACAGCTCACTGCCTGTACCCAGGGACACATAGACAGCTCACTGCCTGTATAAACGCCTTCAGTTACAACCACTCCGCAAACGCCTGCTTTTCAATAAAGCTAAACTAATTCACAAAATCCTGCATCGGAATGCCCCAAATTACCTTTGGCCATTGTTTAAATATAATGCTAGACACAGTAAACGTTTAAATATATTACACATTCCGAAGCCTAGGATTGACTTATACAAAACAAGCTTAACGTACTCTGCAGCTCAGCTGTGGAACAATCTTCCACAAGAAATCAAAGACATCACCAATCCCTATTCATATAATCGCAAATTACTCGAACACTATCTCAGTACGGATTAACTTCCCCCTTAATAATAGAGATAATAATAATAATAACAAAACCCTAGTATAACAGCCAGTCCCCTTTTGGTAGGCCAGTATATTCCACATGGCTAATAACAAGTGTCAGACCATTATCTAATTTTACTGTGTCGTGTAGTTTTGATGTTCGCATTTTGCCCTTGCCTTTATAATGCATATCTTTTATATTGTTGCTGTTCTCTGTTAGCCTTGAATGATGTGTGAATGAAATAATGTATGAAAGAGAGTGATAGAAGGGCAGAATGTTAGACGGGCCTGCGTGCCCAATTCTTAACCCTTTGAAAATAAAGTTTGTTCGTTCGTTCGTTCGTTCGTACCCAGGGACATATAGACAGCTCACTGCCTGTACCCAGGGACATATAGACAACTCACTGCCTGTACCCAGGGACATATAGACAGCTCACTGCATGTACCCAGGGACATATAGACAGCTCACTGCCTGTACCCAGGGACATATAGACAGCTCACTGCCTGTACCCAGGGACATATAGACAGCTCATTGCCTGTACCCAGGGACATATAGACAGCTCACTGCCTGTACCCAGGAACATATAGAAAGCTCACTGCCTTTACTCAAGGACATATAGACAGCTCACTGCCTTTACTCAAGGACATATAGACAGCTCACTGCCTTTACCCAAGGACATATAGACAGCTCACTGCCTTTACTCAAGGACATATAGACAGCTCACTGCCTTTACCCAAGGACATATAGACAGCTCAATGCCTGTAACCAGAGACATATAGACAGCTCACTGCCTTTACTCAAGGACATATAGACAGCTCACTGCCTTTACTCAAGGACATATAGACAGCTCACTGCCTTTACTCAAGGACATATAGACAGCTCACTGCCTTTACTCAAGGACATATAGACAGCTCACTGCCTTTACCCAAGGACATATAGACAGCTCAATGCATGTAACCAGAGACATATATACAGCTCACTGCCTTTACTCAAGGACATATAGATAGCTCACTGCCTGTACCCAGGGACACCCGGGAAGGTTAACCCGGTCAACAAATGCCCGCAGAAGTCGGATGTGTCGGCCTAACGGCGCAAGAACGCAGCTCTGCTGCAAACAGGCACAACGCAGTCACATCCGAAAAAAAACTCCGGATGAACGAAGAAGAAGAAGAAGTACCCAAGGACACATAGACAGCTGACTGTGCTCAGGGACATATAGACAGCTCACTGCCTGTACTCAAGGACATATAGACAGCTCACTGCCTGTACCCAGGGACACATAGACAGCTGACTGTACCCAGGGACATATAGACAGCTCACTGCCTGTACTCAAGGACATATAGACAGCTCACTGCCTGTACCCAGGGACACATAGACAGCTCACTGCCTGTACCCAAGGACATATAGACAGCTCACTGCCTGTACTCAAGGACATATAGACAGCTCACTGCCTGTACCCAGGGACACATAGACAGCTCACTGCCTGTACTCAAGGACATATAGACAGCTCACTGCCTGTACCCAGGGATAGATATACACTGATGTACTTGTTGTAAACACTCAGGAAACAGCCAGAAGACAGCAACAACAAAAAACCGATAAACTGAATTACAGACACGACGGGAGTTGGCGGAGAGAACACAAATTGCCTGGTAACCAAGCGCATCTGCAGCTGATGAGTTCTGGCTAATGGCTTTTCTAGGAGTCGCGCTCCATAACACAGCGCCTTGATAATATGGACAACTTTAATATATAAAATAGATACAGGGTCTTCTAGGCAATATGGATACCTGTGGTGTATAAAATTGGCACAGAGGCTAGATAATATGGAAAACTTTAATGTATAAACTAGACACAGAGTTTAGGCAATACTTTGGTGTATAAACTATACACAGAGGCTAGACAATGTGGACAAATATAATATATAAACTAGACACAGAGGCTAGACAATATGGACAACTTTAATATATAAACTAGACACAGAGTTTAGGCAATCGTCGTCGTGTCGTCGTGGTCGTGGTCGTCATTCGTACTGCGAGCGCTAACAAGTCAAGTCGCATTATTCTGTCAAGAAGCCTTATACGCGGGAAAATGTCACGTAGAAAGTCCAACAACAAGAAACACGCTGTTGCCAAGATGTGCAGCATGGGAGCCGACAACAAGAAGAAGAACGTCGAGAGCCCACCTGGTAGCTGCATCAAAGAGCCTGATACTACAGCTATTACTGAAGCTACTACGAGGGAGAAGATTGACAGCCCAACACAGTCAAGAACCAAGACAGCAGAGAAGGAGGAGAAAGACACCAGAGTCGGAAACACCGACTCAAAAACAGTCCGATGGGTTGTCAAGCGGATTCATGTGGAGCTGACAGATGAAGAAATCCTGAAGCGGCTACGTGAAGAGAATCTTCACATCCGATTCTTGAAGGCGGAGCGGCTTCTCACCTACTCCAAGATACCTACAACCTTGGCAGTAGTGACGTCGGAGGGCAGCGAAATGCCGATCACAGTATCAATTCAGCAAGAAAACTCAACAGCCAGAGAGATTCATCCCAAGAGTCAATCAATGTTCAAGATGCCAGAGGGCCGGCCACAGCAGAGCAACATGTCGCAGCAAGACGGCGATCACCACGCCTTCAAGGAGTGTCCGCTGGCCAAGCTGGACACAGACTTCCGAGCTCCTAACAACAAAAGAAAGTGCGCCAACTGCCAGGGCAAGCATGGAGCAAGATACTTGGGCTGTCCGTACCTGCAGAGACACAGAGACGTCTTAAAGATCGCCATCATCACAAAGACTCCATTCAAGGAAGCAATGCAGAGGGGCGAGACAGCCACGGGTATAGCACAAGCCGAAAGAGATCAACTTCAAAAACAGATAGACGAGTTGAAGAGACAAGTCAAGGCACTGCTAACGCCGACCCCGAATAACGACAACGAAAAACTACTGGCGGAAATGAAGGAGATACAGCAAAACATCAAGCAAGAAGTAGAACATATGGCGCTGATTAAGAAGGAGAATAAAAAGATCCTACAAACCATTAAATCAGAGCGAGAACTACAGAAAGCTGAAATGGAAATACTCCGAAACAAAACCACAGAAGCCGAACAAGAAACTACAGAGAAATCGCAGGATGAAAACCAAGAAACCGAGCCGGAATCACAAGCGAAAGCCCAGCAGCCCAACCACGACGCCCGAATCATTCAAAGGGAAGCCAATATCCCACCAGACATCAGAAGAAAATCGAGATGAAGCACCCTGACGTCGGCATAGAGGACGTCCCGAAGCCAGAAGTAGAAATAATGTTTCCCGAGAGAAAGAGGCACTACGAACTCACGTGCGAAGGAATACAGAAAGCGCATGGAGGGAAAAAAAAAGGAGAAGTACAAGAAACTCTACGGGGAACCAGTGCCCTGCTATCAAAGACACAATAATTCTTCCAAATATGAAATCGCAGATGAATACGCATGGGATTACTACATTGAAGACGGAGAAATCATCCCATGGCTGAGCTCGGAGGAAGCAAGCAAAAGACAGCAAGAACTCAAACGTGGGAAGCGGACTGAAAGAAAGCGCAAGGAGGCATATCACATCGAAAGGCTTCTACAGTTACTTCACAACTGAGAAGACAAAAATACCAAATAAAAAGTCCTTTTAAGGACTGCAACCAGACAAACCAGGAGCCTACAAAAACAAAGAAAACCACAAGAGGAAACATGCACAAAGGACAGCCGCCGACCGATCCCCCAGCTGGAGTGGGATCACGAAAAGTCCTTATAAGCACTGCAGTCAGCAAGCCAGACGAGCCAGGAGCCTACACCAACAAAGAAAACTACAAGCACAGACGAGCACAAAGGATAGCCGCCGACCGATCCCCCTGCTGACGTCACAGACACAAACGCTACATAACCAGTCCGAGATAGGACTCACAAGACAAGAATTAGGGTAAATAAACCCACAAAAACCACGGACCTCAACAATAACCACAGCTGATGAAGCAGGTTAGACGTGGCCGAATTTGGAATTTTTGTTGTTGAAAATTGGAATTGGAATTAGGCAATACTTTAGGCTAGACAATATGGACAACTATAATATATAACTTAGACACAGATCCTAGACAATATGAACAATTTTAATATACAAACTGGACACGCAGCCTGAACAATATGGACAGTTATAATATATAAACTAGACACAGAGTGAAGACAATATTGACAACTTTAATATATAAACGAACGAACACACGAACGAACGAACGAAAGAACAATCATTATTTTCAAAGGGTAAAAATTTGGGCACACAGGCCCGTCCTACATTTGGCCCTTTCAGTCACTCATCTTTCGTTCATCAATAGTGGATGATGCATTTACACAGGAAAAAAACATTGTCAAATGGTTGTAAACATAACCAATGCATATTACCATGTTATGAGACATATCCCCCACCCACCACAAATCCAGCCCACACACACATCCCCCCACCCACACCCCCCCCACAATCAGGCACACATCCCTGGCATACATATATGCCACCACTCACCCACCACACTCAGCCAAACACACATCCACAACCACACATTCCCCCACCCACACAAACATCCATTGCCAACCCACACATGATGCACCCACCAACACACACCCCACCCACACTTCCCCCACCACACAATCTCCCACCACCTACACACATCCCCAACCCACACACATCCCCCACCCACACAATATCCCCACCCACACACACGCCACACCCATCCTCCATTCCACACACACTCACCCACCCACACATCCTCTACATATCCTCCACCCATCCACCTACACCTTCCCAATCACCCATCCCCCATCCATTCATCCCTCAACCACATATCCCCCACCAACCCACCCATACACCACCCATACACATCAACCACCCACACACACATCCCCAGGATAGAATAAACATCCCCCCCCCACACACACACACACACACATCCCTCACCCATACACACATCAGTTTAGTTACATTAGTTAATAAGTTAATCGTCAGAATGTCCTTACTGCACATACAACCTATCCTCAAGACTAGGATAGAACAGTTAGTCAGTTAGTCGTCAGAATGTCCTTACTGCGCGTACAACCTATCCCGAAGACTAGGATAGAATAGTTAGTCAGTTAGTCGTTTCAGTCTGCACATAAAACCATTCAGTCCATAAGTGCTAGGATCTCTCTCCCCACCATCTCCTTCAGCGTCGTACAGCGGTCGGCGACACTATGATCCACCCCCCCCCACACACACACCATCTCCTTCATTGTCGTACCGCGTGGGTGGGGTGTGTGGCGGGGAGATGTGTGTGTGTGGGGATGTGTGTTCTGCTAGGTGGTTGTGGGTGAGTAGGTGGAGGAGGATATGTGGGTAGATGATTGTTGGTGGGTTATGGGATGGGTGGGGATATATGTGTGGGTGGGGAGATGTGTGCAGGTGGGGGTGGTTGTGGGTTTGAGGATGTGTGTGTGGGTGAAGGATGTGTATGGGTGTGGAATGTTTGGGTTGATGGGTGGGGAGGGTGTGTGTGGGTGTGTGGGTGAGAGATGTGTGGGTGAATGTGTGTGGGGGTGTGGGGGATGTGTGTGGGTTGGGGGAGGGGTGCGTGATGGGTGTGGGTGATGGATTTGGGGATGTGTGTGTGGGTGGGGATATGTCTGGCTGGGTGGGGGTGTGTGTGGCTGGATGGAGGATGTATGTGTGGGTAGTGAGGGTGATTGTAGTTGGGGGATGTGTGGATGGGTAGGAGATGTGTGAGGAGATGTGTGTGTGGGTGAGGGATGTGTCTTTGGGATGTGTGTGGGTGTGGTGTTGTGTGGGAGGGGAGCTGGGTGTGGATAAAGGATGTGTGTGTGGGTGGGTGGGGGTGTGGTTGGGTGTGCGGGTGGGTGAAGGATGTGTGTGAGGGTGGGGATGTGTGTTTAGATGGGTGGTTGGGGTGTGTGAGTGTGGGTGGGTAGATAGGAGATGTATGTGTTGATGAGTGGGTGAGGGATGTGTGGGTGATAGTGGTTGAGGGATAAGTACGTGTGTCTAGGGATGTGTGAGGGGATGAGTGTATGGGTTGGGGATGTGTGTGTGGGTTGTGTGTGCGTGGATGGGAGGTGTGTGTTTGTGAATGGGGGATGTGTTGGTGGGTGGGGATGTGTGTGAGGGATGTGTGTATGGGTGGGGAGATTGTGTGTGGGTGGGGATGTGTGTGTATATGGGTAGGGGTGTGTGGTTAAGGGATGTGTGGCTGGGGGATGGGTGGGTGGAGGATGTGTGGTTGGGTAGAGGATGTGTGGGTGGGTGATTGTATATGAGTAAGGGTGTGTGGTTAAGGGATGTTTGGTTGGGGGATGGGTGGGTAGAGGATGTGTGGGTGGGTAGAGGATATGTGGGTGGGTGAGTGTGTGTAGGTTAGGAGATGGTGGGGGATGTTTGTAGGGGTGGGCTCGGGATCTGTGAGTGGGCTGGGGGAGATGGGAGATTATGTGGGTGGGTGCGGAATTTGTGTGTGGGTAGGTGCGGGATATGTGAGTTGGCGGGGAGATGTGTGTGTGCGTGGGGGATGTGTGGCTGAGGAATGTGTGTTTGGCTGGGTGGTTGGAGGTGTGTGGGTGGAGGAGGATATGTGGGTGAGTGATTGTTGGTGGGTAATGGGACGGGTAGATGATATGCAAGTGGGTGGGGAGATGTGTGTAGGTGGGTGGATGTGTGTGGGTGGGGGATGTGTGGGTTGGGGAATGTATGTGTGCTTGGGGTGTGGGTGGATGGGATGTGTGGTGGGTGAGAGGTGTGTGTGGGTGGGGAGATGTGTAGGTGTAGGGATGTGGTGGATGGGTGGGGGATGTATGTGTGTGTGGGTTATGTGTGTGGTTGGGTGGGGGAGTTGGAGTGAATGGGGGATGTGTGGGTGGGTGTGGATGTGTCTCATAACATAGTAATATTCATTGTTTATGTTTACAAAATTCACGTGACAATGTTTTTTCCTATGTACTGTTGATGAAAGAAAGATGAGTGATTGGAAGGGCCGAATGTAAGACGGGCCTGCGTGCCCAATTTGTTACCCTTTGAAAATAAAGTTCGTTCGTTCGATCGTTCGTTCGTACAGCGGTCGGCGAAACTATGATCCCCCCCCCCCCCCCACACAAACACACACACCATCTCCTTTAGTGTCGTACAGCGGTCGGCGACACTATGATTCCCCCCTTCCCCCAAGCACACACACACACACACATACACAAACACACACACACACACACCATCTCCTTCAGTGTGGTACAGCGGTCGGCGACACTATGATCCCCCCCCCCCCCCCCACCCACCACACACAACATCTCCTTCAGTGTCGTACAGCGGTCGGCGACACTAGGGTTCCTCCCCCCCCCACGCACACACACACACACACACACACACACACACACACACACACACACACACACCATCTCTTTCAGCGTCGTACAGCGATCGGCGACACTATAGTCTGTCCAGAAATTAATGCCTTCATTCACGATCAATTAATTTGAAAACTGTCTTTTGCATCGTTATGAAAATTTTCCGGCCGTCTTATTTTCCCCACCTAAGGAATATGCCTTTGATAGGTCCAAAAGCAACTTAAATCATGGAAAGCGGCGACATTTCTTTGATGTTTTGGCGAAAAACTAGTGAATTCACGCTAACAAACTTGTTTTACAGTACCGCACCTCAATTCGGTGACGACACAAGGCGTATCCAGATTCTTATGGGAGTGGGTGCAATGTGTATGTAATATAAGTAAAGACAGAATTTACAGAGGCATGGGGTAAATAATGTGGAACCGAAATGGAATTGGACAGGAAAGTAGAAGGAATATATTTCTTACCTTATATTTCATTTCCTTCTTGTTTCTTCAGCTTCTTGTTAATAATGTGTACACAAGGAGTCATGTTACTAGGATGCATTTAGCTTTTTATATGGAGTTCGTGATGGATTCCAAACAGCTGTGCGTTAATGTGTGTATGGAGTGACCATAGATGATACAGCAATGTAGTCATCATGTGTCAATGTTTAAAGATCTGCTCAGCTGCCTGTGTAGATTTTTCATACTTGCACATTGGTGACAGACCCGCTTTGAGTCTTCGTGAAAGATTGTCTACTCTGCTGTTTACCGTTCAGAGACGGAACATGATTACCTGTTTTGCACGACGAATATAGTTGTCAGTGCATCTGTAGTGGACTTTCTTCTTAACGACCAAGATGTTGGTCCTCTTTTCATTTAAGTTTATAGATTGATTCGTATGTACGTGTGTTGTCCCCTAATTTGACAACGTGTTTGTGCTCAAGTTTCTTGGAATGCCACAATATGTCAGTTTCCACAGCAATATCACTCTTCTGTTGGTATTCAATGCGTTTAGTTTTTTTTTTTTTCAATGCCAGTTGTTTGTCACCGATGAGGGCTTGCGGAACTGAAAATCCATCACTGTGGAATACAAACTGTTGCCATTGACATTGTGCTGATGCTGTAATGTTTAGGGCCTGCAATTCGTCTGAATAGTTGGAGCAAAATATCTCAGTAAGTGTGCATGTGGATTAATGTCTGCGATCTGCCCAGACCTTAATCTGTGTCGGACGATTCCGGTAGATTGATGACTGCTCTCGGTTGCAAAAAAATCAATCCATCCTTTCTCCAATAGTCCTCTTCCTCTTTCAACACATTGTCCTCACATTTTTTATAGTAACTTTTATCAATATTTAATAGCGCGGACTGGGTTAGTATCTCGACGTCAGACAATTTGAATGTAGTAGTGTCAGCTACCACCTGTCCTTTAATTTTAGCCCACACAAGTTCTATAGGGTTTGAATGAGAATGGTACGTCTGCACTTCTCTTATGATGTGATTTCTCTCACGTCTGCACTCTTCTTATCGTGTGATTTCTCTCACGTCTGCACTTCTCTTATGGTGTGATTTCTCTCACGTCTGCATTTCTTTTATTGTGTAATTTCTATCACGTCTGCATTTCTCTTATGGTGCCGAGTGCAGTTTTTCTCACGTGCAAATAATCAGGTAGAAAATGTGAGTACTGGCAGGTCAGAATTCACGAGGCCAATCAAGCCTTCACCTGGTATCTGGCTACAGTGATGTTTCACTCTGACAAACTGATGAGCTGTCTAAGATTTCTATCTCCGTGTCTCCGTCGCCGTCAGATCTTTGAAGTGTGAATTTACGCGCATTCCCCTCCTGTGCGCGTGTTTTTGTGTGCTCAATCCTCAAACAGAGTGCTGACAGCGAGCAGGGCTCATGTCTGCGATCACAGGGGATGCAGGGGATGTGTGTTTATGTGGGTGGAGATGTGTGGATGGTTTGAGGAAGTATGTGTGGGAGGCGGGGTTGTGTGGGTAGGGGATTGTGTTGGGTGGATTTGGGATGGAAGGGCGGGTGGGGAGAAGTGTATGGTGTGTGGGTTTGAGATATGTGTGCGGTGTGTTGGTGGGGGATGTGTGAATGATGTGTGGGTGGAGGGTATGTTTGTGGTGGTATGGGTGGAGGATAGTGTGTGGTGTGGGGGATGTGTGTGATGGGTGTGGGGAATGTGCGTATGGGTGGGGTATATGTGTGGGTGAGCAGGGGATTGTGGTGGTTGGGGGAAGTATGTGGGGGAGTGTGGGTGGGAGATGTGTGTATGTGGATGGGGGTGTGTGAGTGGCTTAGGGATGTGTAGGTGGGTAAGGTAGTTGTATGTGTCGGGGTGGGATGTGTGTGGGGGTAGGGGTATTGTGATCGAAAGATGTTTGGTTGGGAGTGGGTGGGTGGGGGTGTGTGGGTGCGTAGTGGAGGATGTATGCGTGAGTGAGTGTGTGTTGGTGGACGGGTAGGGAATGCGTGTGTGGGTGGGTAGAGGTGTGTGGTGTGTTGGTTGGTGATATTGTGTGGGTGAGGTATGTGTGTGTGGGTGGGGGATGTTTGTGGTGTGTGAGTGGGGGTATGTGGGGTGGATGGGTAAGGGTATATGTGTGGATGTGGGTGGGAATATTGTGTGGTATCTGGGTGGGGGATATGTGTGTGGTGTGTAAGTGGGGATGTGTTGGTGAGGGATATGTGTGTGTGGTGCGTGGGTTGGGAATAGTGCGTGGTAGGGGGTGTATGTGATGTGCGGGTGGGGGATTGTGTGGTGGGGGATTAGGTTAAGGCATGTGTTGGTGGGTGGAAGTTGTATGTGTGGGTGGTAGGGTGTGTGTGAGTGGATTGGGGATGTATGGGTGGTTAGGGAGATGTGTGTGTGTGTGTGGGGGGGGGGGGGTAGGGACATGTCAGTTGGTGGGGATGTGTGTGTATGGTTTGGGGATGTGTGAGTGGATGTGCGATGTGTGGGTTGGTGGGGGATTATGTGTGTGGGTGGGGAATATGTTGTGGATGGAGATGTGGCTGGGGGATTGGTGGTTTGAGGTTTGGGTGGGGAGAGGATGTGTGGGGTAGGATGTGGATGGGCGTGGGATGTGTGGGTTGGTGGAGGAAAGTTTGTGGGTGGCGAGTGTGTTTTGGTTGGGGGATCAGGTGAGGGCAGTGTGTGTGGGTGGGGGATGTGCGGGAGGGGGATGGGTCGGTTGGTGGGGTATGTATGTGTCCCTTGGTGTGCGTGTGTGTCGGTAGGTGGGGGTGTTTATGTGTCCCTTGGTGCGTGTGTGTGTGGGTAGGTGGGGGTGTGGGTGGGGTGATGTATGGATAGGTGGGAGATGGGCCTCATAACATGGTAATTAGCCTTGTTTATGTTTACAACATTCATTTCACAATGTTTATTTTTCTTCCTATGTAAATGTATAATGCTCTTGATGAACGAAAGACGAGTGATTGGAAGGGCCGAATGTAAGACGGGCCTGCGCGCCCAATTTGTGACCCTAATAAAGTTGATTTGATTTGATTTGAGTTGATTGATCACATCAAGCCGATCAATCAGCATCCACAGTTGCTCGAGTCTAGCATACGAACATCTCCGCTATAGTTGCACAATCTAACACACAAACATCACCACCACAGTTGCACAATCTAACACACACACATGACCACCACAGTTGCACAATCTAACACACAAACATGACCACCACAGTTGCACAATCTAACACACAAACATGACCACCACAGTTGCACAATCTAACACACAAACATGACCACCACAGTTGCACAATCTAACACACAAACATGACCACCACAGTTGCACAATCTAACACACAAACATGACCACCACAGTTGCACAATCTAACACACAAACATGACCACAACAACTGCACAATCTAGAACACTCACAACACCGCCACAGTTGTTCAATTTAGCACACACACAGCACCGCCACAGTTGTACCATGTGTCTATATTATGTGTACACATGGTGCTACATTCAAGTCTATATTGTGCGTACACATGGTGCTACATTTATGTGTCTATATTGTGTGAACACATGGTGCTACATTTATGTCTATATTGTGTGTACACATAGTGCTACATTTATGTCTATATTGTGTGCACATGGTGCTACATTTATGTGTCTATATTGTGTTTACACAAGGTGCTACATTTATGTGTCTGTATTGTGTGTACACATGGTGCTACATTCATGTGTCTATATTGTGTGTACACATGGTGCTACATTCGTCTATATTGTATGTACACATGGTGCTAAATTTATGTGTCTATATAGTGTGTACACATGGTGCTACATGTATGTCTATATTGTGTGTACACATGGTACTACATTTATGTGTCTATATTGTGTGTACACAAGGTGCTACATTTATGTGTCTGTATTGTGTGTACACATGGTGCTACATTCATTTGTCTATATTGTGTGTACACATGGTGCTACATTCGTCTATATTGTATGTACACATGGTGCTACATTTATGTGTCTATATAGTGTGTACACATGGTGCTACATTTATGTCTATATTGTGTGTACAAATGGTGCTACATATATGTGTCTATATTGTGTGTACACATGGTGCTACATTCATGTGTCAATATTGTGTGTACACATGGTGCTACATTCATGTGTCAATATTGTGTGTACACATGGTGCTACATTCATGTGTCAATATTGTGTGTACACATGGTGCTACATATATGTCTATATTGTGTGTACACATGGTGCTACATATATGTGTCTATATTGTGTGTACACAAGGTGCTACATTTATGTGACTATATTGTGTGTACACATGGTGCTACATTCATGTGTCAATATTGTGTGTACACATGATGCTACATTCATGTGTCAATATTGTGTGTACACATGGTGCTACATTCATGTCTATATTGTGTGTACACATGGTGCTACACCAAGGAAGTTAATCAACATGACCAGACTATGCATGGAAGATACTTATAATATAGTAACATATAAAGGCAGGAAATCAGTCCCCTTCCAAATAACATCTGGCTTGAAACAGGGTGATGCACTATCGCCGCTACTCTTCAATCTGGCTCTAGAGAAAGTTGTAAGGAAGGTAAAGGAGGAATGTGATATTGGAGGAACATCCTAGCTGCTTGGTTATGCAGATGATATAGATATTATAGGGCAAAGTTAACAAAAGACATTGGAAATATTGACTCACTTAAAGGAAAAAGCCCAACAGATGGGGCTGGTTATCAACCAAGATAAGACAGAATATATGGTAATTTCAAGAGACGGAATGGCTAGAAACTCTGGCCACATACAAATAGATAATATGACCATTAAAGGAACGGAAACATACAAATACCTGGGTACAATCTTCAACTGCTCCAACATCATAAGGGAAGAGATACAAACTAGAATCAACTCTGGAAATAAGATATACTATGCACTACAACATCTACTAAAATCAAAGGCGCTATCTCGTAACACCAAAATCACAATATACAAAACACTGATCAGACCAGTTGTGCTGTATGCCTCTGAAACCTGGAGTACAACGAAAGGAGACGAAGCCTTGTTACAAACCTTTGAGAACAAAATTGTAAGACGCATCTTTGGACCCATTAGGGATACACAAAGTGGAGAGTGGAAAAGAAGAAGTAACAAAGACATTTATGATCTGTTTAAGTCCCCATTTATCACTGGTATCATGAAGGCTAATAGACTACAATGGCTGGGACATATAGAAAGAATGGAAGATAATAGGGAAACAAAACTCGCTTACACTCAGGAAATAAATGACCGTAGACCCCGAGGTAGACCAAGAAGGCGGTGGAGAGATAATACATGTACAGACCTACAAGCACTTGGAATCAACGACTGGCAAGAGAAGGTCCACCAGAGAGACGAATGGAGACGGATTGTATTTGCAGCAAAGAACCTCAATGGCTCGGAACGCTGAAGAAGAAGAAGAAGACATGGTGCTACATTTATGTGTCTATATTGTGTGTATACATGGTGCTACATTCATTTGTCTATATTGTGTGTACACATGGTGGTACATTTATGTGTCTATATTATGTGTACACATGGTACTACATTTATGTGTCTATATTGTGTGTACACGTGGTGCTACATTCATCCACACTCTACTAATGGAGAATCAGATTCGCTGGGCTGGTCATTTGACTCGCATGCCAGATCACAGACTCCCTAAACAAATCTTCTATGGCGAGCTGCTTTATGGTAAACGCTCCCAAGGTGGCCAGAGGAAACGCTTAAAGACTCTGAAAATCTCACTGAAAGCTTTTGGAATTCATCTTAACACCTGGGAGACTGCTGCCAAGGACCGTAATTCGTGGCGTGCATCATTATATAAGGGTGCAGTCACTTGTGAAGCAACCAGGACTGCAAAAGCTGTGAAGAAAAGGCTGGACAGAAAAAAACTGCTCGAGATCCTCCTCCTGAAACGTCAATCAATCTTTGCCCACATTGTCAAAGAACATTTCGAGCCAAAATAGGCCTTATCAGCCATCTTAGAACCCACGGCTCCATACTTTCAACCCCACTGGATGAAATTAATGGTCATTATCATTCTTGATGGACAAACAACATAATCTAGTGACTATACTGTGTACACACTGATATCATCTAGATAGAATATCTTCTTGATCTGGTGTTGTTCAATTCGATTCATGATTCTGCTTTATTGGCTTCCAGTATAGCGCTACGAGTGCTCACATGTGAGCAGACAGCAAGGGCCACCAATCGCTGACAGGCGAGGATGTACACGTAGCGACACGAAGCTACAGCTCGACCTCAGCCAGGTTGATCTGAGAACGTGTCAACACGGCAGGTAGTGGCCGTTTACTTTGCCCAGTCATTGATGTACCGATGTTTGAAGTGATCCACCAGTAGCAAGTATAGTCAAATGACTGTGAATATTTCCTTCACGTCCTTTGATACGCCCACCTCGTACAGGTGAGGCTTCAGCTGTAATTCAACAAGCCATTCGCAGGTGTGCCAATTTTTTGTAGTAATGAGAACTTTTAAATAGACGTTCTGGCCAGGGCTAAGCTGAATACATGAGAGAAGACTCAGATAGAGAGCATCTGGCTGGCGTCTAATGTCTCTCTAATCTACAAATGTCGATTACGTCAGATTTCTCTCTAATCTACAAATGTCGACACCGTCTCCTGAATTTGATACAGTAGCATTTGGACATTATGTCCCCTAGCTATTATGCATATAGATGGACTGACGGCCGGAAATTGTGTTCACTAGCAATTATGTGGGCGGACGGACTGACTGACGGACATTATGTCCACTAGCTATTGTGTATGCAGATGGACTGACGGACGGACATTATGTCCAATAGCTATTGTGATAGGCAGGCAGGCAGGCAGGCAGGCAGGCAGGCAGATAGATAGATAGATAGATAGATAGATAGATAGATAGATAGATAGATAGATAGATAGATAGATAGATAGATAGATAGATAGATAGATTAGATAGATAGATAGATAGATAGATAGATAGATAGATTAGATAGATAGATAGATAGATAGATAGATAGATAGATAGATAGATAGATAGATAGATAGATAGATAGATAGATAGATAGATAGAAAGCATCAACCACTGAATGAACAAAGTAACATATGACATTTATGAATGGTTGAATTTATTGACATACACACTAAGAACTGCACAAACACGGAACACGCACATACCCACATTCGCATAACGCGCATATACACAGAGTACGCACATACCCACATTTGAGAGTGAACGAGAAATACTCACTGTCATTGTAACAAATAACAATAGAAGTATATAACATTTGAAAGTAAACGAGGCATACTCTCAGACATTGTAACAAATAACAATAGAAATATATCACAATTGAGAGTGAACGAGACGTGTGCATGTGATGTGCTGGTGTACAGACAGGGCAGAGACAGGGCCAGTTTGGCGAAAGACTTACAGTTGGCAGTAAATAGGGTGGCAGAGTGGTGCAGGGACGCAGGGGCCATTATACACCCAGACAAGGCATCGGTTGTATGGTACTCCCTGGATAACCGGATCGTGAAGGCAGATGTCCCAGGTATTATGTTGAATGGAGGTCCTCTTCTTCGAGAGAGTAAATTGAAATACGTGGGTATCACCTTTGACAGGTATTTGTCTTTTAAGGATCATGTGGAGGATTTGGTGGTGAAGGCTGGTAGGGGACTTATTGCATTGAGGGCTATGGCAGCAACTGGGGTAGACCAGAGGATGCTTTACAGGCTCTTCCAGCAGTTAATAATGTCAGTCATTGAGTATGGTTTGGGGCTGCTGACAGTATCAAAGAGACAGCTTGAAAGGTTGAAGCGTATACAGAACGCTGCCATGCGGTTAATCCTGGGGTGCACAAAGGACACACCAATTATACACATGACTCATATCCTGGCGCTACCAACAATGACGGATAGGAATAGGGTCCTTCAGGCCAAATGGTACCTGAGAGTTGCTGCAGATAGGGACCACCCGCTGCATGCAGCCATTGATAAAAAAGCTTTTAAAATTAAAAGCTTAAGACGGGGCAGGAAATATGTATACGTCAGGCTTGTGATCTAGAGACCATCAATCGTGAAAGAGAGTGGGTTGAAGTTCCGGAAGACATGACGGACTGGCACAATGCAATAATAACACTGGGTCGTGAGTGCAGAGAATGGGCAGCGGGACGCACTAAGTTTGAAGTGCAACAGCTGATCCAGAGTAACACACATCAAGGTGACATAGTCATCTACACCGTTGGGTCAGTGGTGAGAAACAGACATAGTGGCTGGGGCTTTATTGAAAAGGCTAATGGACGAGTCTTGAAAGAGGAGAGTCTGGCATATGAGACTACGACCTCGAGTATGAGAATGGAGGTGGAGGCAGTGACAGCGCAATTTCGTTGGCTAGAGGAGACTACTGCAACACACGATGTATTCATTACGTATTCAAAGAGTATGCTTAGCAAGGTGGAGAAAGGAATGTTTCGCGTGGAATGGCTCTCGTCGCTTCAGAGGTCACAGATTGTGAGAATTGTATGGATATTTTGCCATGGCTATGCGGGTGTACGAGGGAATGAACAGGCTGATAGGCTAGCAGGGAAAGTACCTCTTGGTGGTGTTTTGCCTATGGACAAGGGGGAGGTGGTCGTGCGCTTGTGGGACCGGTGGAGAAGGCGGAGGAACAAATAGAGAACCCAAATGTGGAAAGAGTGAGATTGCGGGGAATCGGCAGGGGTTCTGGAAGAATCTCAAATCTGAGAGGGAAGACCAGGAGAACTTTTAATCGGATAGCGGTGGGAACGATTAGGAGTATGACTCTTCGCTGGCTGTGTGAACGAGGAGACGGAGCACGTATGGGAATGTCCTGAGTGCAGTGATGTCGGTTCTTAACTCAGCTCAACTCAACTGAGAGTGAACGAGACCTACTCACAGACATTGTAACAAATAACAATAGAAATATGTAATATGTAGGAGTGAACGAGACATATTCTCAGAAAGTGTAAACCATCACACTAGAAATACATCACATTTGAGGGTGAACGAGACATACTCACCGACGTGACATGTAACCAACTATCATGAAGGCAGCTAATACACGCACAATGTGACACGGCGCGGATGTATGGGCTGTATCTAACAGCTATCCGGCGGTGCTAGGTGTGACCACAGTCCAGGCTCGGCAAGACGGGAACACGTTGGGCTGGGAGTTTGCTGACAACAGCACCTGCCAGCTCGTCCAGAAGATGTTAACTGGTCTGTCAGGCACAAGCCAAGCGCCACCAGACCCCGTTCTCACCGTCCGTGTCACGCGGTAGGCGCTAGGAGAGGCGGGCGCGACAGGAGCGGCAGGGTTGCCTCAGTTCTAGAAAGAGATATGCCTGACAGATTTCATATCTGAACACATGTTGTGTAGTCGGCAACAGAGAATACTGCCAAAGACTCCTTCAACAGTTGTGTAGTCGGCAACAGAGAATACTGGCAAAGACTCCTTCAACAGTTGTGTAGTCGGCAACAGAGAATACTGGCAAAGACTCCTTCAACAGTTGTGTAGTCGGCAACAGAGAATACTGGCAAAGACTCCTTCAACAGTTGTGTGGTCGGCAACAGAGAATACTGGCAAAGACTCCTTCAACAGTTGTGTGGCCTCACAATGGCACATGCCATGACTGTTAGCACTTCAGGCACCAGGCCACAGTTCAAATCTCACTATACCACTGCAATGGTTTATCTGTATGTGTGTATGTGTGTATGTGTGTATGTGTTCTATAGGTGTGCGTCTCACAATGCGGGTGTGAATATACAGGCTTGTCCATGGGACATATTTTTCTGTCCCATCCCATCCCATGGGACATTTCCCATGGGATTCTCATGGGAATAACATTCACATGGCCAAGCCTGTGAACATACATATATGTGGTGTATGTTAGTGAATATTTCAGTGTATGTGTGGCCCAGATGTGACACGTTGCACGTGTATCTCTGAACATGTCTGGTGACAACCACTTCTATTCTTTAATTTTAAGTGTATTTGTTATCACATGCATCAGTTACCACGTATACAATATATAAGTATATCGGTTACCATGTTTACACGTAAACAAGTATATATGTAACCACGTATATATGTAACAAGTATATATGTAGCCTCTATGTGTAAAGAAGTATATATGTAAACAAGTATATATGTAACCACTATATATGTAACCACTATATATATATATATATATATATATATATATATATATATATATATATATATATATATATATATATATATATATATATATATATATATATCATGTGCCATGCCGGAAAGCGTGGTCGGTCATCTATATACGTAAACAAGTATTGTGTAACCACTATATATGTAGACAAGTATATATGTAGACAAGTATATATGTAACCACTATGTGTAAAGATTGCAGACAATGAGCAAGATCTGCAACATTTGGTAGATGCGGTTGTTGCACACAGTGAACAACAAGGGTTAGAATTTAAACTGTAAGAAACACAGATTATGATCGTCACTAGGAAGAGCAAAATAGCACAATGTAATATACAAGTAAATGGGAATATTCTTCAACAAGTGAATAGGTACAATTATCTCAGAACACTCATAACATCTGATAGGAAATGTCTTGAAGAGATTAGAACAAGAATCACCATGGCGAAAGTAACCTTTAGCAAGATGAAAAGGATACTGATCAATAAAAAGATGTCAATTGAAACCAGAAAAAGAGTTTTGAGGTGCTACATAGAGCCTGTTCTTATGTATCGATGTGAAATTTGAACAATGAGCAGTCAAGCTGAAAAACATCTGATGGCTGCAGAAATGAGGTTTCTGAGGAAAATGCAAAGAATACCATAGACAGACAGAAAAACCAATGACCAAGTACTACAGGAGACAAATGAAAATCGTAAATTTATTAGAGAAATCAAATAAAATAAAATCAACTTTATTTTAAAAGGGTCACAAATTGGGCACGTAGGCCCGTCTTACATTTGGCCCTTCCAATCACTCATCTTTCGTTCATCAAGAGCATTATGCGTTCACACAGGAAGAAAAAAAAACATTGTGAAATGAATGTTTTAAACATAAACAAGGCATATTACTATGTTATGTGGCCCATCGCCCATCTACCCACACATCACCCCACCCACACACACACCCCCACCTACCCACACACACACACACAGAGGGACACATACATACCCCACCAACCGACCCATCCCCTCCCGCACACCCCCCCCCCCCCCCACTCACACTGCACTCACCTGTTCCCCCAACCCAAACACACTCGCCACCCACACAAACATCCCAATCAACCCACACATCCCGCGCCCACTCACATACACATCCTAACCCACTCATCCTCTCCCCACCCACACCTCCAACCACCCATCCCCCAGCCACACCTCCATCGACCACATATTAGAAATTAGACGTAGACAGTCAAATTTGTTTGGACATGTTACGAGAAGAAATGGATTGAAGAACTTAGTGACAGCTGGCAAGATCGAAGGGAACAGACCAAGGGGAAGACCGAGAAGTAAATACCTGGATAGCTTGGCCACATGGCATGGCCGAGAAAGGAACACTGAGCTGATCCACGACTCTGGTGATCGAGTGAAATGGCGAGTCATGACCGCCCACACTTTCCGGCATGGCACATTATATATATATATATATATATATATATATATATATATATATATATATATATATATATATATATATATATATATATATATATATATATATATATATACTAGACGACCCGGCCCGGCTTCGCACATTCCCTGGTGGGGAGGGTCTCATTTAATTCATATTAGTCATATAAGCACCCGTTCCCGTTCCCGGAAATATGGCGAACAGATTGGAAGAGAACAATCTTCATCCCAATAACTAAATAGGGCAATCTGAAACTACTGAACGTAAACTTATCAAGATATCACAAAAACCCAATAAATGCTGGGATGACTGTATAGATGTCGAAAAGAAATAAAAAGATGAGTTAGAAAATTTTCACGTATTTAAAATAGATGCATTATTTTTATGAAAACTTTGAAAATGCCTTAAAGATTTTATCATTATATATTATAACGCATATGCCCGTAGATAACTGTAGATAAACATTTTATAAAGCTTTGAGCAGAATGCAACAATTATTTAAATTACATATATAGTAAAGTCACCAAAAGGTATGTCCCTTGATATAACTTTTCTTAAGTTAAGTCCCCTTGCTATATATAAATTATAACGTAATTAAAAATTTAAATTTTATTACGTAAATAACTGTTTGTAAACTATGCCAGATGGCAGCACGAGAATGAGAAGAACGCGTGTAGAAAATTTCATCTCAATCGGATGGACCTTTTGCGAACGCATAAATAATATATATACAGAGATACAGACAGACATACATTGCATTTTATAGATATAGACTAGCTGACCCGGCCCGGCTTCGTCCAGTCCCTGGCGGGGAGCGTCTCATTAAATTTATATAAGTAGTCATTACACATTCAAATACATGCTCTAAGCGTACAGAGTACGCGTTCGGCCCCTGGGCCCTCGCAGCTAATTTATTGGTTGTAGTTAGAAAATTTCGCTTAATGCTAGGATTATTGTTTTTTAAATGTTGTCGTATAATTTTCAAGTTATGGCCGAACACTAAATGAAGAAGATATTCGGCAGAATGGTATAGAAAACTTAATAACCTCAACCCAAAGAAATAGTGAAAACCACAACTTATATCTTAACATAGCAAAAACAAAGATACTACATACAGATAATACTACTATGGAGAAAGAAATATATGTTAATGAGGAAAGATTGGAGGTGGGTGGAAAATTTTGAATATCTTGGGTCATTGATTACCAACAATGGTGACACAATGAAAGAAATTAAACGACGACTATCAATTGCTCTTCAAAGACTAAAACAACTGAATAAATTATGGAGTGGGACAGATAGAACTACAAAAATTAGATTTTTAAGAGCATGCATCTTTCCCATTGCAACATACGCCTGTGAGACCTGGACACTTACTAAACAAGCTGAACAGCGCATAAATGCCTTTGAATATAAATGTTATAGACGGGTTCTAAGAATATCTTGGGTAAAGAAAAGAACAAATGCATCCATACTTAAAGAGCTGAATATTGAAGAAGGTTGGCTAGACGATAAAACAAAAAAAATACTGATATATTTTGGTCACTTGAAACGTCATGAAAGTTTGGAGAGAACAATAATGGAGAGGTATATGTCTGGGAAGAGAGGAAGAGGAAGGCCAAAGAGAAGATGGGTGCAGGATGTGGCTGATGATCTCCAGATGGGTGTATCGGACGCAGGACATCTTGCTTATGACCGAGAAGTTTTCCGGAAGGTTGTTATGGGAGCGAGGTTCTGCAAGGGACATGCTACTGAATGCATGAATGGGTGTGTTTATATCCCAGTTGTCCTCTGGCATATGTTTACATCCCAGTTGTCCTCTTCTATGTGTTTATAACCTTGTGTCAGAGAGCTAATCTTAACGAGACGCAAGAGGCAGTACCGACAGGACAGTACACAGTAAGGTCAGTCAGCCTACAGGGACTGCAGTATGAGACAGGACAGTACACAGTAAGGTCAGTCAGCCTACAGGGACTGCAGTATGAGACAGGACAGTACACAGTAAGGTCAGTCAGCCTACAGGGACTGCAGTATGAGACAGGACAGTACACAGTAAGGTCAGTCAGCCTACAGGGACTGCAGTATGAGACAGGACAGTACACAGTAAGGTCAGTCAGCCTACAGGGACTGCAGTATGAGACAGGACAGTACACAGTAAGGTCAGTCAGCCTACAGAGACTGCAGTATGAGACAGGACAGTAGACAGTAAGGACAGTCAGCCTACAGGGACTGCAGTATGAGACAGGACAGTACACAGTAAGGTCAGTCAGCCTACAGGGACTGCAGTATGAGACAGGACAGTAGACAGTAAGGTCAGTCAGCCTACAGGGACTGCAGTATGAGACAGGACAGTAGACAGTAAGGACAGTCAGCCTACAGGGACTGCAGTATGAGACAGGACAGTACACAGTAAGGTCAGTCAGCCTACAGGGGCTGCAGTATGAGACAGGACAGTACACAGTAAGCACAGTCAGCCTACAGGGACTGCAGTATGAGACAGGACAGTACACAGTAAGGTCAGTCAGCCTACAGGGACTGCAGTATGAGACAGGACAGTACACAGTAAGCACAGTCAGCCTACAGGGACTGCAGTATGAGACAGGACAGTACACAGTAAGGTCAGTCAGCCTACAGGGACTGCAGTATGAGACAGGTAAATAGAAGTACTGGGACAGCTCATGACAGTGGACAGCCACCAAGGGGTCAAGGATAGGTGAGCCGGTAACTGAGTACAGACTCGGGACCGACGGACTAGGGTAGGACAGACGTGAATCACGGAGCCTGATAACCCGTGAAGGGGCAGCCCGGACCGAGGACAAGTCATACGGTGTTAGACTAGCGACTGAGATATTGTCAGCAACCTACTTCCGACAGGTAATTCAGGACTCCCTACTTTTGCACGACACGAATCAATAACTCGTGTGGTTTACAAAAGGATACATTTTTATTTAGAGCTATTTACACACACGCTCTGCGAGCGGAATACTTCATGGATAATCAACAACATGGTATGTTTCACAGATGCATTGAAGAGGTGAAAATAATGATACTATTAACTAATTGGGATCTAAAGCCTAGCTAACACTATTGCTGATAAACTATATAAGGTTCCTAGCGTCTGTTCTCTATCCGTCTTCGTCCCAGTCTGAGGCACGCTTCTAGTTGCGCGTTGAACCACGGACATTCAGTCCTCCGTGCGCTGGCGAGTTTGCGTGCGTAGAGTCCCAGCACTCTTGGTCAGTTACCGAGAGTAACTGGTATTCTCCAGTTACTCGTCGAGAAGCGAGTTCCCTATACTCTTGGGAAACCCTCGCTCATAAGCACTCAATGACCTCTTAGTTGACACGAGTGTGTCCTGTTGTCAAGCTAAATATAGTGCCTGTGTCTCTCCTGTCTGGTGTTCTCTGTATAGCTCCGTCTTAACTCTCTAAGCTCCTGTGGAGATCTTTGACAGATATACCTGTTTGAAAGGAGACTACTTACATCAGATGTGTGAAAGAGATTGAGACTGTTACGTGGTGTAATTGTTAGAATACAAGCGATACAACTGCGAGACGCATAGCGTGCTCTGATTGAATGCGAAAGAAAGACATCGTATGCTAGTTAAGTGCTATGGCGAGATTGCGCACGAGTGCGAGCATTCGTACATAGATGGCTCCGTGTAAATATTTCACATATATTATGTTACCCGTTCCAACACCATTGTATTGAGTCGGCACGGTTACTGTGTGGCGAGCGATCCCTGCTATATTTGTGACGCTCAAGATCATTTATGGAACTACTCAGGAGCTTGTCTTCGTGTTGAATTACTGGATGAGAGAACATAAATTACTTGTCAATGACCTACCCTGTATGTTATTAAGTCGCAGTAGGTCTATGACACCTAGTTGTTCTTTTGTATGTGTTTATATCATCCTAGTTGTTCTTTGGTGTTTATATCATTCTAGTTGCCTCTGCTATGTGTTTATATCATTCTAGTTGTTCTTTTGTATGTGTTTATATCATCCTAGTTGTTCTTTGCCGGTCTCCCTGGCCTAGGCGTTAGCGACTTTCTCTGTAATCCCGTATATCCACGTGACGATCGTACTTGCGTGAGAATCGGTAGCGGTTCTCGCCTCGTTGGTAACTTACGAGGTATGTGAACCGGTCGCTCAGAAAGCAATGGCAAACTACTGAGAGTAATCTTGCCAAAAAATCAACAATCAGCTGAAAGATGCTGATGTTGACAGCGATGTCCTGTAAAGGATACGCGAAAAAATGTGTTCTTTGGTAAGTGTTTATATCATCCTAGTTGTCTTCTGGCGTGTGTTTAAATCCCAGTTATTCTTTGGAATGTGTTTAAATCATGCCAGATATATATTTGATATGTGTTTATATCATCCTAGTTATTCTTTGGTATGTGTTTAAATCCCAGTTATTCTTTGGTATGTGTTTAAATCATGCCAGATGTTATTTGATATGTGTTTATATAATCCTCGTTGTCCTCTGGTGTGCACTTATTTCCCTCACGACTATGAGCGCGCATGGATACCTGTGAATGCACGTGTCATGAACACATAAGGAACAAACCGATAGATGAAGGAGCTGATAGTCGCCACTAAGTGACTGCAACCTACTGACCCTGACACACCTGCTGCCGATATATTACACCCAGTTATAGAACTGTTATCGTGTAAGGCAGGTAATGGGCGGGTGGCCGGGCCTAGCTGAGTTGACGCACGGCCACCTGACAGAAGGTGGTGTATGTGTGTGCGTGGGTGGGTGGGAATATGTGTGTGTGTGTAGTTACACTTCGTAATCGATGGCGTGTAGTCGTCACCTACGGGCGTGTGCTCATGTCCCAAACATAAACACCATACATTTGTTGACTCCAGTCCCGAAGACTCTACCGTCCTCAGATCAAACCCTTCTCTTATTCTCTGTCTGTTTCCCTCTCCCCTCTTCCAGCGTGTTCTGTGGCCACTGGTAAACTTGCGGTCAGATCACCACAACTGATAGTCCAAGGTTCAACACTTGCCGTACACGGATGCCAGATACAGACACACAACACACGGCCCTGTTATATACATGGATGTCACATGCTGGGACACAACACACGACCCTGTTATATACACGGATGTCACATGCTGGCACACAATACACGACCCTGTTATATACACGGATGTCACATGCTGGCACACAACACACGACCCTGTTATATACACGGATGTCACATGCTGGCACACAACACACGACCCTGTTATATACACGGATGTCACATGCTGGCACACAACACACGACCCTGTTATATACACGGATGTCAAAAGCAGACACACAACACACGACCCTGTTATATTCACGGATGTCACATGCTGGCACACAACACACGACCCTGTTATATACACGGATGTCAAAAGCAGACACACAACACACGACCCTGTTATATTCACGGATGTCACATGCTGGCACACAACACACGACCCTGTTATATACACGGATGTCAAAAGCAGACACACAACACACGACCCTGTTATATACACGGATGTCACATGCTGGCACACAATATAACAGAGTGAGACTAACAAGGACTGTTGGCTTTGTATAAACAAGGTTTATTTCCATTTGATGACAACTTCTACAAACGTGGCGTCCTTTCAGTTCCAGGCCGGGATCTTGACTGCCCCGTGACAACCCACTACGTCACGACTTGAGCATCTCTCCTCCCATTCTCCCCCGATGCTCAATCGTGCCACAGGCTTTTCCCATCTAACACTAATACCCTACTTCTGTTACACCTCCCTCTGTTTACTAAAGAATTTTTCCTATAAAGGAAAAAATCTTTACTCTTAATCCCCTTACTCTATCCCCTCTTTTTTCTTACCTCTCACAGTTCCTCTAATCTTCCCCAAACCAACTCCAACTTAAGTAAATATTCTATTTCTTTAACTCTTTCCCCTGCTATATAGTCATCCACTATACAGTTATATATTTCTGGCTCGTTCTTGGCTCCTTAAGGTTCGTTCTGATAGAAAATATATGCATCATAAGAACAGCTCATATAAATCGTTATCGTACGTTTGACATTATAAAACTCTTCTCATTCTTTTACAACACAGGATAGACAGAAACAATGTAGTTAGAAAAAGTAAAGAAGCGGTGCGCACCGAGTGAAAAATATAAAGGGATGAATAGTCAACACAATCACGTTTACACATAGGGACGAATAATCAACACAATCACATTTACCTCTCTTGCCAACAAAAAAAATTTTGTAAAAATTTTTCTTTAAAATACATCATATGAAATACACCTTTGTTTGCTATAAATCAAGTTGATATAAATTTATCTAACCTTTATATTTTCAACCTTTATATTGCCATCCACAATCTTGTTCATTTTTCCGATATCTCCTCTTTAACCCCGAGCCAATGTTCATATTCCATGAACACTTTTTTTTAAATTTAATTAACGCTGGTTTTTCACAGCACCTATATCTTGCCCCCATACATCCCATGATCTGCTTCTTTGTCCAGCTATATATCTATCCCCACTTATATGCTGCCATTCACAGTCTTCCCCCAACCTTATATCTTCATATAACCCTACTCCTATTTTACTAACAGTTCATATCTATAAGAACCTCTTCAAGCAACTTAATATTCGCAAAGAGAATATGTCTCTATATTATCCCTCAATAGTTTTATTAACTCTTTTCTGAACGAAAGGCCTTAAACAAAGCCCCATGTATTTGAAAATTAAAATTACTTAACTAAATTTATAACCTATTCATTAACAATGTAACTTAATATACAAAACCAGTCATTTAAGCGAAACAAAATCAAAATTATCCAAAGAAAACACATTTTAAAATGACATAACATGCATTTTATCAAATCAGAATAAAATATTCTATTACTACCTATCACCATTGGACACTTTTACGGACCAATAGTTTGTACTCAAAATACTAGGAACACAATAATCCTATTCTAAATCAATTAACCAAATAACCACAATCATTTTACAAGACCAAATCAAGCAAAAAAAAACATATTATATATGAGGCATTGAAACTCAGATTCAATAAAACAAATGTCTTCTCGTTAAAGAGAAGGTCTTCAAAAAAAAACATAATTCACTTCAAATTTTCTACGTACAGTGGCCCATCAACATTGTCCTCCTATACGAATCAATGTAACACATATTTATTCCTACAATTCATTCGATTTTTATAATCGTGAAAACACAACAACTCACTGCCCAGTATATATATATCTGTTATCTACAGACCAATATCCTAACTTAGAACAATATCTGTTCTCTCTACACAAAAAAAAATCAATAATCAACACTGACCGTACCATCATTGATTCTCTCCCCTCACAACTTTCTATCTTTTTCTATCCTATTTCCTAACACATCATAACATCCGGAATATCATCTTAAGTAAGCACTGTAAACTACAGTTCAAATCATTTTGTCTATTACTAATGTGGCGACTATTCCAATGTCAACTCAATGTACTAGCCATCATTTACTTATCAATTAACTTGTGGCTCGGCTTGCCAATTGTTTCCCTTGGACCAACATCATTAAAACTTCTTAATCATTACCGTTAAACACGGCATTTCTAGCACCGATAAAAAAAACTTGTCTATTTGCTATAGAGTACATCCACCTACTGTACCAATACTTAATTTGTCCAATCTACGAAAAGTCAAGAAGTAAAAACATAAAAGCAACCAGCAATTCTATCACAGAGAGCAAAAAAATATATATATATGTCTCTCTCGAAACTACCTCTATATTATTTATCTCACTGCTTAACCACTCCTCAAGATCATTTATAAAAAGTATCCATAGAAGCCTTTTTCAAGCATTACTTCCATTTCCAAATCCTGAAAGTTATAACTTGCTATCTGCAGTATTCTCTATCTATCTACCTCCTACGTTTCCACTTCTTCAATAACTCCAAGTTTCTTTGAATAAGTGCTAACTCTACATCAATATCCTCTTCCTCGTACAACTTATTAGTTTCTTCCATACTACTAATTGATTCTGACTTTTCATCCATTTCTTCTTCTTCGTCTGTTTGTCTCTCGTTAGCAGCCGCTAATCTCTTCTGTTCAATATCCCATCTAATTTGTCTATCATTATTTCTTAAGGACCTTTCTAGTAGAGGCATATCTTCGCCGCTTGTTGAATAATCTCTAATTCTCCTCTGTCTTTTTACTTCTCTATCTCTTTGTTTATCCATTCTTCTTTTCGTTGCTTGTCTAGTATTCTTAAATGGAGCACCTATTTCCTCTTCCATACTATTATAATGACTTTCATTCACATTTTCTTCTTCTATTGTTTTCGGTATCGTCTGTTCTTGAGTATCATCGTAAACTGGAGTCGTTATCAACTGATTTTGTGCTGGATCTTTTCTAAAACCTGGGGTTATTGTAGTTCCCCTGACAACCTGTTCATCCAAGTATCCGGTGTCTGAATAATAATTATTATTACAATTATCATTTCCTTTCTCATCCTCATCTCTTCTTAAGTGTTCCACGTGTGCCCTTGCCACATGTCCCGTGATCTGGTTCTTGATACTATACGATACATTTCCTAACTTTTCTAAAACGTAATAACCTGGGATCCAACGAGCAGTCAAACTTAGAGTTTCTTCTATGCTTCTTGTAATAAACTCTATCACCTACTTTAAACTCCTGTAACTTTGTATTTACATTTTTGTACTTTTTCTGTCTTTCTCTAGCTTTAATTATATTATTCTTTAATCTTACGTGTGCTTTATGCATTTCTTGTATTATGGTCTCTTGAAAGTCTTCCCCCATATATTTCCGTCTTGGTTTTAATAGATTATCTATAGGTAGTATTGGTTCTCTCCCGTGTATTAAATAGAATGGTGAAAACCCCGTGCTCTCATTTTGATTTGTGCGAATAGCGCTAAGGGCAGGTCCTAAGAATAGATCCCAATCTTTTTCATGTTCATCAACAATCTTTGCTATGATATCATACAATGTCCTATGTTGACGTTCGTTCCTAGCATTTGAAGAAGGTCTATAGTATGAGGTCTTTATATGTTTTATATTCAAATCTTTTAATAACTTTTCGAATTTTTTGTTTACAAACTCTCTACCATTATCCGTAAGTATACTTTGTGGGCAACTAAATCTTGGTACGAACTCTTGTAAAAAAATATTAATGACAGTATCTGCGCTCTTATCTGGGATTGCATAAACTTCCGGCCAAAGACTGTAGACGTCTACTATATGAATTAAATACACGTTTCCTGACAATGTTCTAGGGTGAGGACCCGATATATCTAAACTAATCTTTTGCATTGGGAACTGAGGAATATCTGTATCTTGTAAGGGACACTTAATTGTTTTCATATTCCTTAACCTGCATTTTTCACACGTATCTACATATTTGCAAGCAGATTTAAACAAGTTTGGCCAATAATATTTGCTCGTAAGTGCTTTCACCAATTTATCACGACCGAGATGTCCATTCTCATTGTGATATGCTTTTAAAACTTCATTTTCCAAATGTTTTGGAATATATTTCCTTAGCTGTTCGTTCCTTTCACACATATAGTATAACTGTCCATCCTCTTGTAAAACCAAATAATTCTTCTTATATTTGTTCTCCTCCGTTTCTCTTAATTTTTGTTTTATTTGTAAGACTTTTGGATCCAATTCTTGTTCTTCTTTCATATTAAATTGTGCTAAATGTGGGTCTTCTGCTCTATGTTCAGACTCTTGATCCGATGGTAAACTCTCAAACTCTTCTCTATTTATTATGGCAGAATCTAATATATTTACTTGCCAGTTTCGGTCGTCTATCTCTGGTTCAGCTTCATCTTCTGTGTCTCCTGATGACTGTGGGTACGGGATCCTAGACAATAGATCAGCGCATGTGTTAATCCTACCTGGAATGTACTCAATTTTTGTGTTGTATCCCTGTAGATTCAATGCCCAGGTCTGTATTTTCCTGTTCTGCACTGGAGCTTCTAAAAAAGACTTTAAAGGCATATGATCAGTTCTAATAACAAAATTTGCGTTATGTAAGTAGTAATTTAGTTTCTGAAGAGCATAATGAATAGCATAAGCTTCTTTTTCAATAGTCGTCCATTTCCGTTGCGACTTGCTAAGTTTATGAGATAAGAAGTAAATTGGCCTTTCATTTTTAACCCCTGGTATTCCAGACTTCTTTTCCTTCATATGGTTGAACCAAACATGCTCCTATTGCATTGTCCGAAGCATCTGTATATAGTATTAACTGTTTGTTCAAGTCTGGATGCGTCAATAGTGGTACCAGTGTTAAACTGTTTTTTCAAAAACTCGAATGCTTTTTGACACTCATCATCCCACTTAAATCTAGCGTATTTGCCTGTTAAATTTGTAATAGGTTCTGCTATCTTTGAAAACGCTGGGACAAACCGCCTATAATACGCACAGGTTCCTATAAACGCACGCACTTCTTTTACGTTAGTTGGAGGAGGTAACTCTTTAATAACCTTTATCTTGTCCTGGTCTGGTTTAATTCCGTCTCTATTTATAATATAACCCAAATATTTTGTTTCTGTCTTTAAAAACTGGCACTTACTAAGCTTCAATTTAACGTCATGTACTCTTAATCTATCGAATACTAATCTAATATGTTTTAAATGATCCTCTACATCTCCTGCTGTAAAAATCAGAATATCGTCTATATATGCTAATGCAAACTTTTGCATACCTTCTAATACTTCATTTATTAAGAGCATGTAGTGAGACGGCGCAGTTTTGACCCCGAATGGCATTCGTAAGAATTCGTAAGAACCCATATGAGTACAGAAAGCACTCTTCTTTTGAGCATCCTTCGACATCGGTATACACCAGAACCCTGATCTTGCGTCTCAGCGTCGTGAAAAATGTAGAGCCATTAAGCAGCCCCAAAATATCATCAATTACTGGCAGTGGGTACGCTACATTCTTAGTGATTTTGTTCAACGCCCTGTAGTCGCAGCAGAAGCGACTCGAACCATCAGGTTTGGCCACGATGACGACCGGAGATGACCATTCTGATTTCGACCTTGTTATTATCCCTGCTTTTAACATATCTTCTATTGCCTTTTCCACGATTTCTCTGTTTCTTAATGGAGTTCTATATGGCTTTAAACTAATTGGTGGATGGTCTCCCGTATCTATTTCCATTGTAACTGTTTTTGTCTTACCCAATTTCAAATCATTAATTGCAAATACATCCTGATTTTCTTTTATAAATTGTTCTAATACTTCCTTATTTTCTGGCGGAGCTTTTAACTGTGCCAACAATTCCTGTTCCCTTGTCACTTTGTCTAGTGAATGTATTTGGGCTGTATTTCTTCTGGATGGATGGATCAATTCATCCATTTGTACGTTCCCTCTTCTTCCGCGTCCGCGTCTGTTATTAACTTCTTTCACTAGAAGTTTCTGAATAACTTGTTCCCGACCTTTCTACTCTATCCGTTGCCAATATGTCATTAATGTTATGTTCTAGTTTGGCTATTACACATCCTCTGTATAATTTGATTTCTCTACCTGTGTTGTTGATAACCATCACTGGAAAGGTTAAGTGTTTATCCAATGCTATAATTCCATCCGGAACTTCCAAACCAGGCTCATCAATTACTTCCTCTTGCAACTCAGTGATTCTGACTGTGTTTCCTGCCACATAATATGGGTTTCTCTTCAGCTTTGCTTGTATCAAATTAACCGACTGTGGTTTTAATGTCGTGGACATTTTAACTCTAACTAGTGCTGATATATGCATGTCTTCTTCCATATCCACATAGACGTCCTTGAATTTTAATTTATGTAAATCAAAGAAAAGTCTTACTCCATTTTTTATTAAAAAATCTCTTCCTATCAGCATGTTTCTATTTAAATCTTTCACTACCTGAAAAAGATGTCTTACGTTGATCCCTCCTAATTTAAAATTGATCATTGTTTGTCCAATTACTTGTAAATTCTGTCCTGTAACCGAGTGAAGATTATTATGACTCTTAAATATTCTACAATTTCTCATTATTTTATATAAAAAACTTTCTTTAATTACACTAACCTGAGCTCCTGAATCAATTAATGTCCGAACTCTATATTTTCCTATTTCTATTATACACGAACTATGATCTGTTGTCTTCACTGTAAACTGTTTGATTTCATCTAATTGAGAGCACTCTCTACTCGTCTTGTTATATCTGTTATTAAAATATTCTTTACATCTTGGGACCTTGTTATTTTCCCTCCTACCACTGGTCCTATTTAGTAGGTAGGGTGGCGGTTTTCCTGCGTTCTTGTACCTGTAAAATTTCTGTGTCTATCTTCCACATTCCTATTCAACCTGCTATTTCCACTTCTACTTTGTATATTCGACTGGACACGCCTGTTTCCACAAAAACGAGACACATGTCCGCGTTGACCACAAAACCAACAGACTATATTTGTGTTGTTTGTTCTACCTACTGTCTCACTTGTAGGATACCTCATTTGTCTTCTTTCATCATAAGCATTTCTATTAGTACCTTGCAACGTCTGTATACCTCCTCTCCTACTCCATCCGAACCTTGTTTGTCCTATTTCCATAGGCTCTTCAACTCTATCTTCTCGACTAATTCCTATTTCTCGTCCTGTTCTCAATCTAAATCTACGTCTCAAATTTTCTTCTTGTACCGCGATATCTACCGCTTGTGATAACCTCTCAGGGTTTTCCCTCATCAGCTTAAACTTCAAACCATCGGATTTTATGCCATCTACAAAAATTCCGACTAACATCCTCTCCACCTCTTCTCCTCGTACATTCTGTCCTAAGAATGCCTCTTCAGCCAGGTTAATCAACCTATCGCTGAACAATTGTACCGTCTCTCCGTTGTTTTGTTTAGCCTGTCTCAACACCGAAAACGCATGTTGTGGATCCGTTATTTCCGCGTACTTACGTGCTAGGTCTTCCTTAAATTGTTCCCATGTCTCATCTACTCTAGCCTCTAACTTTCTTCTGATATGATCCGAAACCGGTTCTGTTGCCGCCTGATACGCAAGTCTCATTGTCTCTTCATCTGTTGCCGAGACCAAATACGCATATTTTTCTATGGAAGTAATCCATTTCTTAAACTCTCTGGCCTGTCCACTAAACTTAACAATTTCGGTTGCCATTCCCTGTTGTTTTATTACCGTATTAAGTCTACCTACCGCTGTTCCTACCCCCGTCAAAACTTGTGCCAAGGAGTCTTGTTCCGCCATGCTGAAATATTCTTATACAGACCAAGCAAACAATTTCACATTTGTAACTTGCTAATTTAAGAAATACAAATCACATATACACCAATAACAGTTCGACCAGCTAATAAGTTTACAGATTACCCTACTCTCGTTTCCTGATCCAAGCAAGACGTATTCTTCTAGGTTCGCCGTCAGGTTAAACTCAAAGGCTGTATTAGTTGAAACCAACCGCGCAGTTCAGGTAGTTCCTTCTTCTAAGTTAGTTTCTCTTCTTGGGATGCCTCAGTACAGTACTTCAACCCTTGGTTGGGTCCCTTCTGAGATGGAGTACATCAAATCGACGTCTTGAGAACGACTCACACGTAACAGAGCCCAAAAGGATTAGCGAGCGGCTCTCATTTGCAGCGGAGCCCCGAGATAGTCTGAGTACTTCAAAAAAACATGGGCCAATCAATGAAGGAACGAGATATTTAGCTGCTGTCCTGATTGTCTTTAAACAACGTTCCTTTTTCTATCACGACTCAGTTGCCAGTGAGCTCCAAAACAAAACTCATTAACGTTGTCCGAATTTATTAGTATTCTGGAAAAATTTTGAATAAGTCTTAAAGTTTATTATTAATTTCTGCAATTTTGCTTTGAGGCGAGGCTGAACTTGATTGTGCTATTGAAAAATTCTTGCTCACCTGAAACAACGATCAGACTGGATTGACCTTCAGCAAAACTCTTGCTCGCTCAAGACAACGATCAACTGGCTTGACCTTCAGCAAAACTCCTGCTCGCTCAAGACAACGATTAACTGGCTTGACCTTCAGCAAAACTCCTGCTCGCTCGAGACAACGATTAAACTGGCTTGACCTTCAGCAACATTCCTGACACGTCCGCTAGATGAATGGACAAGAGGAGCCGCCAGGATGGTGTTTACAGTTGATGTCCGCCAGTTTGATGACAATCGCAGGCGCTGCAACCCGTTACGGCAAGTTGGTTTTCCTTCTTCTCCTGACGCCAATTAAATTTTGATAGCAAGTCTTGAAAAAGACTTACAGACAACCACCCCTGGCCGGGCTTTTGGTTGCTGTATTTCTCACAGATAACTTTTTGGCCATTTTTCCAACTGCGCTTTGTTATGTTCAATACTTGTTTAGAACCGTGCTGCAATTCTGTCTCTGGCGATCGACACAAACGGACCAAGGATCTTCATACTTTTTGAGCTACTTCGACGTATTTTACAGTAGACATCGTTTTGAGATTCCGCGATGTTATACAGTAGACAGCATTTTGAGACTCCGCGATGTTATACAGTAGACAGCATTTTGAGACTCCGCGTTGTACCAGGCTCGAATCCTGTGTCGTGGGCACCATCTTTCGTCCTATAACAGAGTGAGACTAACAAGGACTGTTGGCTTTGTATAAACAAGGTTTATTTCCATTTGATGACAACTTCTACAAACGTGGCGTCCTTTCAGTTCCAGGCCGGGATCTTGACTGCCCCGTGACAACCCACTACGTCACGACTTGAGCATCTCTCCTCCCATTCTCCCCCGATGCTCAATCGTGCCACAGGCCTTTCCCATCTAACACTAATACCCTACTTCTGTTACAACAACACACGACCCTGTTATATACACGGATGCCAGATACAGACACACAACACACGGCCCTGTTATATACACGGATGTCACATGCTGGCACACAACACACGACCCTGTTGTTTACTGTTTCTATGGGTGACGTGGTCAATGTGGCACCGGAATTCTGGACGTCCCAAGACATGTTCAGCATTTCAGGCTGTATCCAAGCATTTCAGGCTGTATCCGTCTGGGAACTTTGGTCATTTGTGTTTAAACAACCACCTGGACTGGCATTCAAATATATGACCATTGGAACGTCGAACGTTCTAGCTAACTGTCATACAATCACTGGACCATCAGGCGAACATTCTAGCAACTGTGATAGAATCACTGGACCATCAGGCGACAATTCTAGCAACTGTCATACAATCACTGGACCATCAGGCGAACATTCTAGCAACTGTGATAGAATCACTGGACCATCAGGCGAACATTCTAGCAACTGTGATAGAATCATTGGACCGTCATACGAACGTTCTAGCTAACTGTCATACAATTATTGGACCGTCAGGCGAATGTTCTAGCTAACTGTCATACAATCATTGGACCATCAGGCGAACATTCTAGCAACTGTGATAGAATCATTGGACCGTCAGGCGAACATTCTAGCAACTGTGATAGAATCACTGGACCATCAGGCGAACATTCTAGCAACTGTGATAGAATCATTGGACCGTCATACGAACGTTCTAGCTAACTGTCATACAATTATTGGACCGTCAGGCGAATGTTCTAGCTAACTGTCATACAATCATTGGACCGTCATACGAACGTTCTAGCAACTGTCATACAATCACTGGACCATCAGGCGAACATTCTAGCAACTGTGATAGAATCATTGGACCGTCAGGCGAACATTCTAGCAACTGTGATAGAATCATTGGACCGTCATACGAACGTTCTAGCTAACTGTCATACAATTATTGGACCGTCAGGCGAATGTTCTAGCTAACTGTCATACAATCACTGGACCATCAGGCGAACATTCTAGCAACTGTGATAGAATCATTGGACCGTCAGGCGAACATTCTAGCAACTGTCATACAATCATTGGACCGTCAGGCGAACGTTCTAGCAACTGTCATACAATCACTGGACCATTAGGCGAACATTCTAGCAACTGTGATAGAATCACTGGACCATCAGGCGAACATTCTAGCAACTGTGATAGAATCATTGGACCGTCATACGAACGTTCTAGCTAACTGTCATACAATTATTGGACCGTCAGGCGAATGTTCTAACTAACTGTCATACAATCATTGGACCGTCAGGCGACAATTCTAGCAACTGTCATACAATCATTGGACCATCAGGCGAACATTCTAGCAACTGTGATAGAATCATTGGACCGTCAGGCGAACATTCTAGCAACTGTGATAGAATCATTGGACCGTCATACGAACGTTCTAGCTAACTGTCATACAATTATTGGACCGTCAGGCGAATGTTCTAGCTAACTGTCATACAATCATTGGACCATCAGGCGAACATTCTAGCAACTGTGATAGAATCACTGGACCGTCAGGCGAACATTCTAGCAACTGTCATACAATCACTGGACCATCAGACGAACATTCTAGCAACTTTCATACAATCACTGGACCATCAGGCGAACATTCTAGCAACTGCCATGCAATCACTGGACCATCAGATACACATTCTCTACAATAAAATATCTCATCTACATTACATCTCATCTACATTACATCTCATCCTCAATACAACATCTCATCTATAAAACAACAATGAATATAGAACAACAGCACCTCTACAATACACAATCATTATAATACAACATCTCTACAATACAACATTTCTACAATACAACAATATGGCTCTACAATACAATAATGAGTGTAGAACATCTTCTCTGCAATACAACAACATCACCTCTACAATACGATATCTCATCTACAATACAAAATCCCATCCTCAATACATAACCTCTAGAATACAACATCTCATCTACAATATAACACAACTGGCTCTAAATTACAATACATCTGCCTCTAAAATACAACAACACATCTGACTGTAAAATACAACATAACCTCTACAACACATCTACAATACTAGTATACACTATGTACAAGGGTTGAGTTGAGTTAAAATCCGACATCACTGCACTCAGAACATTCCCATACCTGCTCCGTCCCCTCGTTCAACAGCCAGCGAAGAGTCATACTACTAATCGTTCCCACCAATATCTGATTAAAAGTCGTCCTGGTCTTCCCTCTGTTTTGAGATTCAGAACCCCTGCTGATCCCACGCAATCTCACATATGTACAAGAAGTGTACACAGGTCCCAGATGTTCCCCACCGCTAGTTTCCGCCATGTGTCTGCTACAACATCTCTACAATACAACAACAGCTCTACATTTACAATATTCTACATCTCTATATTTACAATATACTACAACATTTCAACAATACAACAACAGCTATAAAATTACAATATACTGCAATATCTCTATAATTACAATATACAACAACATCTATATAAATACAACAACATCTAAATAATACTAGCGCATCTCTATAATTACAATATACTATAACATTTCTATAATTACAATATACAACATCATTTCTATAATAACAATATACAACAACATTTATTTAAATACAAAATTTAGTTGCATGTCCTTCACAGGACGTAGCAGTCAACCCCAGCATGTTGGCTGTTCGTGACTCCTGGGCAAGTTTTACGTTTTACGGCCATTGCTTTCTGAACGGTCGGCTCCTATGCCTATACCTTTTTCGAAAAAACCAGCACCGCTGTGTTTCGAACCCGGGTATACAGGCTCATAAACTGCGTTCGCTAGCCCTTAGCCACGGAAAACTACAATATACAACAATATGTCTACAACTACAATATACAACATATCTACAATATAACATCTCTACAATACAGCAATGAGTGTACTACAGTCCCGGCCGTTGCCCGCCATGTGTCCGTCGTCTGTTACATCATCTCTACAATTACAATATTCTACATCTCTGCAATACAACAACACCTCTACAATACATCAACATCTCTACGATTACAATAAGGGAGCACCTACTCATAAAAATGTGTGAATAGTACGAGCCCCTATTTTCAAAAATTTGTGACTGGTCACGTGATTATTCGGCACAAAATTTTGTGAATAATATGAGCCCCTATTCACAGAAATTGGAGAACTTGGTGACAACTACCTAGATTGAAAGGGGAAAAAAAAACAATGGTAAGGCAGAGAAGTAAATATCTGAATAATGTGGCCGCGTGGCATGGTCGAGACAAGAACACAGAGTTGATCCATGATACTGAGAGATGGCGAAACATGCCCGCTCACACTTATCGGCATGGTGCATGATGATGATGATTAATATTAATGTAGACTTGGAAACAATGTCTTTCCTGAGTGAATGGAAACACAGAAGCCGCAAACAATATGTTGCACCATTTATTGTCAGGCTTACAGCCGGTTTTATGCAAACAGAAATAGTTAGTGTGAAATGACCGTGGGGAGAACAGATGTTCCACATTCGAACGATACATGTGACTATGGGTTTTAATTGTTTCAGCTAAAGCAGTGGTTCTCAAACGGTGGGGAATTTCCCCCCCCCTCCCCTCTTTTCCAGGGGGTAGACAGGCAGGTAGGTATTTTGCTTGAAAGGTTGAATAGTTGACAGGTAAGTGGGTATTTTGCTTGGTAGTTGGGTGATAAACAGTTAGATAGGTATTTTAGTTGGTAAGTTTGTGAAAGACAGTTAGGTAGGTATTTTGGTTGGTAGGTGGATGGTATACAGGTTGGTGGGTATTTTGTTAGTTAGTTAGTTAGTTAGTTAGTTAGTTAGTTAGTTAGTTAGTTAGTTAGTCGACAGATCATCCTCATTGCCCATCGAACCATTCAGTCCATAAGTGCTCGGATCCCCTCCTCAGCAAATCCCGCAGCGTGTAGCGGCCAACGACACCAGTTCTGTGTTGGTTTATTCATCTTCTTTGGCTTCCTGCGTAGTGTTCTTGCTTGACCACACCTCTTGTAACTTGCTCTTCTCGTAGTCTGATCATGGCCGTAGATTCATTCATAGTCATCACTTCGTTCTCGCAAACGACTTACTTCTCGTAGAGCACTGGTTCTCAACCTTTTTTGGCCCATGCACCCCTTCACCACATGTTCAGAATGTCACCCTCCCCCGCCCCCTTTCGTATTTCCTCCCTATAATGTAGTCCGGAGAGGAACCCACAACCTTCGGAACGCGAGCAGTAACCACTCGGCCACGGAGACTCCCAGTTCCAATGAGAAGACGTATCACAAGTGACCTGTCCATTGTTCGTTCATTGTCCGAGTCAGAACCTATCAGTCTCAGACTTCTTGCAGACAGGGACGTTCATTGTCCGAGTCAGGAATATCAGTCTCAGACAGGACGTTAATTGGTCCGAGTCAGAATATCGTCTCAGACTCTCAGACAGGACGTTCATTGTCCGCGTCAGAATATCAGTCTCAGACTCTCAGGACAGGGACGTTCATTGTCCGAGTCAGAATATCAGTCTCAGACTCTCAGCCAGGACGTTCATTGTCCGAGTCAGGAATATCAGTCTCAGACTCTCAGGCCAGGACGCTTCATTGTCCGAGTCAGAATATCAGTCTCAGAGACTCTCAGACAGGACGTTCATTGTCCCGAGTCAGTATATCAGTCTCAGACTCTCAGACAGGGACGTTCATTGTCCGAGTCAGAATATCAGTCTCAGACCTCTCAGGACAGGACGTTCATTGTCCGAGTCCAGAATATCAGGGCTCAGACTTCTCAGACAGGACGTTCATTGTCCCGAGTCAGAATATCAGCTCTCAGACTCCTCAGACAGTGACGTTTCATTGTCCGAGTTTCTAGAATATCAGTCCTCAGACTCCTCAGACAGGACGTTCAATTGTCCGAGTCAGAATCAGGCTCAGACTCTCAGACAGGGACGTCATGTCAGAGTCAGAATATCCGGACTCTCAGTACAGGTTCATTGTCCGACGTCAGGAATATCAGTCTCAGTGTACATCTCAGACAGGACGTTCATTGTCCGAGTCAGAATATCAGTCTCAGACTCTCAGACAGGACGTTCATTGTCCGAGTCAGAATATCAGTCTCAGACTCTCAGACAGGACGTTCATTGTCCGAGTCAGAATATCAGTCTCAGACTCTCAGACAGGACGTTCATTGTCCGAGTCAGAATATCAGTCTCAGACTCTCAGACAGGACGTTCATTGTCCGAGTCAGAATATCAGTCTCAGACTCTCAGACAGGACGTTCATTGTCCGAGTCAGAATATCAGTCTCAGACTCTCAGACAGGACGTTCATTGTCCGAGTCAGAATATCAGTCTCAGACTCTCAGACAGGACGTTCATTGTCCGAGTCAGAATATCAGTCTCAGACTCTCAGACAGGACGTTCATTGTCCGAGTCAGAATATCAGTCTCAGACTCTCAGACAGGACGTTCATTGTCCGAGTCAGAATATCAGTCTCAGACTCTCAGACAGGACGTTCATTGTCCGAGTCAGAATATCAGTCTCAGACTCTCAGACAGGACGTTCATTGTCCGAGTCAGAATATCAGTCCTCAGACATCTCAGACAGGACTTTCATTGTCCGAGTCAGAATATCAGTCTCAGATCTCAGACAGGACGTTCATTGTCCGAGTCAGAATATCAGTACTCAGACTCTCAGACAGGACGTTCATTGTCCGAGTCAGAATTATCAGTCTCAGACTCTCAGACAGGACGTTCATTGTCCGAGTCAGAATATCAGTCTCAGACTCTCAGACAGGACGTTCATTGTCCGAGTCAGAATATCAGTCTCAGACCTCTCAGACAGGACGTTCATTGTCCGAGTCAGAATATCAGTCTCAGACTCTCAGACAGGACGTTCATTGTCCCGAGTCAGAATATTCAGTCTCAGACTCCTCAGACAGGACGTTCATTGTTTCCGAGTCAAATATTCAGTCTCAGACTCCTCAGACCGGACGATTCATTGTCCTAGTCGAGAATATCAGTCTCAGACTCTCAGACAGGACGTTCATTGTCCGAGTCAGAATATCAGTCTCAGACTCTCAGACAGGACGTTCATTGTCCGAGTCAGAATATCAGTCTCAGACTCTCAGACAGGACGTTCATTGTCCGAGTCAGAATATCAGTCTCAGACTCTCAGACTAGGACGTTCATTGTCCGACGTCAGAATATCAGTCTCAGACTCTCAGACAGGACGTTCATTGTCCGAGTCAGAATATCAGTCCTCAGACTCTCAGACAGGACGTTCATTGTCCGAGTCAGAATATCAGTCTCAGACTCTCAGACAGGGACGTTCATTGTCCGAGTCAGAATATCAGTCTCAGACTCTCAGACAGGACGTTCATTGTCCGAGTCAGAATATCAGTCCTCAGACTCTCAGACAGGGACGTTCTTGTCCGAGTCAGAATATCAGTCTCAGACTCTCAGACAGGACGTTCATTGTCCGAGTCAGAATATCAGTCTCAGGACTCTCCAGACAGGACGTTCATTGTCCGAGTCAGAATAATCAGCTCTCAGACTCTCAGACAGGAACGTTCAGTTGTCCGAGTCAGAATATCAGTCCTCAGACTCTCAGACAGGACGTTCATTGTCCGAGTCAGAGAGTCTCAGACTCTCAGACAGGACGTTCATTGTCCGAGTCAGAATATCAGTCTCAGACTCTCAGACAGGACGTTCATTGTCCGAGTCAGAATATCAGTCTCAGACTCTCAGACAGGACGTTCATTGTCCGAGTCAGAATATCAGTCTCAGACTCTCAGGACAGGACGTTCATTGTCCGAGTCAGAATATCAGTCTCAGACTCTCAGACAGGACGTTCATTGTCCGAGTCAGAATATCAGTCTCAGACTCTCAGACAGGACGTTCATTGTCCGAGTCAGAATATCAGTCTCAGGACTCTCAGACAGGACGTTCATTGTCCGAGTCAGAATATCAGTCTCAGACTCTCAGACAGGACGTTCATTGTCCGAGTCAGAATATCAGTCTCAGACTCTCAGACAGGACGTTCATTGTCCGAGTCAGAATATCAGTCTCAGGACTCTCAGACAGGACGTTCATTGTCCGAGTCAGAATATCAGTCTCAGACTCTCAGACAGGACGTTCATTGTCCGAGTCAGAATATCAGTCTCAGACTCTCAGACAGGACGTTCATTGTCCGAGTCAGAATATCCAGTCTCAGACTCTCAGACAGGACGTTCATTGTCCGAGTCAGAATATCAGTCTCAGACTCTCAGACAGGGACGTTCATTGTCGAGTCAGAATAATCAGTCTCAGACTCTCAGACAGGACGTTCATTGTCCGAGTCAGAATATCAGTCTCAGACTCTCAGACAGGACGTTCATTGTCCGAGTCAGAATATCAGTCTCAGACTCTCAGACAGGACGCTCATTGTCCGAGTCAGAATATCAGTCTCAGACTCTCAGACAGGACGTTCATTGTCCGAGTCAGAATATCAGTCTCAGACTCTCAGACAGGACGTTCATTGTCCCGAGTCAGAATATCAGTCTCAGACTCTCAGACAGGACGTCATTATGTCCGAGTCAGAATATCAGTCTCAGACTCTCAGACAGGACGTCATTGTCCGAGTCAGAATATCAGTCTCAGACTCTCAGACAGGACGCTTCATTGTCCGAGTCAGAATATCAGTCTCAGACTCTCAGACAGGACGTTCATTGTCCGAGTCAGAATATCAGTCTCAGACTCTCAGACAGGACGTTCATTTGTCCGAGTCAGAATATCAGTCTCAGACTCTCAGACAGGACGTTCATTGTCCGAGTCAGAATATCAGTCTCAGACTCTCAGACAGGACGTTCATTGTCCGAGTCAGAATATCAGTCTCAGACTCTCAGACAGGACGTTCATTGTCCGAGTCAGAATATCAGTCTCAGACTCTCAGACAGGACGTTCATTGTCCGAGTCAGAATATCAGTCTCAGACTCTCAGACAGGACGTTCATTGTCCGAGTCAGAATATCAGTCTCAGACTCTCAGACAGGACGTTCATTGTCCGAGTCAGAATATCAGTCTCAGACTCTCAGACAGGACGTTCATTGTCCGAGTCAGAATATCAGTCTCAGACTCTCAGACAGGACGTTCATTGTCCGAGTCAGAATATCAGTCTCAGACTCTCAGACAGGACGTTCATTGTCCGAGTCAGAATATCAGTCTCAGACTCTCAGACAGGACGTTCATTGTCCGAGTCAGAATATCAGTCTCAGACTCTCAGACAGGACGTTCATTGTCCGAGTCAGAATATCAGTCTCAGACTCTCAGACAGGACGTTCATTGTCCGAGTCAGAATATCAGTCTCAGACTCTCAGACAGGACGTTCATTGTCCGAGTCAGAATATCAGTCTCAGACTCTCAGACAGGACGTTCATTGTCCGAGTCAGAATATCAGTCTCAGACTCTCAGACAGGACGTTCATTGTCCGAGTCAGAATATCAGTCTCAGACTCTCAGACAGGACGTTCATTGTCCGAGTCAGAATATCAGTCTCAGACTCTCAGACAGGACTTCATTGTCCGAGTCAGAATATCAGTCTCAGACCTCTCAGACAGGACGTTCATTGTCCGAGTCAGAATATCAGTCTCAGACTCTCAGACAGGACGTTCATTGTCCGAGTCAGAATATCAGTCTCAGACTCTCAGACAGGACGTTCATTGTCCGAGTCAGAATATCAGTCTCAGACTCTCAGACAGGACGTTCATTGTCCGAGTCAGAATATCAGTCTCAGACTCTCAGACAGGACGTTCATTGTCCGAGTCAGAATATCAGTCTCAGACTCTCAGACAGGACGTTCATTGTCCGAGTCAGAATATCAGTCTCAGACTCTCAGACAGGACGTTCATTGTCCGAGTCAGAATATCAGTCTCAGACTCTCAGACAGGACGTTCATTGTCCGAGTCAGAATATCAGTCTCAGACTCTCAGACAGGACGTTCATTGTCCGAGTCAGAATATCAGTCTCAGACTCTCAGACAGGACGTTCATTGTCCGAGTCAGAATATCAGTCTCAGACTCTCAGACAGGACGTTCATTGTCCGAGTCAGAATATCAGTCTCAGACTCTCAGACAGGACGTTCATTGTCCGAGTCAGAATATCAGTCTCAGACTCTCAGACAGGACGTTCATTGTCCGAGTCAGAATATCAGTCTCAGGACTCTCAGACAGGACGTCATTGTCCGAGTCAGAATATCAGTCTCAGACTCTCAGACAGGGACGATTCATGTGTCCGAGTCAGAATATCAGTCTCAGACTCTCAGATCAGGACGTTCATTGTCCGAGTCAGAATATCAGTCTCAGACTCTCAGACAGGACGTTCATTGTCCGAGTCAGGAATATCAGTCTCAGACTCTCAGACAGGACGTTCATTGTCCGAGTCAGAATATCAGTCTCAGACTCTCAGACAGGACGTTCATTGTCCGAGTCAGAATATCAGTCTCAGACTCTCAGACAGGACGCTCATTGTCCGAGTCAGAATATCAGTCTCAGACTCTCAGACAGGACGTTCATTGTCCGAGTCAGAATATCAGTCTCAGACTCTCAGACAGGACGTTCATTGTCCGAGTCAGAATATCAGTCTCAGACTCTCAGACAGGACGTTCATTGTCCGAGTCAGAATATCAGTCTCAGACTCTCAGACAGGACGTTCATTGTCCGAGTCAGAATATCAGTCTCAGACTCTCAGACAGGACGTTCATTGTCCGAGTCAGAATATCAGTCTCAGACTCTCAGACAGGACGTTCATTGTCCGAGTCAGAATATCAGTCTCAGACTCTCAGACAGGACGTTCATTGTCCGAGTCAGAATATCAGTCTCAGACTCTCAGACAGGACGTTCATTGTCCGAGTCAGAATATCAGTCTCAGACTCTCAGACAGGACGTTCATTGTCCGAGTCAGAATATCAGTCTCAGACTCTCAGACAGGACGTTCATTGTCCGAGTCAGAATATCAGTCTCAGACTCTCAGACAGGACGTTCATTGTCCGAGTCAGAATATCAGTCTCAGACTCTCAGACAGGACGTCATTGTCCGAGTCAGAATATCAGTCTCAGACTCTCAGACAGGACGTTCATTGTCCGAGTCAGAATATCAGTCTCAGGACTCTCAGACAGGGTTCATGTCCGAGTCAGAATACAGTCTCAGACTCTCAAGACAGGACGTTCATGTCCGAGTTCAGATATAGTCTCAGACTCTCAGACAAGACGTTCATTGTCCGAGTCAGAATATCAGTCTCAGACTCTCAGACAGGATCACGTCATCGATACAGGTGCCTCGACGAGTCGATATCAGACCAGTCTGACTCTCAGACGACGTCATGGGTGATTGGTGCTCGATCGAATATCACCCACCATATCTCCCAGCGTCTCATGGGTGATGTCCGAGTCAGAATATCAGTCTCAGACTCTCAGACAGGACGTTCATTGTCCGAGTCAGAATATCAGTCTCAGACTCTCAGACAGGACGTTCATTGTCCGAGTCAGAATATCAGTCTCAGACTCTCAGACAGGACGTTCATTGTCCGAGTCAGAATATCAGTCTCAGACTCTCAGACAGGACGTCATGTCCGAGTCAGATATCAGTCTCAGACTCTAAGACAGGACGTTCATTGTCCGAGTCAGAATATCAGTCTCAGACTCTCAGACAGGACATTCATTGTCCGAGTCAGAATATCAGTCTCATAATCTCAGACAGGACGTTCATTGTCCGAGTCAGAATATCAGTCTCAGACTCTCAGACAAGACGTTCATTGTCCGAGTCAGAATATCAGTCTCAGACTCTCAGACAGGATCACTATGAGTACATGTTGCCTCATATTTGTATAGACCAGTTGCTCTCAGGTGCTCTATGGGTGATGTGGTGCTGTCGACTTCCCACCATATCTCCCGCTCTATGGGTGATGTGGTGCTGTCGACTTCCCACCATATCTCCCGCTCTATGGGCGATGTGGTGCTGTCGACTTCCCACAATATCTCCTGCTCTATGGGTGATGTGGTGCTGTCGACTTCCCACCATATCTCCCGCTCTATGGGTGATGTGGTGCTGTCGACTTCCCACCATATCTCCCACTCTATGGGTGATGTGGTGCTGTCGACTTCCCCACCATATCTCCCGCTCCTATGGGTGATTGTGCTGCTGTCGACTTCCCACCATATCTCCCCGCTCTATGGGTGATGTGTTGCTGTCGACTTCCCACCATAATCTCCCGCTCTATGGGTGATGTGGTGCTGTCGACTTTCCCACCATATCTCCGACTCTATCGGTGATTGTGGTGCTGTCGACTTCCCACAATATCTCCCGCTCTATGGGTGATGTGGTGCTGTCGACTTCCCACCATATCTCCCACTCTATGGGTGATTTGGTGCTGTCGAATTCCCACAATATCTCCTGCTCTATGGGTGATGTGGTGCTGTCGACTTCCCACAATATCTCCTGCTCTATGGCTGGATGTGGGTGCTGTCGACTTCCCACCTTATCTCCTGCTCTATGGTGATGTGGTGCTGTCGACTTCCACCATATCTCTGCCTATGGGTGATGTGGTTGCTGTTGACTTCCCACCATATCTCCTGCTCTATGGGTGATGTGGTGCTGTCGAACTTCCCACCATATCTCCCGCTCTATGGGTGATTTGGTGCTGTCAACTTCCCACCATATCTCCTGCTCTATGGGTGATGTGGTGCTGTCGAATTCCCACCATATCTCCCGCTCTATGGGTGATGTGGTGCTGTCGACTTCCCACCATATCTCCTGCTCTATGTGTGATGTGGTGCTGTCGACTTCATACCATATCTCCCACTCTATGGGTGATGTGGTGCTGTCGACTTCCCCACAATATCTCCCGCTCTATGGGTGATGTGGTGCTGTCGACTTCCCACCATATCTCCCGCTCTATGGGTGATGTGGTGCTGTCGACTTCCCACAATATCTCCCGCTCTATGGGTGATGTGGTGCTGTCGACTTCCCACAATATCTCCTGCTCTATGGGTGATGTGGTGCTGTCGACTTCCCACAATATCTCCTGCTCTATGGGTGATGTGGTGCTGTCGACTTCCCACCATATCTCCCGCTCTATGGGTGATGTGGTGCTGTCGACTTCCCATCATATCTCCTGCTCTATGGGTGATGTGGTGCTGTCGACTTCCCACCATAATCTCCCTGCTCTATGGGTGATGTGGTGCTGTCGACTTCCCACCATATCTCCAGCTCTATGGGTGACGTGGTGCTGTCGACTTACCACCATATCTCCCGCTTTATGGGTGATGTGGTGCTGTCGACTTCCCACCATATCTCCAGCTCTATGGGTGACGTGGTGCTGTCGACTTACCACCATATCTCCCGCTCTATGGGTGATGCGGTGCTGTCGACTTGACTTGCCACCTTATCTCCCGCTCTATGGGTGATGTGGTGCTGTCGACTTGAATTGCCACCATAGTCTCCCGCTCTATGGGTGATTGTGGTGCTGTCGACTTGACTTGCCACCTATCTCCCGCTCTATGGGTGATGTGGGTGCTGTCGACTTGACTTGCCACCATATCTCCCGCTCTATGGGTGATGTGGTGCTGTCGACTTGACTTGCCACCATATCTCCCGCTCTATGGGTGATGTGGTGCTGTCGACTTGACTTGCCACCATATCTCCCGCTCTATGGGTGATGTGGTGCTGTCGACTTGACTTGCCACCATATCTCCCGCTCTATGGGTGATGTGGTGCTGACGACTTGACATGCCACCATATCTCCCGCTCTATGGGTGATGTGGTGCTGACGACTTGACATGGCCACCATATCTCCCGCTCTATATGGGTGATGTGGTGCTGACGACTTGACATGCCACCATATCTCCCGCTCTATGGGTGATGTGGTGCTGACGACTTGACTTGCCACCATATCTCCCGCTCTATCGGGTGATGTGGTGCTGACGACTTGACTTGCCACCATACCTCCCGCTCTATGGGTGATGTGGTGCTGACGACTTGACTTGCCACCGTATCTCCCGCTCTACGGGTGATGTGGTGCTGACGACTTGACTTGCCACCGTATCTCCCGCTCTACGGGTGATGTGGTGCTGACGACTTGACTTGCCACCGTATCTCCCGCTCTATGGGTGATGTGGTAGCTGACGACTTGACTTGCCACCGTATCTCCCGCTCTATGGTTGATGTGGTGCTGACGACTTGACTTGCCACCGTATCTCCCGCTCTATGGGTGATTTGGTGCTGTCGACTTCCCACCATATCTCCTGCTCTATGGGTGATGTGGTGCTGTCGAATTCCCACCATATCTCCCGCTCTATGGGTGATGTGGTGCTGTCGACTTCCCACCATATCTCCTGCTCTATGGGTGATGTGGTGCTGTCGACTTCCCACCATATCTCCTGCTCTATGGGTGATGTGGTGCTGTCGACTTCATACCATATCTCCCACTCTATGGGTGATGTGGTGCTGTCGACTTCCCCACAATATCTCCCGCTCTATGGGTGATGTGGTGCTGTCGACTTCCCACCATATCTCCCTCTCTATGGGTGATGTGGTGCTGTCGACTTCCCACCATATCTCCCGCTCTATGGGTGATGTGGTGCTGTCGACTTCCCACAATATCTCCTGCTCTATGGGTGATGTGGTGCTGTCGACTTCCCACAATATCTCCTGCTCTATGGGTGATGTGGTGCTGTCGACTTCCCACCATATCTCCCGCTCTATGGGTGATGTGGTGCTGTCGACTTCCCATCATATCTCCTGCTCTATGGGTGATGTGGTGCTGTCGACTTCCCACCATATCTCCCGCTCTATGGGTGATGTGGTGCTGTCGACTTCCCACCATATCTCCAGCTCTATGGGTGATGTGGTGCTGTCGACTTCCCACCATATCTCCCGCTCTATGGGTGATCTGGTGCTGTCGACTTCCCACCATATCTCCCGCTCTATGGGTGATGTGGTGCTGTCGATCTCCCACCATATCTCCCGCTCTATGGGTGATGTGGTGCTGTCGACTTCCCACCATATCTCCAGCTCTATGGGTGATGTGGTGCTGTCGACTTCCCATCATATCTCCTGCTCTATGGGTGATGTGGTGCTGTCGACTTCATACCATATCTCCCGCTCTATGGGTGATGTGGTGCTGTCGACTTCCCACAATATCTCACGCTCTATGGGTGGTGTGGTGCTGTCGACTTCCCACCATATCTCCCGCTCTATGGGTGATGTGGTGCTGTCGACTTCCCACCATATCTCCTGCTCTATGGGTGATGTGGTGCTGTCGACTTCCCACCATATCTCCCACTCTATGGGTGATGTGGTGCTGTCGACTTCCCACCATATCTCCTGCTCTATGGGTGATGTGGTGCTGTCGACTTCCCGACATATCTCCCGCTCTATGGGTGATGTGGTGCTGTCGACTTCCCACCATATCTCCTGCTCTATGGGTGATGTGGTGCTGTCGACTTCCCACCATATCTCCCGCTCTATGGGTGATGTGGTGCTGTCGACTTCCCACCATATCTCCTGCTCTATGGGTGATGTGGTGCTGTCGACTTCATACCATATCTCCCGCTCTATGGGTGATGTGGTGCTGTCGACTTCCCACCATATCTCCCGCTCTATGGGTGATGTGGTGCTGGTCGACTTCCCACAATATCTCCCGCTCTATGGGTTGATGTGGTGCTGTCGACTTCCCACCATATCTCCCGCTCTATGGTGATGTGGTGCTGTCGACTTCCCACCATATCTCCGCTCTATGGGTGATGTGGTGCTGGTCGACTTCCCATCATATCTCCTGCTCTATGGGTGATCGTGGTGCTGTCGACTTCCCACCATATCTCCCGCTCTAGGGTGATGTGGGTGCTGTCGACTTCCCCATCATATCTCCTGCTCTATGGGTGATGTGGTGCTGTCGACTTCCCACCATATCTCCCGCTCTATGGGTGATGTGGTGCTGTCGACTTCCCACCACTATCTCCCGCTCTATGGGTGATGTGGTGCTGTCGACTTCCCACCATATCTCCCGCTCTAGGGTTGATTGGTGCTGTCGACTTCCCCACATATCTCCGCTCTATGGGTGATGTGGTGCTGTCGACTTCCCACCATATCTCCCGCTCTATGGGCTGTCTCTTATACACATCTGTCGACTTCCCATCATATCTCCTGCTCTATGGGTGATGTTGTGCTGTCGACTTCATACCATATCTCCCGCTCTATGGGTGATATGGTGCTGTCGACTTCCCACCATATCGCCCGCTCTATGGGTGATTTGGTGCTGTCGACTTCCCACCATATCTCCCGCTCTATGGGTGATCTGGTGCTGTCGACTTCCCACCATATCTCCTGCTCTATGGGTGATGTGGTGCTGTCGACTTCCCACCATATCTCCTGCTCTATGGGTGATGTGGTGCCTGTCGACTTCCCACCATATCTCTCCGCTCTATGGGTGATGTGGTGCTGTCGACTTCCCACCATATCTCCTGCTCTATGGGTGATGTGTTGCTGTCGACTTCCACCATATCTCCTGCTCTATGGGTGATGTGGTGCTGTCGACTTCCCACCATATCTCCTCTGCTCTATGGGTGATGTGGTGCTGTCGACTTCCCACCATATCTCCCGCTCTATGGGTGATTGGTGCTGTCGATTTCCCACCATATCTCCCGTTCTATGGGTGATGTGGTTGCTGTCGACTTCCCACCATATCTCCTACTCTATGGGTGATGTGGTGCTGTCGACTTCCCACCATATCTCCCGCTCTATGGGTGATGTGGTGCTGTCGACTTCCCACCATATCTCCCGCTCTATGGGTGATGTGGTTCTGTCGACTTCCCACCATATCTCCCGCTCTATGGGTGATGTGGTGCTGTCGACTTCCCACCATATCTCCCGCTCTATGGGTGATGTGGTGCTGTCGACTTCCCACCATATCTCCCGCTCTATGGGTGATGTGGTGCTGTCGAATTCCCACCATATCTCCTGCTCTATGGGTGATGTGGTGCTGTCGACTTCCCACCATATCTCCCGCTCTATGGGTGATGTGGTGCTGTCGAATTCCCACCATATCTCCTGCTCTATGGGTGATGTGGTGCTGTCGAATTCCCACCATATCTCCCGCTGTATGGGTGATGTGGTGCTGTCGACTTCCCACCATATCTCCTGCTCTATGGGTGATGTGGTGCTGTCGACTTCCCACCATATCTCCGCTCTATGGGTGATGTGGTGCTGTCGACTTCCCACCATATCTCCCGCTCTATGGGTGATGTGGTGCTGTCGACTTCCCACCATATCTCCCGCTCTATGGGTGATGTGGTGCTGTCGACTTCCCACCATATCTCCCGCTCTATGGGTGATGTGGTGCTGTCGACTTCCCACAATATCTCCCGCTCTATGGGTGATGTGGTGCTGTCGACTTCCCACCATATCCCCTGCTCTATAGGTGATGTGGTGCTGTCGACTTCCCATCATATCTCTTGCTCTATGGGTGATGTGGTGCTGTCGACTTCCCACCATATCTCCCGCTCTATGGGTGATCTGGTGCTGTCGACTTCCCACCATATCTCCCGCTCTATGGGTGATGTGGTGCTGTCGACTTCCCACCATATCTCCCGCTCTATGGGTGATGTGGTGCTGTCGACTTCCCACCATATCTCCAGCTCTATGGGTGATGTGGTGCTGTCGACTTCCCACCATATCCTCCCGCTCTATGGGGTGATGTGGTGCTGTCGACTTCCCATCATATCTCCTCGCTCATATGGGTGATGTGGTGCTGTCGACTTCATACCATATCTCCCGCTCTATGGGTGATGTGGTGCTTGTCGACTTCCCCACCATATCTCCCGCTCTATGGGTGATGTGGTGCTGTCGACTTCCCACCATATCTCCCGCTCTATGGGTGATGTGGTGCTGTCGACTTCCCACCATATCTCCCGCTCTATGGGTGATGTGGTGCTGTCGACTTCCCACCATATCTCCTGCTCTATGGGGTGATGTGGTGCTGTCGACTTCCCACCATATCTCCTGCTCTATGGGTGATGTGGTGCTGTCGACTTCCCACCATATCTCCCGCTCTATGGGTGATGTGGTGCTGTCGACTTCCCACCGTATCTCCTGCTCTATGGGTGATGTGGTGCTGTCGACTTCACTTGCCACCGTATCTCCCGCTCTATGGGTGATGCGGTGCTGTCGACTTCACTTGCCACCGTATCTCCCGCTCTATGGGTGATGCGGTGCTGTCGACTTGACTTGCCACCGTATCTCCCGCTCTATGGGTGATGCGGTGCTGTCGACTTGACTTGCCACCTTATCTCCCGCTCTATGGGTGATGTGGTGCTGTCGACTTGACTTGCCACCATATCTCCCGCTCTATGGGTGATGTGGTGCTGTCGACTTGACTTGCCACCTTATCTCCCGCTCTATGGGTGATGTGGTGCTGTCGACTTGACTTGCCACCATATCTCCCGCTCTATGGGTGATGTGGTGCTGTCGACTTGACTTGCCACCATATCTCCCGCTCTATGGGTGATGTGGTGCTGTCGACTTGACTTCCCACCATATCTCCCGCTCTATGGGTGATGTGGTGCTGTCGACTTGACTTGCCACCATATCTCCCGCTCTATGGGTGATGTGGTGCTGACGACTTGACATGCCACCATATCTCCCGCTCTATGGGTGATGTGGTGCTGACGACTTGACATGCCACCATATCTCCCGCTCTATGGGTGATGTGGTGCTGACGACTTGACTTGCCACCATATCTCCCGCTCTATGGGTGATGTGGTGCTGACGACTTGACTTGCCACCATACCTCCCGCTCTATGGGTGATGTGGTGCTGACGACTTGACTTGCCACCATATCTCCCGCTCTATGGGTGATGTGGTGCTGACGACTTGACTTGCCACCGTATCTCCCGCTCTACGGGTGATGTGGTGCTGACGACTTGACTTGCCACCGTATCTCCCGCTCTATGGGTGATGTGGTGCTGACGACTTGACTTGCCACCGTATCTCCCGCTCTATGGTTGATGTGGTGCTGACGACTTGACTTGCCACCGTATCTCCCGCTCTATGGGTGATTTGGTGCTGTCGAATTCCCACCATATCTCCCGCTCTATGGGTGATGTGGTGCTGTCGACTTCCCACCATATCTCCTGCTCTATGGGTGATGTGGTGCTGTCGACGTCCCATCCATAATCCCTGCTCTATGGGTGATGTGTTGCTGTCGACTTCATACCAATATCTCCCACTCTATGGGTGATGTGGTGCTGTCGACTTCCCACCATATCTCCCTGCTCTAATGGGTGATGTGGTGCGGTCGACTTCCCACCATATCTCCCGCTCTATGGGTGATGTGGTGCTGTCGACTTCCCACCATATCTCCCTCTCTATGGGTGATGTGGTGCTGTCGACTTCCCACAATATCTCCTGCTCTATGGGTGATATGGTGCTGTCGACTTCCCACAATATCTCCTGCTCTATGGGTGATGTGGTGCTGTCGAACTCCCACCATATCTCCCGCTCTATGGGTGATGTAGGTGCTGTCGACTTCCCATCATATCTCCTGCTCTATGGGTGATTGTGTGCTGTCGACTTCCCACCATATCTCCCGCTCTATGGGTGATCGTGGTGCTGTCGACTTTCCCACCATATCTCCCAGCACTATGGGTGATGTTGGTGCTGTCGACTTCCCACCATATCTCCCGCTCTATGGGTGATCTGGTGCTGTCGACTTCCCACCATATCTCTCCGCTCTATGGGTGATGTGGTGCTGTCGACTTCCCACCATATCTCTCGCTCTATGGGTGATGTGGTGCTGTCGACTTCCCACCATATCTCCCGCTCTATGGGTGATGTGGTGCTGTCGACTTCCCATCATATCTCCTGCTCTATGGGTGATGTGGTGCTGTCGACTTCATACCATATCTCCCGCTCTATGGGTGATGTGGTGCTGTCGACTTCCCACCATATCTCCCGCTCTATGGGTGATGTGGTGCTGTCGACTTCCACACATATCTCCCGCTCTATGGGTGATGTGGTGCTGTCGACTATCCCACCATATCTCCCGCTCTATGGGTGATGTGGTGCTGTCGACTTCCCACCATATCTCCTGCTCTATGGGTGATGTGGTGCTGTCGACTTGACTTGCCACCATATCTCCCGCTCTATGGGTGATGCGGTGCTGTCGACTTGACTTCCCACCATATCTCCCGCTCTATGGGTGATGCAGGTGCTGTCGACTTGACTTCCCACCATATCTCCCGCTCTATGGGTGATGTGGTGCTGTCGACTTGACTTCCCACCATATCTCCGCTCTATGGGTGATGCGGTGCTGTCGCCTTGACTTCCCACCATATCTCCGCTCTATGGGTGATGTGGTGCTGTCGACTTGACTTCCCACCATATCTCCCGCTCTATGGGTGATGTGGTGCTGTCGACTTGACTTCCCACCATATCTCCCGCTCTATGGGTGATGCGGTGCTGTCGACTTGACTTCCCACCATATCTCCAGCTCTATGGGTGATGCGGTGCTGTCGACTTGACTTCCCACCATATCTCCCGCTCTATGGGTGATGTGGTGCTGTCGACTTGACTTCCCACCATATCTCCCGCTCTATGGGTGATGTGGTGCTGTCGACTTGACTTCCCACCATATCTCCCGCTCTATGGGTGATGTGGTGCTGTCGACTTGACTTCCCACCATATCTCCCGCCTCTATGGGTGATGTGGTGCTGTCGACTTGACTTCCCACCATATCTCCCGCCCTATGGGTGATGTGGTGCTGTCGACTTGACTTCCCACCATATCTCCCGCTCTATGGGTGATGTGGTGCTGTCGACTTGACTTCCCACCATATCTCCCGCCCTATGGGTGATGTGGTGCTGTCGACTTGACTTCCCACCATATCTCCCGCCCTATGGGTGATGTGGTGCTGTCGACTTGACTTCCCACCATATCTCCGCCTCTATGGGTGATGTGGTGCTGTCGACTTGACTTCCCACCATATCTCCCGCTCTATGGGTGATGTGGTGCTGTCGACTTGACTTCCCACATATCTCCCGCTCTATGGGTGATGTGTGCTGTCGACTTGACTTCCCACCATATCTCCCTGCTCTATGGGTGATGTGGTGCTGTCGACTTGACTTCCCACCATATCTCCGCTCTATGGGTGATGTGGTGCTGTCGACTTCCCACCATATCTCCCGCTCTATGGGTGATGTGGTGCTGTCGACTTCCCACAATATCTCCCGCTCTATGGTGATGTGGTGCTGTCGACTTCCCACCATATCTCCCGCTCTATGGGTGATGTGGTGCTGTCGACTTCCCACCATATCTCCTGCTCTATGGGTGATGTGGTGCTGTCGACTTCCCACCATATCTCCCGCTCTATGGGTGATGTGGTGCTGTCGACTTCCCACCGTATCTCCCGCTCTATGGGTGATGTGGTGCTGTCGACTTCACTTGCCACCGTATCTCCCGCTCTATGGGTTATGCGGTGCTGTCGACTTCACTTGCCACCGTATCTCCCGCTCTATGGGTGATGCGGTACTGTCAACTTCACTTGCCACCGTATCTCCCGCTCTATGGGTGATGCGGTGCTGTCGACTTGACTTGCCACCGTATCTCCCGCTCTATGGGTGATGCGGTGCTGTCGACTTGACTTGCCACCTTATCTCCCGCTCTATGGGTGATGCGGTGCTGTCGACTTGACTTGCCACCATATCTCCCGCTCTATGGGTGATGTGGTGCTGTCGACTTGACTTGCCACCTTATCTCCCGCTCTATGGGTGATGTGGTGCTGTCGACTTGACTTGCCATCATATCTCCCGCTCTATGGGTGATGTGGTGCTGTCGACTTGACTTGCCACCATATCTCCCGCTCTATGGGTGATGTGGTGCTGTCGACTTGACTTGCCACCATATCTCCCGCTCTATGGGTGATGTGGTGCTGTCGACTTGACTTGCCACCATATCTCCCGCTCTATGGGTGATGTGGTGCTGACGACTTGACATGCCACCATATCTCCCGCTCTATGGGTGATGTGGTGCTGACGACTTGACATGCCACCATATCTCCCGCTCTATGGGTGATGTGGTGCTGACGACTTGACTTGCCACCATATCTCCCGCTCTATGGGTGATGTGGTGCTGACGACTTGACTTGCCACCATATCTCCCGCTCTATGGGTGATGGTGTGCTGAACGACTTGACTTGCCACCAGTATCTCCCGCTCTATGGGTGATGTGGTGCTGACGACTTGACTTGCCACCGTATCTCCCGTTCTACGGGTGATGTGGTGCTGACGACTTGACATGCCACCAATATCTCCCGCTCTGATGGGTGATGTGGTGCTGACGACTTGACATGCCACCATATCTCCCGCTCTATGGGTGATGTGGTGCTGACGACTTGACTTGCCACCATATCTCCCGCTCTATGGGTGATGTGGTGGCTGACGAACTTTGACTTGCCACCATATCTCTCTCCCTTCGAACTGGTGGAATGTGGTGGCTGACGACTTGACTTGCCACGTATATCCCGCGTCTATGGTGTGGATGTGGTGCTGACGACTTGACTTTGCCACGCGTATCTCCCGCTCTATGGTTGAATGGATGGTGCTGACGACTTGACTTGCCAACCGTATCTCCCGCTCTATGGGTGATTTGGTGGCGAGTCGACATTCCCACCATATCTCCTGCTCTATGGGTGATGTGGTGCTGTCGAATTCCCACCATATCTCCCGCTCTATGGGTGATGTGGTGCTGTCGACTTCCCACCATATCTCCTGCTCTATGGGTGATGTGGTGCTGTCGACTTACCCACCATATCTCCTGCTCTATGGTTGATGGTGGTGCTGTCGACTTACATACCATATTATCTCTCCGACTCTATGGGTGATGTGGTGCTGTCGACTTCCCCAACATATCTCCCGCTCTATGGGTGATGTGGTGCTGTCGACTTCCCACCATATCTCCCGCTCTATGGGTGATGTGGTGCTGTCGACTTCCACAACATATCTCCTGCTCTATGGGTGATTATGGTGCTCGTCGACTTCCCACAATATCTCCTGCTCTATGGGTGATGTGGTGCTGTCGAATTCCCACCATCTCTCCCGCTCTATGGGTGATGTGGTGCTGTCGACTTCCCACCATATCTCCTGCTCTATGGGTGATGTGGTGCTGTCGACCTTCCACCATATCCCAGCATCTATGGGTGATGTGGTGCTGTCGACTTCCCACCATATCTCCAGCACTATGAGTGATGTGGTGCTGTCGACTTCCTACCATATCTCCCGCTCTATGGGTGATCTGGTGCTGTCGACTTCCCACCATATCTCCCGCTCTATGGGTGATGTGGTGCAGTCGACTACCCACCATATCTCCCGCTCTATGGGTGATGTGGTGCTGTCGACTTCCCACCATATCTCCCGCTCTATGGGTGATGTGGTGCTGTCGACTTCCCATCATATCTCCTGCTCTATGGGTGATGTGGTGCTGTCGACTTCATACCATATCTCCCGCTCTATGGGTGATGTGGTGCTGTCGACTTCCCACCATATCTCCCGCTCTATGGGTGATGTGGTGCTATCGACTTCCCACCATATCTCCCGCTCTATGGGTGATGTGGTGCTGTCGACTTCCCACCATATCTCCCGCTCTATGGGTGATGTGGTGCTGTCGACTTCCCACCATATCTCCTGCTCTATGGGTGATGCGGTGCTGTCGACTTGACTTCCCACCATATCTCCTGCTCTATGGGTGATTGCAGTGCTGTCGACTTGATTCCCACCATATCTCCTGCTCTATGGGTGATGCTAGGTGCATGTCGACTTCCCACCATATCTCCTGCTCTATGGGTGATGCAGTGCTGTCGCCTTGACTTCCCACCATATCTCCGCTCTATGGGTGATGCAGTGCTGTCGACTTGACTTCCCACCATATCTCCTGCTCTATGGGTGATAGCGGTGCTGTCGACTTGACTTCCCACCCATATCTCCTGCTCTATGGGTGATGCCGTGCCTGTCGACTTGACTTCCACCTTATCTCCCTGCTCTATGGGTGATGCGGTGCTGTCGACTTGACTTCCCACCATATCTCCTGCTCTATGGTGATGCAGTGCTGTCCGACTTGACTTCCCACCATATCTCCTGCTCTATGGGTGATGCAGTGCTGTCGACTTGACTTCCCACCATATCTCCTCGCTCTATGGGTGATGCAGGTGCTGTCGACTTGCTTCCAACCATATCTCCTGCTCTATGGGTGATGCAGTGCGTCGACTGGACTTCCCACCATATCTCCTGCTCTATGGGTGATGCGTGCTGTCGACTTGACTTCCCACCATATCTCCTGCCTATGGGTGATGCGGGTGCTGTCGACTTGACTTCCCACCATATTCTCCTGCTCTATGGGTGATGCGGTGCTGTCGACTTGACTTCCCACCATATCTCCTGCTCTATGGTGATGCGGTGCTGTCGACTTGACTCCCACCATATCTCCTGCTCTATGGTGATGCAGTGCTGTCGACTGGACTTCCCACATATCTCCTGCTCTATGGGTGATGCAGTGCTGTCGACTTTGACTTCCCACCATATCTCCTGCTCTATGGGTGATGCAGTGCTGTCGACTTGACTTCCCACCATATCTCCTGCTCTATGGGTGATGCGGTGCTGTCGACTTGACTTCCCACCATATCTCACCTGCTCTATGGGTGATGGGTGCTGTCGACTTGACTTGCCACCGTATCTCCCGCTCTATGGGTGATGTGGTGCTGACGACTTGACTTGCCACCGTATCTCCCGCTCTATGGTTGATGTGGTGCTGACGACTTGACTTGCCACCTTATCTCCCGCTCTATGGGTGATTTGGTGCTGTCGACTTCCCACCATATCTCCTGCTCTATGGGTGATGTGGTGCTGTCGAATTCCCACCATATCTCCCGCTCTATGGGTGATGTGGTGCTGTCGACTTTCCACCATATCTCCTGCTCTATGGGTGATGTGGTGCTGTCGACTTTCCCCACCATATCTCCTGCTCTATGGGTCGATGTGGTGCTGTCGACTTCATACCATATCTCCCACTCTATGGGTGATGTGGTGCTGTCGACTTCCCCACAATATCTCCCGCTCTATGGGTGATGTGGTGCTGTCGACTTCCCACCATATCTCCCGCTCTATGGGTGATGTGGTGCTGTCGACTTCCCGACCATATCTCCCGCTCTATGGGTGATGTGGTGCTGTCGACTTCCCACAATATCTCCTGCTCTATGGGTGATATGGTGCTGTCGACTTCCCACAATATCTCCTGCTCTATGGGTGATGTGGTGCTGTCGACTTCCCACCATATCTCCCGCTCTATGGGTGATGTGGTGCTGTCGACTTCCCACCATATCTCCAGCACTATGGGTGATGTGGTGCTGTCGACTTCCACCATATCTCCCGACTTCTCTGGTTGATCTGGTGCTGTCGACTTCCCACCATATCTCCCGCTCTATGGTGATGTGGTACTGTCTGACTTCCCACCATATCTCCCGCTCTATGGTGATGTGGTGCTGTCGACTTCCCACCATATCTCCAGCTCTATAGTGATGTGGTGCTGTCGACTTCCCATCATATCTCCTGCTCTATGGGTGATGTGGTGCTGTCGACTTCATACCATATCTCCCGCTCTATGGGTGATGTGGTGCTGTCGACTTCCCACAATATCTCCCGCTCTATGGGTGATGTGGTGCTGTCGACTTCCCACCATATCTCCAGCACTATGGGTGATGTGGTGCTGTCGACTTCCCACCATATCTCCCGCTCTATGGGTGATCTGGTGCTGTCGACTTCCCACCATATCTCCCGCTCTATGGGTGATGTGGTGCTGTCGACTTCCCACCATATCTCCCGCTCTATGGGTGATGTGGTGCTGTCGACTTCCCACCAATATCTCCAGCTCTATGGCTGATGTGGTGCTGTCGACTTCCCATCATATTCCTGCCCGCCTATGAGTGATGTGGTGCTGTCGACTTCTACCATATCTCCGCGCTCTATGCGGTGATGTGGTGCTGTCGACTTCCCACAATATCTCCCGCTCTATGGGTGATGTGGGTGCTGTCGACTTCCCACCATATCTCTCCCTCTTATGGGTGAGGTGGTGCTGTCACTTCCCACCATATCTCCTGCTTCATGGGTGATGTGGTGCTGTCGACTTCCCACCATATCTCCTGCTCTATGTTTGATGTGGTGCTGTCGACTTCCCACCATATCTCCCACTCTATGGGTGATGTGGTGCTGTCGACTTCCCACCATATCTCCTGCTCTATGGGTGATGTGGTGCTGTCGACTTCCCGACATATCTCCCGCTCTATGGGTGATGTGGTGCTGTCGACTTCCCACCATATCTCCTGCTCTATGGGTGATGTGGTGCTGTCGACTTCTCACCATATCTCCCGCTCTATGGGTGATGTGGTGCTGTCGACTTCCCACCATATCTTCTGCTACTATGGGTGATGTGGTGCTGTCGACTTCATACCATATCTCCCGCTCTATGGGTGATGTGGTGCTGTCGACTTCCCACATATCTCCCGCTCTATGGGTGATGTGGTGCTGTCGACTCCCACAATATCTCCTGCTTATGGGTGATATGGTGCTGTCGACTTCCCAACAATATCTCCTGCTCTATGGGTGAGGTGGTGCTGTCGACTTCACAACATTCTCCAGCTCTATGGGTGATGTGGTGCTGTCGACTTCCCACCATATCTCCCGCTCTATGGGTGATCTGGTGCTGTCGACTTCCCACCATATCTCCCGCTCTATGGGTGATGTGGTGCTGTCGACTTCCCACCATATCTCCCGCTCTATGGGTGATGTGGTGCTGTCGACTTCCCATTCCATATCTCCTGACGTCTATGGGTGATGTGGTGCTTGTCGACTTCATACCATATCTCCCGCTCTATGGGTGATGTGGTGCTGTCGACTTCCCACAATATCTCCCGCTCTATGGGTGATTGTGGTGCTGTCGACTTCCCACCATATCTCCCCTCTATGGGTGATGTGGTGCTGTCGACTTCCCACCATATCTCCTGCTCTATGGGTGATGTGGTGCTGTCGACTTCCCACCATATCTCCTGCTCTATGGGTGATGTGGTGCTGTCGACTTCCCACCATATCTCCCACTCTATGGGTGATGTGGTTGCTGTCGACTTCCCACCATATCTCCTGCTCTATGGGTGATGTGGTGCTGTCGACTTCCCGACATATCTCCCGCTCTATGGGTGATGTGGTGCTGTCGACTTCCCACCATATCTCCTGCTCTATGGGTGATGTGGTGCTGTCGACTTCCCACCATATCTCCCGCTCTATGGGTGATGTGGTGCTGTCGACTTCCCACCATATCTCCTGCTCTATGGGTGATGTGGTGCTGTCGACTTCCAACCATATCTCCTCGCTCTATGGGTGATGTGGTGCTGTCGACTTCCCACCATATCTCCCGCTCTATGGGTGATGTGGTGCTGTCGACTTCCCACAATATCTCCCGCTCTATGGGTGATGTGGTGCTGTCGACTTCCCACCATATCTCTCCCTCTATGGGTGATGTGGTGCTGTCGACTTCCCACCATATCTCCTGCTCTATGGGTGATGTGGTGCTGTCGACTTCCCACCATATCTCCTGATCTATGTTTGATGTGGTGCTGTCGACTTCCCCACCATATCTCCCACTCTATGGGTGATGTGGTGCTGTCGACTTCCACCATATCTCCTGCTCTATGGGTGATGCAGTGCTGTCCACTTGACTTCCCACCATATCTCCTGCTCTATGGTTGATGCAGTGCTGTCCACGTTGACTTCCCACCATATCTCCTGCTCTATGGGTGATGCAGTGCTGTCCACTTGACTTCCACCATATCCTCCTGCTCTATGGGTGATGCAGTGCTGTCCACGTTGACTTCCCACCATATCTCCTGCTCTATGGTGATGCAGTGCTGTCGCACTTGACTTTCCCACCATATCTCCTGCTCTAATGGGTGATGCAGTGCTGTCCACTTGACTTCCCACCATATCTCCTGCTCTATGGGGTGATGCAGTGCTGTCCACTTGACTTCCCACCATATCTCCTGCTCTATGGGTGATGCAGTGCTGTCCACTTGACTTCCACCATATCTCCTGCTCTATTGGGTGATGCAGTGCTGCCACTTGACTTCCACCATATCTCCTGCTCTATGGGTGATGCAGTGCTGTCCACTTGACTTCCCCACCATATCTCCTGCTCTATGGGTGATGCAGTGCTGTCCACTTGACTTCCCACCATATCTCCCGCTCTATGGGTGATGTGGTGCTGTCGACTTCCCACCATATCTCCAGTTTTATGGGTGATGTGGTGCTGTCGACTTCCCATCATATCTCCTGCTCTATGGGTGATGTGGTGCTGTCGACTTCATACCATATCTCCCGCTCTATGGGTGATGTGGTGCTGTCGACTTCCCACAATATCTCCCGCTCTATGGGTGATGTGGTGCTGTCGACTTCCCACCATATCTCTCCCTCTATGGGTGATGTGGTGCTGTCGACTTCCCACCATATCTCCTGCTCTATGGGTGATGTGGTGCTGTCGACTTCCCACCATATCTCCTGCTCTATGGGTGATGTGGTGCTGTCGACTTCCCACCATATCTCCCACTCTATGGGTGATGTGGTGCTGTCGACTTCCCACCATATCTCCTGCTCTATGGGTGATGTGGTGCTGTCGACTTCCCGACATATCTCCCGCTCTATGGGTGATGTGGTGCTGTCGACTTCCCACCATATCTCCTGCTCTATGGGTGATGTGGTGCTGTCGACTTCCCACCATATCTCCCGCTCTATGGGTGATGTGGTGCTGTCGACTTCCCACCATATCTCCTGCTCTATGGGTGATGTGGTGCTGTCGACTTCATACCATATCTCCCGCTCTATGGGTGATGTGGTGCTGTCGACTTCCCACCATATCTCCCGCTCTATGGGTGATGTGGTGCTGTCGACTTCCCACAATATCTCCCGCTCTATGGGTGATGTGGTGCTGTCGACTTCCCACCATATCTACCGCTCTATGGGTGATGTGGTGCTGTCGACTTCCCACCATATCTCCTGCTCTATGGGTGATGTTGTGCTGTCGACTTCATACCATATCTCCCGCTCTATGGGTGATATGGTGCTGTCGACTTCCCACCATATCTCCCGCTCTATGGGTGATTTGGTGCTGTCGACTTCCCACCATATCTCAGCTCTATGGGTGATCTGGTGCTGTCGACTTCCCACCATATCTCCTGCTCTATGGGTGATGCAGTGCTGTCGACTTGACTTCCCACCATATCTCCTGCTCTATGGGTGATGCAGTGCTGTCCACTTGACTTCCCACCATATCTCCTGCTCTATGGGTGATGCAGTGCTGTCCACTTGACTTCCACCATATCTCCTGCTCTATGGGTGATGCAGTGCTGTCCGACTTGACTTCCCACCATATCTCCTGCTCTATGGGTGATGCAGTGCTGTCCACTTGACTTCCCACCATATCTCCTGCTCTATGGGTTGATGTAGTGCTGTCCACTTGACTTCCCACCATATCTCCTGCTCTATGGGTGATGCAGTGCTGTCCGACTTGACTTCCCACCATATCTCCTGCTCTATGGGTGATGCAGTGCTGTCCACTTGACTTCCCACCATATCTCCTGCTCTATGGGTGATGCAGTGCTGTCCACTTGACTCCCACCATATCTCCTGCTCTATGGGTGATGCAGTGCTGTCCGACTTGACTTCCCACCATATCTCCTGCTCTATGGGTGATGCAGTGCTGTCCACTTGACTTCCCACCATATCTCCTGCTCTATGGGTGATGCAGTGCTGTCCACTTGACTTCCCACCATATCTCCTGCTCTATGGGTGATGCAGTGCTGTCGACTTGACTTCCCACCATATCTCCTGCTCTATGGGTGATGCAGTGCTGTCCACTTGACTTCCCACCATATCTCCTGCTCTATGGGTGATGCAGTGCTGTCCACTTGACTTCCCACCATATCTCCTGCTCTATGGGTGATGCAGTGCTGTCGACTTGACTTCCCACCATATCTCCTGCTCTATGGGTGATGCAGTGCTGTCGACTTGACTTCCCACCATATCTCCTGCTCTATGGGTGATGCAGTGCTGTCGACTTGACTTCCCACCATATCTCCTGCTCTATGGGTGATGCAGTGCTGTCGACTTGACTTCCCACCATATCTCCTGCTCTATGGGTGATGCAGTGCTGTCGACTTGACTTCCCACCATATCTCCTGCTCTATGGGTGATGCAGTGCTGTCGACTTGACTTCCCACCATATCTCCTGCTCTATGGGTGATGCAGTGCTGTCGACTTGACTTCCCACCATATCTCCTGCTCTATGGGTGATGCGGTGCTGTCGACTCTGCTCTATGGGTGATGCAGTGCTGTCGACTTGACTTCCCACCATATCTCCTGCTCTATGGGTGATGCAGTGCTGTCGACTTGACTTCCCACCATATCTCCTGCTCTATGGGTGATGCAGTGCTGTCGACTTGACTTCCCACCATATCTCCTGCTCTATGGGTGATGCGTGCTGTCGACTTGACTTCCCACCATATCTCCTGCTCTATGGGTGATGCTAGGTGCTGTCGACTTGACTTCCCACCATATCTCCTGCTCTATGGGTGATGTGGTGCTGTCGACTTGACTTCCCACCATATCTCCTGCTCTATGGGTGATGCAGTGCTGTCGACTTGACTTCCCACCATATCTCCTGCTCTATGGGTGATGCAGTGCTGTCGACTTGACTTCCCACCATATCTCCTGCTCTATGGGTGATGCAGTGCTGTCGACTTGACTTCCCACCATATCTCCTGCTCTATGGGTGATGCGGTGCTGTCGACTTGGACTTCCCACCATATCTCCTGCTCTATGGGTGATGCAGGTGCTGTCCACTTGACTTCCCACCATATCTCCTGCTCTATGGGTGATGCTGGTGCTGTCGACTTGACTTCCCACCATATCTCCTGCTCTATGGGTGATGCGGTGCTGTCGACTTGACTTCCCACCATATCTCCTGCTCTATGGGTGATGCAGGTGCTGTCCGACTTGACTTCCCACCATATCTCCTGCTCTATGGGTGATGCAGTGCTGTCGACTTTGACTTCCCACCATATCTCCTGCTCTATGGGTGATGCAGGTGCTGTCGACTTGACTTCCCACCATATCTCCTGCTCTATGGGTGATGCAGGTGCTGTCGACTTGACTTCCCACCATATCTCCTGCTCTATGGGTGATGCGGTGCTGTCGACTTGACTTCCCACCATATCTCCTGCTCTATGGGTGATGTGGTGCTGTCGACTTGACTTCCCACCATATCTCCTGCTCTATGGGTGATGCAGTGCTGTCGACTTGACTTCCACCATATCTCCTGCTCTATGGGTGATTGCAGTGCTGTCCGACTTGACTTCCCACCATATCTCCTGCTCTATGGGTGATGTGGTGCTGTCGACTTGACTTCCCACCATATCTCCTGCTCTATGGGGTGATGCGTGCTGTCGACTTGACTTCCCACCATATCTCCTGCTCTATGGGTGATGCTGGGTGCTGTCGACTTGACTTCCCACCATATCTCCTGCTCTATGGGTGATGCAGTGCTGTCGACTTGACTTCCCACCATATCTCCTGCTCTATGGGTGATGCAGTGCTGTCGACTTGACTTCCCACCATATCTCCTGCTCTATGGGTGATGCAGGTGCTGTCGACTTGACTTCCCACCATATCTCCTGCTCTATGGGTGATGCATGTGCTGTCGACTTGACTTCCCACCATATCTCCTGCTCTATGGGTGATGCAGGTGCTGTCGACTTGACTTCCCACCATATCTCCTGCTCTATGGGTGATGCAGTGCTGTCCGACTTGACTTCCCACCATATCTCCTGCTCTATGGGTGATGCAGTGCTGTCCGACTTGACTTCCCACCATATCTCCTGCTCTATGGGTGATGCAGTGCTGTCGACTTGACTTCCCACCATATCTCCTGCTCTATGGGTGATGTGCAGTGCTGTCCGACTTGACTTCCCACCATATCTCCTGCTCTATGGGTGATGCAGTGCTGTCGACTTGACTTCCCACCATATCTCCTGCTCTATGGGTGATGCAGTGCTGTCCGACTTGACTTCCCACCATATCTCCTGCTCTATGGGTGATGCAGTGCTGTCGACTTGACTTCCCACCATATCTCCTGCTCTATGGGTGATGCAGTGCTGTCGACTTGACTTCCCACCATATCTCCTGCTCTATGGGTGATGCAGTGCTGTCGACTTGACTTCCCACCATATCTCCTGCTCTATGGGTGATGCTAGGTGCTGTCGACTTGACTTCCCACCATATCTCCTGCTCTATGGGTGATGCAGTGCTGTCGACTTGACTTCCCACCATATCTCCTGCTCTATGGGTGATGCAGTGCTGTCCGACTTGACTTCCCACCATATCTCCTGCTCTATGGGTGATTGCAGTGCTGTCCGACTTGACTTCCCACCATATCTCCTGCTCTATGGTGAATGTGGTGCTGTCGACTTGACTTCCCACCATATCTCCTGCTCTATGGGTGATGCAGTGGCTGTCGACTTGACTTCCACCATATCTCCTGCTCTATTGGGTGATGCAGTGCTCGTCCGACTTGAACTTCCCCACCCATATCTCCTGCTCTATGGGGATGCAGTGCTGTCGCTCTGACTTCCCACCATATCTCCTGCTCTATGGGTGATGCGGTGCTGTCGACTTGACTTCCCCACCATATCTCCTGCTCTATGGGTGATGCGGTGCTGTCCACTTGACTTCCCACCATATCTCCTGCTCTATGGGTGATGTGGTGCTGTCGACTTGACTTCCCACCATATCTTCCGCTCTATGGGTGACTGCAGTGCTGTCGACTTGACTTCCCACCATATCTCCTGCCTCTATGGGTGATGTGGTGCTCGTCACTTGACTTCCCACCATACTCCTGCTCTATGGGTGAGTGTGGTGCTGTCGACTTGACTCCCACCATATCTCCTGCTCTATGGGTGAGGTGGTGCTGTCCACTTGACTTCCACCATATCTCCTGCTCTATGGGTGATGCAGTGCTGTCGACTTGACTTCCCACCATATCTCCTGCTCTATGGGTGATGCAGTGCTGTCGACTTGACTTCCCACCATATCTCCTGCTCTATGGGTGATGTGCGTGCTGTCGACTTGACTTCCCACCATATCTCCTGCTCTATGGGTGATGCAGGTGCTGTCGACTTGACTTCCCACCATATCTCCTGCTCTATGGGTGATGCAGTGCTGTCGACTTGACTTCCCACCATATCTCCTGCTCTATGGGTGAGTGCAGTGCTGTCGACTTGACTTCCCACCATATCTCCTGCTCTATGGGTGAGTGCAGTGCTGTCGACTTGACTTCCCACCATATCTCCTGCTCTATGGGTGATGCAGGTGCTGTCGACTTGACTTCCCACCATATCTCCTGCTCTATGGGTGATGCAGGTGCTGTCGCACTTGACTTCCACCATATCTCCTGCTCTATGGGTGATGCAGTGCTAACGACTTGACTTCCCACCATATCTCCTGCTCTATGGGTGATGCAGTGCTGTCGACTTGACTTCCCACCATATCTCCTGCTCTATGGGTGATGTGGTGCTGTCGACTTCCCACCATATCTCCTGCTCTATGGGTGATGTGGTGCTGTCGACTTCATACCATATCTCCTCACTCTATGGGTGATTGGTGCTGTCGACTTCCCCACAATATCTCCCGCTCTATGGGTTGATGTGGTGCTGTCCGACTTCCCAACCATATCTCCCAGCTCTATGGGTGATGTGGTGCTGTCGACTTCCCACCATATCTCCCGCTCTATGGGTGATATGGTGCTGTCGACTTCCCACAATATCTCCTGCTCTATGGGTGATATGGTGCTGTCGACTTCCCACAATATCTCCTGCTCTATGGGTGATGTGGTGCTGTCGACTTCCCACCATATCTCCTGCTCTATGGGTGATGTGGTTGCTGTCGACTTCCCACCATATCTCCCGCTCTATGGGTGATGTGGTGCTGTCGACTTCCCATCATATCTCCTGCTCTATGGGTGATGTGGTGCTGTCGACTTCATACCATATCTCCCGCTCTATGGGTGATGTGGTGCTGTCGACTTCCCCCAATATCTCCCGCTCTATGGGTGATTGTGGTGCTATGTCATTCCCACATATCTCCCGCTCTATGGGTGATGTGTGCTGTCGACTTACCCACCATATCTCCCTCTATGGGTGATGTGGTTGCTGTCGACTTCCCACATATCTCCTGCTCTATGGTTGATGTGGTTCTGTCGACTTTCCCACCATATCTCCTGCTCTATGGGTGATGTGGTGCGGTCGACTCCCACCATATCTCCCACTCTAGGGTGATGTGGTGCTGTCGACACTTTCCCACCAATCTCCTGCTCTATGGGTGATGTGGTGCTGTCGACTTCCCGACATATCTCCCGCTCTATGGGTGATGTGGTGCGTCGACTTCCACCATATCTCCTGCTCTATGGGTGATGTGGTGCTGTCGAACTTCCCACCATCATCTCCCTGCCCTCTAATGCGTGATGTGGTGCTGTCGACTTCCCCACCATATCTCCCTGCTCTATGGGTGATGTGGTGCTGTCTACTTCCACCATATCTCCCGCTCTATGGGTGATGTGGTGCTGTCGACTTCCCACAATATCTCTCGCTCTATGGGTGATGTGGTGCTGTCGACTTCCCACCATATCTCCTGCTCTATGGGTGATGTTGTGCTGTCGACTTCATACCATATCTCCCGCTCTATGGGTGATATGGTGCTGTCGACTTCCCACCATATCTCCGCTCTTATGGGTGATGTGGTGCTGTCGACTTCCCACCATATCTCACTGCTCTATGGGTGATGTGGTGCTGTCGACTTCCCACCATATCTCCTGCTCTATGGGTGATGTGGTGCTGTCGACTTCCCACCATATCTCCTGCTCTATGGGTGATGTGGTGCTGTCGACTTCCCACCATATCTCCCGCTCTATGGGTGATGTGGTGCTGTCGACTTCCCACCATATCTCCTGCTCTATGGGTGATGTGGTGCTGTCGACTTCCCACCATATCTCCTGCTCTATGGGTGATGTGGTGCTGTCGACTTCCCACCATATCTCCCGCTCTATGGGTGATGTGGTGCTGTCGACTGACTTCCCAACCATATCTCCTGCTCTATGGGTGATGTTTGGTGCTGTCGACTTGCCTCCCCCACCCATATCTCCCTCTCTATGGGTGATGTGGGTGCTGTGCTTGACTTCCCACCATATCTTCCTGCTCTATGTGTAATGATGTGGTGCTGTCGACTGACTTCCCACCATATCTTCCCGCTCTATGGGTGAGTGGTTGTGCCTGTCGACTTGACTTCCCATATATCTCCCTGCTCTATGGGTGATGTTGTGCTTTGTCGACTTGAACTTGCCACCATATCTCCCTGCTCTATGGGTGCTTGTGGTTGCTGTCGACTTGATTCCCACCATATCTCCCTGCTCCTATTGGATTGATGTAGTTGCTGTCGACTTGCTTCCACCATATTCTCCCTTTTGCTCTATGGGTGATTGTGGTGCTGTCAGACTTGACCTTCCACCATATCTTCCTGCTCTATGGGTGATGTGGTGCTTGTCGAATTGACTTCCACCATATCTCCGCGCCTCTATGGGTGCATGTTGGTGCTGTCGACTTGACTTCCCACCATATCTCCAGCTCTATGGGTGATGTGGTGCTGTCGACTTCCCACCCTATCTCCCGCTCTATGGGTGATATGGTGCCTGTCGACTTCCCACAATATCTCCTCGCTCTATGGGTGATATGGTGCTGCTCGACTTCCCACAATATCTCCTGCTTCTATGGGTGATGTGGTGCTCGTCGACTTCCCACCATATCTCCCGCTCTATGGGTGATGTGGTGCTGTCGACTTCCCATCATATCTCCTGCTCTATGGGTGATGTGGTGCTGTCGACTTCCCACCATATCTCCCGCCTCTATGGGTGATGTGGTGCTGTCGACTTCCCACCATATCTCCAGCTCTATGGGTGATGTGGTGCTGTCGACTTCCCACCATATCTCCCGCTCTATGGGTGATCTGGTGCTGTCGACTTCCCACCCATATCTCCCGCTCTATGGGTGATGTGGTGCTGTCGACTTCCCACCATATCTCCCGCCTCTATGGGTGATGTGGTGCTGTTAGACTTCCCACCATATCTCTAGCTCTATGGGTGATGTGGGTGCTGTCGACTTCCCATCATATATCCTGCTCTATGGGTGATGTGGTGCTGTCGACTTTCATACCATATCTCCCGCTCTATGGGTGATGTGGTGCTGTCGACTTCCCACAATATCTCCCGCCTCTATGGGTGATGTGGTGCTGTCGACTTCCCACCATATCTCTCCCTCTATGGGTGATGTGGTGCTGTCGACTTCCCACCATATCTCCTGCTCTATGGGTGATGTGGTGCTGTCGACTTCCCACCATATCTCCTGCCTCTATGGGTGATGTGGTGCTGTCGACTTCCCACCATATCTCCCACTCTATGGGTGATGTGGTGCTGTCGACTTCCCACCATATCTCCTGCTCTATGGGTGATGTGGTGCTGTCGACTTCCCGACATATCTCCCGCTCTATGGGTGATGTGGTGCTGTCGACTTCCCACCATATCTCCTGCTCTATGGGTGATGTGGTGCTGTCGACTTCCCACCATATCTCCCGCTCTAAGGGTGATGTGGTGCTGTCGACTTCCCACCATATCTCCTGCTCTATGGGTGATGTGGTGCTGTCGATTCATACCATATCTCCCGCTCTATGGGTGATGTGGTGCTGTCGACTTCCCCACCATATCTCCCGATCTATGGTGTGATGTGGTGCTGTCGACTTCCCACAATATCTCCCGCTCTATGGGTGATGTGGTGCTGTCGACTTTCCACCATATCTACCGCTCTATGGGTGATGTGGTGCTGTCGACTTCCCACCATATCTCCTGCTCTATGGGTGATGTTGTGCTGTCGACTCATACCATATCTCCCGCTCTATGGGTGATTATGGTGCTGTCGACTTCCCACCATATCGCCCTCGCTCTATGGGTGATTTGGTGCTGTCGACTTCCCACCATATCCTCCCGCTCTAGGGTGATCTGGTGCTGTCGACTTCCCACCATATCTTCCTGCTCTATGGGTGATGTGGTGCCTGTCGACTTCCCACCATATCTCCTGCTCTATGGGTGATGTGGTGATGTCGACTTCCCACCATATCTCCCGCTCTATGGGTGATGTGGTGCTGTCGACTTCCCATCTATATCTCCTGCTCTATTGGGTGATGTGGTGCTGTCGACTTCCCACCATAATCTCCTGCTCTATGGGTGATGTGGTGCTGTCGACTTCCCACCATATCTCCTCGCTCTATGGTTGATGTGGTGCTGTCGACTTCCCACCATATCTCCCGCTCTATGGGTGATGTGGTGCTGTCGACTTCCCACCATATCTCCCGTTCTATGGGTGATGTGGTGCCCTGTCGACTTCCCACCATATCTCCCGCTCTATGGGTGATGTTGGTGCTGTCGACTCTCCCACCATATCTCCCGCTCTATGGGTGATGTGGTGCTGTCGACTTCCCACCATATCTCCCGCTCTATGGTTGATGTGGTGCTGTCGACTTCCCACCATATCTCCCGCTCTATGGGTGATGTGGTGCTGTCGACTTTCCCACCATATCTCCCGCTCTATGGGTGATGTGGTGCTGTCGACTTCCCACCATATCTCCCGCTCTATGGGTGATGTGGTGCTGTCGAATTCCCACCATATCTCCCGCTCTATGGGTGATGTGGGGCTGTCGACCTTTCCCACCATATCTCTCCTGCCTCTATGGGTGATGTGGTGCTGTCGACTTCCCACCATATCTCCCGCTCTATGGGTGATGTGGTGCCTGTCGAATTCCCACCATATATCCTGCCCTCTATGGGTGATTAGGTGCGTGCTGTCGAATTCCCACCATATCTCCCGCTGATGGGTGATGTGGTGCTGTGACTTCCCAACCATATCTCCTGCTCTATGGGTGATGTGGTGCTGTCGACTTCCCACCATATCTCCCGCTCTATGGGTGATGTGGCGTGCCCTGTCGACTTCCCACCATTATCTTCCCGCTCCTATGGCGTGATGTGGTGCTGTCGACTCTCCCACCCTATCTCCTCGCTCCTTAATGGGGTGATGTGTGCTGGTCGATCTCCCACCCTATCTCCCGCTTCCTCATGGGTTGATGTGGTGCTGTCGACTTCCCACCATATCTCCCGCTCTATGGGTGATTGTGTGCTGTCGACTTCCCACCATATCTCTTGCTCTATGGGTGATGTGGTGCTGTCGACTTCCCATCATATCTCTTGCTCTATGGGTGATCTGGTGCTGTCGACTTCCCACCATATCTCCCGCTCTATGGGTGATTGGTGCTGTCGACTTCCCACCAATATCTCCCGCCTCTATGGGTGATTGTGGTGCTGTCGACCTTCCCCACCATATTCTCCCGCTCTATGGGTGATGTGGTGCTGTCGACTTCCCCACCATATCTCCCGCTCTATGGGTGATGTGGTGCTGTCGACTTCCCACCATATCTCCCGCTCTATGGGTTGATGTGCGTGCTGTCGACTTCCCATCATATTCTCTGCTCTATGGGTGATGTGGTGCTGTCGACTTCATACCATATCTCCCGCACCTATGGGTGATGTGGTGCTGTCGATTCCACCATATCTCCCGCTCTATGGGTGATGTGGTGCTGTCGACTTCCCCACAATATCTCACGCTCTATGGGTGATGTGGTGCTGTCGACTTCCCACCATATCTCCCGCTCTATGGGTGATGTGGTGCTGTCGACTCCCACCAATCTCCTGCCTCTCATGGGTGGATGTGGTGCTGTCGACTTCCCACCATATCTCCTGCTCTATGGGTGATGTGGTCGACCTGTCGACTTCCCACATATCTCCCGCTCTATGGGTGATGTGGTGTTGTCGACTTCCACCGTATCTCCTGCTCTATGGGTGATGTGGTGCTGTCGACTTCACTGCCACCGTATCTCCCGCTCTATGGGTTATGCAGTGCTGTCGACTTCATCTTGCCACCGTATCTCCTGCTCTATGGTGTGATGCCGGTACTGTCAACTTCACTTGCCACCGTATCTCCCGCTCTATGGGTGATGCGGAGCTGTCGACTTCACTTACACCGTATCTCCCGCTCTATGGCGTGATGCGGTGCTGTCGACTTCACTTGCCACCGTATCTCCCGCTGTATGGGTGATGCGGTGCTGTCGACTTGACTTGCCACCGTATCTCCCGCTCTATGGGTGATGCGGTGCTGTCGACTTGACTTGCCACCGTATCTCCCGCTCTATGGGTGATGCGGTGCTGTCGACTTGACTTGCCACCGTATCTCCCGCTCTATGGGTGATGCGGTGCTGTCGACTTGACTTGCCACCTTATCTCCCGCTCTATGGGTGATGCGGTGCAGTCGACTTGACTTGCCACCGTATCTCCCGCTCTATGGGTGATGCGGTGCTTTCGACTTGACTTGCCACCGTATCTCCCGCTCTAAGGGTGATGCGGTGCTGTCGACTTGACTTGCCACCGTATCTCCCGCTCTATGGGTGATGTGGAGCTGTCGACTTGACTTGCCACCGTATCTCCCGCTCTATGGGTGATGCGGTGCTGTCGACTTGACTTGCCACCGTATCTCCCGCTCTATGGGTGATGCGGTGCTGTCGACTTGACTTGCCACCATATCTCCCGCTCTATGGGTGATGTGGTGCTGACGACTTGACATGCCACCATATCTCCGCTCTAATGCCGGTGAGTGTATGCTGACGACTTGACATGCCACCATATCTCCCGCTCTATGGGTGATGTGGTGCTGACGACTTGACATGCCACCATATCTCCCGCTCTATGGGTGATGTGGTGCTGACGACTTCACTTGCCACCATATCTCCCGCTCTATGGGTGATGTGGTGCTGACGACTTGACTTGCCACCATATCTCCCGCTCTATGGGTGATGTGGTGCTGACGACTTGACTTGCCACCATATCTCCCGCTCTATGGGTGATGTGGTGCTGACGACTTGACTTGCCACCGTATCTCCCGCTCTATGGGTGATGTGGTGCTGACGACTTGACTTGCCACCGTATCTCCCGCTCTATGGGTGATGTGGTGCTGACGACTTGACTTGCCACCGTATCTCCCGCTCTATGGTTGATGTGGTGCTGACGACTTGACTTGCCACCGTATCTCCCGCTCTATGGTTGATGTGGTGCTGACGACTTGACTTGCCACCGTATCTCCCGCTCTATGGTTGATGTGGTGCTGACGACTTGACTTGCCACCGTATCTCCCGCTCTATGGGTGATGCGTTGCTGTCGACTTGACTTGCCACCGTATCTCCCGCTCTATGGGTGATGCGTTGCTGTCGACTTGACTTGCCACCGTATCTCCCGCTCTATGGGTGATGCGGTGCTGTCGACTCGACTTGCCACCGTATCTCCCGCTCTATGGGTGATGCGGTGCTGTCGACTCGACTTGCCACCGTATCTCCCGCTCTATGGGTGATGCGGTGCTGTCGACTCGACTTGCCACCGTATCTCCCGCTCTATGGGTGATGCGGTGCTGTCGACTCGACTTGCTACCGTATCTCCCGCTCTATGGGTGATGCGGTGCTGTCGACTCGACTTGCCACCGTATCTCCCGCTCTATGGGTGATGCGGTGCTGTCGACTTGACTTGCCACCGTATCTCCCGCTCTATGGGTGATGCGGTGCTGTCGACTTGACTTGCCACCGTATCTCCCGCTCTATGGGTGATGCGGTGCTGTCGACTTGACTTGCCACCATATCTCAAGCTCTATGGGTGATGCGGTGCTGTAGACTTGACTTGCCACCGTATCTCCCTCTCTATGGGTGATGCGGTGCTGTCGACTTGACTTGCCACCGTATCTCCCGCTCTATGGGTGATGCGGTGCTGTCGACTTGACTTGCCACCGTATCTCCCGCTCTATGGGTGATGCGGTGCTGTCGACTTGACTTGCCACCGTATCTCCCGCTCTATGGGTGATGCGGTGCTGTCGACTTGACTGCCACCGTATCTCCCGCTCTATGGGTGATGCGGTGCTGTCGACTTGACTTGCCACCGTATCTCCCGCTCTATGGGTGATGCTGTGCTGTCGACTTGACTTGCCACCGTATCTCCCGCTCTATGGGTGATGCGGTGCTGTCGACTTGACTTGCCACCGTATCTCCCGCTCTATGGGTGATGCGGTGCTGTCGACTTGACTTGCCACCTTATCTCCCGCTCTATGGGTGATGCGGTGCTGTCGACTTGACTTGCCACCATATCTCCCGCTCTATGGGTGATGCGGTGCTGTCGACTTGACTTGCCACCATATCTCCGCTCTATGGGTGATGCGGTGCTGTCGACTTGACTTGCCACCATATCTCCCGCTCTATGGGTGATGCGGTGCTGTCGACTTGACTTGCCACCATATCTCCCACTCTATGGGTGATGCGGTGCTGTCGACTTGACTTGCCACCATATCTCCCGCTCTATGGGTGATGCGGTGCTGTCGACTTGACTTGCCCACCATATCTCCCGCTCTATGGGTGATGCGGTGCTGTCGACTTGACTTGCCACCATATCTCCCGCTCTATGGGTGATGCGGTGCTGTCGACTTGACTTGCCACCATATCTCCCGCTCTATGGGTGATGCGGTGCTGTGGACTTGACTTGCCACCATATCTCCCGCTCTATGGGTGATGCGGTGCTGACGACTTGACTTGCCACCATATCTCCCGCTCTATGGGTGATGCGGTGCTGACGACTTGACTTGCCACCATATCTCCCGCTCTATGGGTGATGCGGTGATGCAGTGCTGACGACTTGACTTGCCACCATATCTCCCGCTCTATGGGTGATGTGGTGCTGACGACTTGACTTGCCACCATATCTCCCGCTCTATGGGTGATGCGGTGCTGTCGACTTGACTTGCCACCATATCTCCCGCTCTATGGGTGATGCGGTGCTCTCGACTTGACTTGCCACCATATCTCCCGCTCTATGGGTGATGCGGTGCTGTCGACTTGACTTGCCGCCATATCTCCCGCTCTATGGGTGATGCGGTGCTGTCGACTTGACTTGCCGCCATATCTCCCGCTCTATGGGTGATGCGGTGCTGTCGACTTGACTTGCCACCGTATCTCCCGCTCTATGGGTGTTGCGGTGATGTCGACTGACTTGCCACCGTATCTCCCGCTCTATGGGTGATGCGGTTCTGTCGACTTGACTTGCCACCGTATCTCCCGCTCTATGGGAGATGCGGTGCTGTCGACTTGACTTGCCACCGTATCTCCCGCTCTATGGGAGATGCGGTGCTGTCGACTTGACTTGCCACCGTATCTCCAGCTCTATGGGTGATGCGGTGCTGTCGACTTGACTTGCCACCGTATCTCCCGCTCTATGGGTGATGCGGTGCTGTCGACTTGACATGCCACCGTATCTCCCGCTCTATGGGTGATGCGGTGCTGTCGACTTGACCTGCCACCGTATCTCCCGCTCTATGGGTGATGCGGTGCTGTCGACTTGACTTGCCACCGTATCTCCCGCTCTATGGGTGATGCGGTGCTGTCGACTTGACTTGCCACCGTATCTCCCGCTCTATGGGTGATGCGGTGCTTTCGACTTGACTTGCCACCGTATCTCCCGTTCTATGGGTGATGCGGTGCTGTCGACTTGACTTGCCACCGTATCTCCCGCTCTATGGGTGATGCGGTGCTTTCGACTTGACTTGCCACCGTATCTCCCGCTCTATGGGTGATGCGGTGCTGTCGACTTGACTTGCCACCGTATCTCCCGCTCTATGGGTGATGCGGTGCTGACGACTTGACTTGCCACCATATCTCCCGCTCTATGGGTGATGCGGTGATGCGGTGCTGACGACTTGACTTGCCACCATATCTCCCGCTCTATGGGTGATGTGGTGCTGACGACTTGACTTTCCACCATATCTCCCGCTCTATGGGTGATGCGGTGCTGTCGACTTGACTTGCCACCATATCTCCCGCTCTATGGGTGATGCGGTGCTGTCGACTTGACTTGCCACCATATCTCCCGCTCTATGGGTGATGCGGTGCTGTCGACTTGACTTGCCGCCATATCTCCCGCTCTATGGGTGATGCGGTGCTGTCGACTTGACTTGCCGCCATATCTCCCGCTCTATGGGTGATGCGGTGCTGTCGACTTGACTTGCCGCCGTATCTCCCGCTCTATGGGTGTTGCGGTGCTGTCGACTTGACTTGCCACCGTATCTCCCGCTCTATGGGTGATGCGGTTCTGTCGACTTGACTTGCCACCGTATCTCCCGCTCTATGGGAGATGCGGTTCTGTCGACTTGACTTGCCACCGTATCTCCCGCTCTATGGGTGATGCGGTTCTGTCGACTTGACTTGCCACCGTATCTCCCGCTCTATGGGTGATGCGGTGCTGTCGACTTGACTTGCCACCTTATCTCCCGCTCTATGGGTGATGCGGTGCTGTCGACTTGACTTGCCACCATATCTCCCGCTCTATGGGTGATGCGGTGCTGTCGACTTGACTTGCCACCATATCTCCCGCTCTATGGGTGATGCGGTGCTGTCGACTTGACTTGCCACCATATCTCCCGCTCTATGGGTGATGCGGTGCTGTCGACTTGACTTGCCACCATATCTCCCACTCTATGGGTGATGCGGTGCTGTCGACTTGACTTGCCACCATATCTCCCGCTCTATGGGTGATGCGGTGCTTACGACTTGACTTGCCACCATATCTCCCGCTCTATGGGTGATGCGGTGCTGTCGACTTGACTTGCCACCATATCTCCCGCTCTATGGGTGATGCGGTGCTGTCGACTTGACTTGCCACCATATCTCCCGCTCTATGGGTGATGCGGTGCTGTCGACTTGACTTGCCACCATATCTCCCGCTCTATGGGTGATGCGGTGCTGTGGACTTGACTTGCCACCATATCTCCCGCTCTATGGGTGATGCGGTGCTGACGACTTGACTTGCCACCATATCTCCCGCTCTATGGGTGATGCGGTGCTGACGACTTGACTTGCCACCATATCTCCCGCTCTATGGGTGATGCGGTGATGCAGTGCTGACGACTTGACTTGCCACCATATCTCCCGCTCTATGGGTGATGTGGTGCTGACGACTTGACTTGCCACCATATCTCCCGCTCTATGGGTGATGCGGTGCTGTCGACTTGACTTGCCACCATATCTCCCGCTCTATGGGTGATGCGGTGCTCTCGACTTGACTTGCCACCATATCTCCCGCTCTATGGGTGATGCGGTGCTGTCGACTTGACTTGCCGCCATATCTCCCGCTCTATGGGTGATGCGGTGCTGTCGACTTGACTTGCCGCCATATCTCCCGCTCTATGGGTGATGCGGTGCTGTCGACTTGACTTGCCACCGTATCTCCCGCTCTATGGGTGTTGCGGTGATGTCGACTTGACTTGCCACCGTATCTCCCGCTCTATGGGTGATGCGGTTCTGTCGACTTGACTTGCCACCGTATCTCCCGCTCTATGGGAGATGCGGTGCTGTCGACTTGACTTGCCACCGTATCTCCAGCTCTATGGGTGATGCGGTGCTGTCGACTTGACTTGCCACCGTATCTCCCGCTCTATGGGTGATGCGGTGCTGTCGACTTGACATGCCACCGTATCTCCCGCTCTATGGGTGATGCGGTGCTGTCGACTTGACCTGCCACCGTATCTCCCGCTCTATGGGTGATGCGGTGCTGTCGACTTGACTTGCCACCGTATCTCCCGCTCTATGGGTGATGCGGTGCTGTCGACTTGACTTGCCACCGTATCTCCCGCTCTATGGGTGATGCGGTGCTTTCGACTTGACTTGCCACCGCATCTCCCGTTCTATGGGTGATGCGGTGCTGTCGACTTGACTTGCCACCGTATCTCCCGCTCTATGGGTGATGCGGTGCTTTCGACTTGACTTGCCACCGTATCTCCCGCTCTATGGGTGATGCGGTGCTGTCGACTTGACTTGCCACCGTATCTCCCGCTCTATGGGTGATGCGGTGCTGACGACTTGACTTGCCACCATATCTCCCGCTCTATGGGTGATGCGGTGATGCGGTGCTGACGACTTGACTTGCCACCATATCTCCCGCTCTATGGGTGATGTGGTGCTGACGACTTGACTTTCCACCATATCTCCCGCTCTATGGGTGATGCGGTGCTGTCGACTTGACTTGCCACCATATCTCCCGCTCTATGGGTGATGCGGTGCTGTCGACTTGACTTGCCACCATATCTCCCGCTCTATGGGTGATGCGGTGCTGTCGACTTGACTTGCCGCCATATCTCCCGCTCTATGGGTGATGCGGTGCTGTCGACTTGACTTGCCGCCATATCTCCCGCTCTATGGGTGATGCGGTGCTGTCGACTTGACTTGCCACCGTATCTCCCGCTCTATGGGTGTTGCGGTGCTGTCGACTTGACTTGCCACCGTATCTCCCGCTCTATGGGTGATGCGGTTCTGTCGACTTGACTTGCCCACCGTATCTCCCGCTCTATGGGAGATGCGGTTCTGTCGACTTGACTTGCCACCGTATCTCCCGCTCTATGGGTGATGCGGTGCTGTCGACTTGACTTGCCACCGTATCTCTCGCTCTATGGGTGATGCGGTGCTGTCGACTTGACTTGCCACCGTATCTCCCGCTCTATGGGTGATGCGGTGCTGTCGACTTGACTTGCCACCGTATCTCCCGCTCTATGGGTGATGCTGTGCTGTCGACTTGACTTGCCACCGTATCTCCCGCTCTATGGGTGATGCGGTGCTGTCGACTTGACTTGCCACCGTATCTCCCGCTCTATGGGTGATGCGGTGCTGTCGACTTGACTTGCCACCTTATCTCCCGCTCTATGGGTGATGCGGTGCTGTCGACTTGACTTGCCACCATATTCCCGCTCTATGGGTGATGCGGTGCTGTCGACTTGACTTGCCACCATATCTCCCGCTCTATGGGTGATGCGGTGCTGTCGACTTGACTTGCCACCGTATCTCCCGCTCTATGGGAGATGCGGTTCTGTCGACTTGACTTGCCACCGTATCTCCCGCTCTATGGGTGATGCGGTGCTGTCGACTTGACTTGCCACCGTATCTCTCGCTCTATGGGTGATGCGGTGCTGTCGACTTGACTTGCCACCGTATCTCCGCTCTATGGGTGATGCGGTGCTGTCGACTTGACTTGCCACCGTATCTCCCGCTCTATGGGTGATGCTGTGCTGTCGACTTGACTTGCCACCGTATCTCCCGCTCTATGGGTGATGCGGTGCTGTCGACTTGACTTGCCACCGTATCTCCCGCTCTATGGGTGATGCGGTGCTGTCGACTTGACTTGCCACCTTATCTCCCGCTCTATGGGTGATGCGGTGCTGTCGACTTGACTTGCCACCATATTTCCCGCTCTATGGGTGATGCGGTGCTGTCGACTTGACTTGCCACCATATCTCCCGCTCTATGGGTGATGCGGTGCTGTCGACTTGACTTGCCACCATATCTCCCGCTCTATGGGTGATGCGGTGCTGTCGACTTGACTTGCCACCATATCTCCCACTCTATGGGTGATGCGGTGCTGTCGACTTGACTTGCCACCATATCTCCCGCTCTATGGGTGATGCGGTGCTGTCGACTTGACTTGCCACCATATCTCCCGCTCTATGGGTGATGCGGTGCTGTCGACTTGACTTGCCACCATATCTCCCGCTCTATGGGTGATGCGGTGCTGTGGACTTGAATTGCCACCATATCTCCCGCTCTATGGGTGATGCGGTGCTGACGACTTGACTTGCCACCATATCTCCCGCTCTATGGGTGATGCGGTGCTGACGACTTGACTTGCCACCATATCTCCCGCTCTATGGTGATGCGGTGATGCAGTGCTGACGACTTGACTTGCCACCATATCTCCCGCTCTATGGGTGATGTGGTGCTGACGACTGACTTGCCACATATCTCCCGCTCTATGGGTGATGCGGTGCTGTCGACTTGACTGCCACCATATCTCCCGCTCTATGGGTGATGCGGTGCTCTCGACTTGACTTGCCACCATATCTCCCGCTCTATGGGTGATGCGGTGCTGTCGACTTGACTTGCCGCCATATCTCCCGCTCTATGGGTGATGCGGTGCTGTCGACTTGACTTGCCGCCATATCTCCCGCTCTATGGGTGATGCGGTGCTGTCGACTTGACTTGCCACCATATCTCCCGCTCTATGGGTGTTGCGGTGATGTCGACTTGACTTGCCACCGTATCTCCCGCTCTATGGGTGATGCGGTTCTGTCGACTTGACTTGCCACCGTATCTCCCGCTCTATGGGAGATGCGGTGCTGTCGACTTGACTTGCCACCGTATCTCCAGCTCTATGGGTGATGCGGTGCTGTCGACTTGACTTGCCACCGTATCTCCCGCTCTATGGGTGATGCGGTGCTGTCGACTTGACATGCCACCGTATCTCCCGCTCTATGGGTGATGCGGTGCTGTCGACTTGACCTGCCACCGTATCTCCCGCTCTATGGGTGATGCGGTGCTGTCGACTTGACTTGCCACCGTATCTCCCGCTCTATGGGTGATGCGGTGCTGTCGACTTGACTTGCCACCGTATCTCCCGCTCTATGGGTGATGCGGTGCTTTCGACTTGACTTGCCACCGTATCTCCTGTTCTATGGTGATGCGGTGCTGTCGACTTGACTTGCCACCGTATCTCCCGCTCTATGGGTGATGCGGTGCTTTCGACTTGACTTGCCACCGTATCTCCCGCTCTATGGGGTGATGCGGTGCTGTCGACTTGACTTGCCACCGTATCTCCCGCTCTATGGGTGATGCGGTGCTGACGACTTGACTTGCCACCATATCTCCCGCTCTATGGGTGATGCGGTGATGCGGTGCTGACGACTTGACTTGCCACCATATCTCCCGCTCTATGGGTGATGTGGTGCTGACGACTTGACTTTCCACCATATCTCCCGCTCTATGGGTGATGCGGTGCTGTCGACTTGACTTGCCACCATATCTCCCGCTCTATGGGTGATGCGGTGCTGTCGACTTGACTTGCCACCATATCTCCCGCTCTATGGGTGATGCGGTGCTGTCGACTTGACTTGCCGCCATATCTCCTGCTCTATGGGTGATGCGGTGCTGTCGACTTGACTTGCCGCCATATCTCCCGCTCTATGGGTGATGCGGTGCTGTCGACTTGACTTGCCACCGTATCTCCCGCTCTATGGGTGTTGCGGTGCTGTCGACTTGACTTGCCACCGTATCTCCCGCTCTATGGGTGATGCGGTTCTGTCGACTTGACTTGCCACCGTATCTCCCGCTCTATGGGAGATGCGGTTCTGTCGACTTGACTTGCCACCGTATCTCCAGCTCTATGGGTGATGCAGTGCTGTCGACTTGACTTGCCACCGTATCTCCCGCTCTATGGGTGATGCGGTGCTGTCGACTTGACTTGCCACCGTATCTCCCGCTCTATGGGTGATGCGGTGCTGTCGACTTGACTTGCCACCGTATCTCCCGCTCTATGGGTGATGCGGTGCTGTCGACTTGACTTGCCACCGTATCTCCCGCTCTATGGGTGATGCGGTGCTGTCGACTTGACTTGCCACCGTATCTCCCGCTCTATGGGTGATGCGGTGCTGTCGACTGACTTGCCACCGTATCTCCCGCTCTATGGGTGATGCGGTGCTGTCGACTTGACTTGCCATCGTATCTCGCTCTATGGGGATGCGTGCTGTCGACTGACTTGCCACCTTATCTCCCGCTCAATGGGTGATGCGGTGCTGTCGACTTGACTTGCCACCGTATCTTCCGCTCTATGGGTGATGCGGTGCTGTCGACTTGACTTGCCACCGTATCTCCGCTCTATGGGTGATGCGGTGCTGTCGACTTGACTTGCCACCGTATCTCCCGCTCTATGGGTGATGCGGTGCTGTCGACTGACTTGCCACCGTATCTCCCGCTCTATGGGTGATGCGGTGCTGTCGACTTGACTGCCACCGTATCTCCCGCTCTATGGGTGATGCGGTGCTGTCGACTTGACTTGCCACCGTATCTCCCGCTCTATGGGTGATGCAGTGCTGTCGGACTTGACTTGCCACCGTATCTCCCGCTCTATGGGTGATGCGGTGCTGTCGACTTGACTTGCCACCGTATCTCCCGCTCTATGGGTGATGCGGTGCTGTCGACTTCACTTGCCACCGTATCTCCCGCTCTATGGGTGATGCGGTGCTGTCGACTTGACTTGCCACCGTATCTCCCGCTCTATGGGTGATGCGGTGCTGTCGACTTGACTTGCCACCGTATCTCCCGCTCTATGGGTGATGCGGTGCTGTCGACTTCACTTGCCACCGTATTCTCCCGCTCTATGGTGATGCGGTGCTGTTGACTTGACTTGCCACCGTATCTCCCGCTCTATGGGTGATGCGGTGCTGTCGACTTGACTTGCCACCATATCTCTCACTCTACGGGTGATGCGGTGCTGTCGACTTGACTTGCCACCATATCTCCCGCTCTATGGGTGCTGTCGACTTGACTTGCCACCATATCTCCCGCTCTATGGGTGATGTGGTGCTGTCGACTTGACTTGCCACGTATCTCCCGCTCTATGGGTGATGCTGGTGCTGTCGACTTGACTTGCCACCATATCTCCCGCTCTATGGGTGATGCGGTGCTGTCGACTTGACTTGCCACCGTATCTCCCGCTCTAAGGGTGATGCGGTGCTGTCGACTTGACTTGCCACCGTATCTCCCGCTCTATGGGTGATGTGGAGCTGTCGACTTGACTTGCCACGTATCTCCCGCTCTATGGTGATGCGGTGCTGTCGACTGACTTGCACCGTATCTCCCGCTCTATGGGTGATGCGGTGCGTCGACTTGACTTGCCACCATATCTCCGCTCTATGGGTGATGTGGTGCTGACGACTTGACATGCCACCATATCTCCCGCTCTATGGGTGATGTGATGCTGACGACTTGACATGCCACCATATCTCCCGCTCTATGGGTGATGTGGTGCTGACGACTTGACATGCCACCATATCTCCCGCTCTATGGGTGATGTGGTGCTGACGACTTCACTGCCACCATATCTCCCGCTCTATGGGTGATGTGGTGCTGACGACTTGACTTGCCACCATATCTCCCGCTCTATGGGTGATGTGGTGCTGACGACTTGACTTGCCACCATATCTCCCGCTCTATGGGTGATGTGGTGCTGACGACTGACTTGCCACCGTATCTCCCGCTCTATGGGTGATGTGGTGCTGACGACTTGACTTGCACCGTATCTCCCGCTCTATGGGTGATGTGGTGCTGACGACTTGACTGCCACCGTATCTCCCGCTCTATGGGTGATGTGGTGCTGACGACTTGACTTGCCACCGTATCTCCCGCTCTATGGTTGATGTGGTGCTGTCGACTTGACTTGCCACCGTATCTCCCGCTCTATGGGTGATGCGTTGCTGTCGACTTGACTTGCCACCGTATCTCCCGCTCTATGGGTGATGTGGTGCTGACGACTTGACTTGCCACCGTATCTCCCGCTCTATGGTTGATGTGGTGCTGACGACTTGACTTGCCACCGTATCTCCCGCTCTATGGGTGATGCGTTGCTGTCGACTTGACTTGCCACCGTATCTCCCGCTCTATGGGTGATGCGTTGCTGTCGACTTGACTTGCCACCGTATCTCCCGCTCTATGGGTGATGCGGTGCTGTCGACTTGACTTGCCACCATATCTCCCGCTCTATGGGTGATGCGGTGCTGTCGACTTGACTTGCCACCATATCTCCCACTCTATGGGTGATGCGGTGCTGTCGACTTGACTTGCCACCATATCTCCCGCTCTATGGGTGATGCGGTGCTGTCGACTTGACTTGCCACCATATCTCCCGCTCTATGGGTGATGCGGTGCTGTCGACTTGACTTGCCACCATATCTCCCGCTCTATGGGTGATGCGGTGCTGTCGACTTGACTGCCACCATATCTCCCGCTCTATGGGTGATGCGGTGCTGTCGACTTGACTTGCCACCATATCTCCCGCTCTATGGGTGATGCGGTGCTGACGACTTGACTTGCCACCATATCTCCCGCTCTATGGGTGATGCGGTGCTGACGACTTGACTTGCCACCATATCTCCCGCTCTATGGGTGATGCGGTGATGCAGTGCTGACGACTTGACTGCCACCATATCTCCCGCTCTATGGGTGATGTGGTGCTGACGACTTGACTTGCCACCATATCTCCCGCTCTATGGGGTGATGCGGTGCTGTCGACTTGACTTGCCACCATATCTCCCGCTCTATGGGTGATGCGGTGCTCTCGACTTGACTTGCCACCATATCTCCCGCTCTATGGGTGATGCGGTGCTGTCGACTTGACTTGCCGCCATATTCCGCTCTATGGGTGATGCGGTGCTGTCGACTTGACTTGCCGCCATATCTCCCGCTCTATGGGTGATGCGGTGCTGTCGACTTGACTTGCCACCGTATCTCCCGCTCTATGGGTGTTGCGGTGATGTCGACTTGACTTGCCACCGTATCTCCCGCTCTATGGGTGATGCGGTTCTGTCGACTTGACTTGCCACCGTATCTCCGCTCTATGGAGATGCGGTGCTGTCGACTTGACTTGCCACCGTATCTCCAGCTCTATGGGTGATGCGGTGCTGTCGACTTGACTTGCCACCGTATCTCCCGCTCTATGGGTGATGCGGTGCTGTCGACTTGACATGCACCGTATCTCCCGCTCTATGGGTGATGCGGTGCTGTCGACTTGACCTGCCACCGTATCTCCCGCTCTATGGGTGATGCGGTGCTGTCGACTTGACTTGCCACCGTATCTCCCGCTCTATGGGTGATGCGGTGCTGTCGACTTGACTTGCCACCGTATCTCCCGCTCTATGGGTGATGCGGTGTTTCGACTTGACTTGCCACCGTATCTCCCGTTCTATGGGTGATGCGGTGCTGTCGACTTGACTTGCCACCGTATCTCCCGCTCTATGGGTGATGCGGTGCTTTCGACTTGACTTGCCACCGTATCTCCCGCTCTATGGGTGATGCGGTGCTGTCGACTTGACTTGCCACCGTATCTCCCGCTCTATGGTGATGCGGTGCTGACGACTTGACTTGCCACCATATCTCCCGCTCTATGGGTGATGCGGTGATGCGGTGCTGACGACTTGACTTGCCACCATATCTCCCGCTCTATGGGTGATGTGGTGCTGACGACTTGACTTTCCACCATATCTCCCGCTCTATGGGTGATGCGGTGCTGTCGACTTGACTTGCCACCATATCTCCCGCTCTATGGGTGATGCGGTGCTGTCGACTTGACTTGCCACCATATCTCCCGCTCTATGGGTGATGCGGTGCTGTCGACTTGACTTGCCGCCATATCTCCCGCTCTATGGGTGATGCGGTGCTGTCGACTTGACTTGCCGCCATATCTCCCGCTCTATGGGTGATGCGGTGCTGTCGACTTGACTTGCCGCCGTATCTCCCGCTCTATGGGTGTTGCGGTGCTGTCGACTTGACTTGCCACCGTATCTCCCGCTCTATGGGTGATGCGGTTCTGTCGACTTGACTTGCCACCGTACTCCCGCTCTATGGGAGATGCGGTTCTGTTCGACTTGACTTGCCACCGTATCTCCCGCTCTATGGGTGATGCGGTTCTGTCGACTTGACTTGCCACCGTATCTCCCGCTCTATGGTGATGCGGTGCTGTCGACTTGACTTCCACCATATCTCCCGCTCTATGGGTGATGCGGTGCTGTCGACTTGACTTGCCACCATATCTCCCGCTCTATGGGTGATGCGGTGCTGTCGACTTGACTTGCCACCATATCTCCCGCTCTATGGGTGATGCGGTGCTGTCGACTTGACTTGCCACCATATCTCCCGCTCTATGGGTGATGCGGTGCTGTCGACTTGACTTGCCACCATATCTCCACTCTATGGGTGATGCGGTGCTGTCGACTTGACTTGCCACCATATCTCCCGCTCTATGGGTGATGCGGTGCTGTCGACTTGACTTGCCACCATATCTCCCGCTCTATGGGTGATGCGGTGCTGTCGACTTGACTTGCCACCATATCTCCCGCTCTATGGGTGATGCGGTGCTGTCGACTTGACTTGCCACCATATCTCCCGCTCTATGGGTGATGCGGTGCTGTCGACTTGACTTGCCCACCATATCTCCCGCTCTATGGGTGATGCGGTGCTGTCGACTTGACTTGCCACATATCTCCCGCTCTATGGGTGATGCGGTGCTGACGACTTGACTTGCCACCCATATCTCCCGCTCTATGGGTGATGCGGTGCTGACGACTTGACTTGCCACCATATCTCCCGCTCTATGGGTGATGCGGTGATGCAGTGCTGACGACTTGACTTGCCACCATATCTCCCGCTCTATGGGTGATGTGGTGCTGACGACTTGACTTGCCACCATATCTCCCGCTCTATGGGTGATGCGGTGCTCTCGACTTGACATGCCACCGTATCTCCCGCTCTATGGGTGATGCGGTGCTGTCGACTTGACCTGCCACCGTATCTCCCGCTCTATGGGTGATGCGGTGCTGTCGACTTGACTTGCCACCGTATCTCCCGCTCTATGGGTGATGCGGTGCTGTCGACTTGACTTGCCACCGTATCTCCCGCTCTATGGGTGATGCGGTGCTTTCGACTTGACTTGCCACCGATCTCCCGTTCTATGGGTGATGCGGTGCTGTCGACTTGACTTGCCACCGTATCTCCCGCTCTATGGGTGATGCGGTGCTTTCGACTTGACTTGCCACCGTATCTCCCGCTCTATGGGTGATGCGGTGCTGTCGACTTGACTTGCCACCGTATCTCCCGCTCTATGGGTGATGCGGTGCTGACGACTTGACTTGCCACCATATCTCCCGCTCTATGGGTGATGCGGTGATGCGGTGCTGACGACTTGACTTGCCACCATATCTCCCGCTCTATGGGTGATGTGGTGCTGACGACTTGACTTTCCACCATATCTCCCGCTCTATGGGTGATGCGGTGCTGTCGACTTGACTTGCCCACCATATCTCCCGCTCTATGGGTGATGCGGTGCTGTCGACTTGACTTGCCACCATATCTCCCGCTCTATGGGTGATGCGGTGCTGTCGACTTGACTTGCCGCCATATCTCCCGCTCTATGGGTGATGCGGTGCTGTCGACTTGACTTGCCACCATATCTCCCGCTCTATGGGTGATGCGGTGCTGTCGACTTGACTTGCCCACCGTATCTCCCGCTCTATGGGTGATGCGGTGCTGTCGACTTGACTTGCCCACCGTATCTCCCGCTCTATGGGTGATGCGGTTCTGTCGACTTGACTTGCCACCGTATCTCCCGCTCTATGGGAGATGCGGTTCTGTCGACTTGACTTGCCACCGTATCTCCCGCTCTATGGGTGATGCGGTGCTGTCGACTTGACTTGCCACCGTATCTCCCGCTCTATGGGTGATGCGGTGCTGTCGACTTGACTTGCCACCGTATCTCCCGCTCTATGGGTGATGCGGTGCTGTCGACTTGACTTGCCACCGTATCTCCCGCTCTATGGGTGATGCTGTGCTGTCGACTTGACTTGCCCACCGTATCTCCCGCTCTATGGGTGATGCGGTGCTGTCGACTTGACTTGCCACCGTATCTCCCGCTCTATGGGTGATGCGGTGCTGTCGACTTGACTTGCCACCTTATCTCCCGCTCTATGGGTGATGCGGTGCTGTCGACTTGACTTGCCCACCATATCTCCCCGCTCTATGGGTGATGCGGTGCTGTCGACTTGACTTGCCACCATATCTCCCGCTCTATGGGTGATGCGGTGCTGTCGACTTGACTTGCCACCATATCTCCCGCTCTATGGGTGATGCGGTGCTGTCGACTTGACTTGCCACCATATCTCCGCTCTATGGGTGATGCGGTGCTGTCGACTTGACTTGCCCACCATATCTCCCGCTCTATGGGTGATGCGGTGCTGTCGACTTGACTTGCCACCATATCTCCCGCTCTATGGGTGATGCGGTGCTGTCGACTTGACTTGCCACCATATCTCCCTGCTCTATGGGTGATGCGGTGCTGTGCGACTTGACTTGCCACCATATCTCCCGCTCTATGGGTGATGCGGTGCTGACGACTTGACTTGCCACCATATCTCCCGCTCTATGGGTGATGCGGTGCTGACGACTTGACTTGCCACCATATCTCCCGCTCTATGGGTGATGCGGTGATGCGTGCTGACGACTTGACTTGCCACCATATCTCCCGCTCTATGGGTGATGTGGTGCTGACGACTTGACTTGCCACCATATCTCCCGCTCTATGGGTGATGCGGTGCTGTCGACTTGACTGCCCACCATATCTCCCGCTCTATGGGTGATGCGGTGCTCTCGACTTGACTTGCCCACCATATCTCCCGCTCTATGGGTGATGCGGTGCTGTCGACTTGACTTGCCGCCATATCTCCCGCTCTATGGGTGATGCGGTGCTGTCGACTTGACTTGCCGCCATATCTCCCGCTCTATGGGTGATGCGGTGCTGTCGACTTGACTTGCCACCATATCTCCCGCTCTATGGTGTTGCGGTGATGTCGACTTGACTTGCCCACCGTATCTCCCGCTCTATGGGTGATGCGGTTCTGTCGACTTGACTTGCCACCGTATCTCCCGCTCTATGGGAGATGCGGTGCTGTCGACTTGACTTGCCACCGTATCTCCAGCTCTATGGGTGATGCGGTGCTGTCGACTTGACTTGCCACCGTATCTCCCGCTCTATGGGTGATGCGGTGCTGTCGACTTGACATGCCACCGTATCTCCGCTCTATGGGTGATGCGGTGCTGTCGACTTGACCTGCCACCGTATCTCCCGCTCTATGGGTGATGCGGTGCTGTCGACTTGACTTGCCACCGTATCTCCCGCTCTATGGGTGATGCGGTGCTGTCGACTTGACTTGCCACCGTATCTCCCGCTCTATGGGTGATGCGGTGCTTTCGACTTGACTTGCCACGTATCTCCTGTTCTATGGGTGATGCGGTGCTGTCGACTTGACTTGCCCACCGTATCTCCCGCTCTATGGGTGATGCGGTGCTTCGACTTGACTTGCCACCGTATCTCCCGCTCTATGGGTGATGCGGCGCTGTCGACTTGACTTGCCACCGTATCTCCCGCTCTATGGGTGATGCGGTGCTGACGACTTGACTTGCCACCATATCTCCCGCTCTATGGGTGATGCGGTGATGCGGTGCTGACGACTTGACTTGCCACCATATCTCCCGCTCTATGGGTGATGTGGTGCTGACGACTTGACTTTCCCACCATATCTCCCGCTCTATGGGTGATGCGGTGCTGTCGACTTGACTTGCCACCATATCCCGCTCTATGGGTGATGCGGTGCTGTCGACTTGACTTGCCACCATATCTCCCGCTCTATGGGTGATGCGGTGCTGTCGACTTGACTTGCCGCCATATCTCCCGCTCTATGGGTGATGCGGTGCTGTCGACTTGACTTGCCGCCATATCTCCCGCTCTATGGGTGATGCGGTGCTGTCGACTTGACTTGCCCACCGTATCTCCCGCTCTATGGGTGATGCGGTGCTGTCGACTTGACTTGCCCACCGTATCTCCCGCTCTATGGGTGATGCGGTGCTGTCGACTTGACTGCCCACCGTATCTCCCGCTCTATGGGTGATGCGGTTCTGTCGACTTGACTTGCCACCGTATCTCCCGCTCTATGGGTGATGCGGTGCTGTCGACTTGACTTGCCACCGTATCTCCGCTCTATGGGTGATGCGGTGCTGTCGACTTGACTTGCCACCGTATCTCCCGCTCTATGGGTGATGCGGTGCTGTCGACTTGACTTGCCACCGTATCTCCCGCTCTATGGGTGATGCGGTGCTGTCGACTTGACTTGCCACCGTATCTCCCGCTCTATGGGTGATGCGGTGCTGTCGACTTGACTTGCCCACCGTATCTCCGCTCTATGGGTGATGCGGTGCTGTCGACTTGACTTCGCCACCGTATCTCCCGCTCTATGGGTGATGCGGTGCTGTCGACTTGACTTCCACCGTATCTCCCGCTCTATGGGTGATGCGGTGCTGTCGACTTGACTTGCCACGTATCTCCCTGCTCTATGGGTGATGCGGTGCTGTCGACTTGACTTGCCACATATCTCCCGCTCAATGGGTGATGCGGTGCTGTCGACTTGACTTGCCACCGTATCTCCCGCTCTATGGGTGATGCGGTGCTGTCGACTTGACTTGCCACCGTATCTCCCGCTCTATGGGTGATGCGGTGCTGTCGACTTGACTTGCCACCGTATCTCCGCTCTATGGGTGATGCGGTGCTGTCGACTTCACTTGCCACCGTATCTCCCGCTCTATGGGTGATGCGAGTGCTGTCGACTTGACTTGCCACCGTATCTCCTGCTCTATGGGTGATGCGGTGCTGTCGACTTGACTTGCCCACCATATCTCCCGCTCTATGGGTGATGCGGTGCTGTCGACTTGACTTGCCACCGTATCTCCCGCTCTATGGGTGATGCGGTGCTGTCGACTTGACTTGCCACCGTATCTCCCGCTCTATGGGTGATGCGGTGCTGTCGACTTGACTTGCCACCGTATCTCCCGCTCTATGGGTGATGCAGTGCTGTCGACTTGACTTGCCACCGTATCTCCCGCTCTATGGGTGATGCGAGTGCTGTCGACTTGACTTGCCACCGTATCTCCCGCTCTATGGGTGATGCGGTGCTGTCGACTTGACTTGCCACCGTATCTCCCGCTCTATGGGTGATGCGGTGCTGTCGACTTGACTTGCCACCGTATCTCCCGCTCTATGGGTGATGCGGTGCTGTCGACTCACTTGCCACCGTATCTCCGACTCTATGGGTGATGCGGTGCTGTCGACTTCACTTGCCACCGTATCTCCCGCTCTATGGGTGATGCGGTGCTGTCGACTTCACTTGCCACCGTATCTCCCGCTCTATGGGTGATGCGGTGCTGTCGACTTGACTTGCCACCGTATCTCCCGCTCTATGGGTGATGCGGTGCTGTCGACTTGACTTGCCACCATATCTCTCACTCTACGGGTGATGCGGTGCTGTCGACTTGACTTGCCACCATATCTCCCGCTCTAGGGTGCTGTCGACTGACTGCCACCAATCTCCCGCTATGGGTGATGTGGTGCTGTCGACTTGACTTGCCACCGTATCTCCCGCTCTATGGGTGATGTGGTGCTGTCGACTTGACTTGCCACCATATCTCCCGCTCTATGGGTGATGTGGTGCTGTCGACTTGACTTGCCACCGTATCTCCCGCTCTATGGGTTATGTGGTGCTGTCGACTGACTTGCCACCATATCTCCCGCTCTATGGGTGATGTGGTGCTGTCGACTTGACTTGCCACCGTATCTCCGCTCTATGGGTTATGTGGTGCTGCGACTTGACTTGCCACCATATCTTCCGCCTATGGGTGATGTGGTGCTGTCGACTTGACTTGCCACCATATCTCCCGCTCTATGGGTGATGTCGCTTGACTGTCGTCTACTATGTAGATTCTTCTGCTCTATGGTGATGTGTGTGCATCGCTGTGAGACTTGACTTGACCACTCGATATGTGACGCTCTGCTTGATTTTGCTCATGGTGAGATTGACATGCCAGCATGATGCTCCTGCTCTATGGGTGATGTAGACTTGACTTGCCATTTCCTGCTATTGTCTGCATCTTGATTGGTATCTCTGCTTGACTTCCCACAATATCTCCCGCTCTATGGGTGGATGTAGACTTGACTTGCCACAATATCTCCTGCTCTATGGGTGATGTAGACTTGACTTGCCACCATATCTCCTGCTCTATGGGTGATGCAGACTTGACTTGCCACCATATCTCCCTGCTCTATGGGTTGATGTAGACTTGACTTGCCACCATATCTCCTGCTCTATGGGTGATGTAGACTTGACTTGCCACCAATATCTCCTGCTCTATGGGTGATGTAGACTTGACTTGCCACCATATCTCCCTGCTCTATGGGTGATGTAGACTTGACTTGCCACAATATCTCCCGCTCTATGGGTGATGTAGACTTGACTTGCCACCATATCTCCTGCTCTATGGGTGATGTCAGACTTGACTTGCCACTGTGACGGGACAGCCCCAGCAGCATCATAATTACCCAAGTTTTCAAGGAATTACAGAGCCCACAATATTTTTCTAAAATTCTCTAAAAGAATAAACGTTCCCCAGAAGAGGATAAAAACGTAAGAGAAAAATACAGAGTCACTTAGAGCCCGCACTATCATTTTTACTACATTGGTAGATCAAAGCAATGTCTGGTCTCTACATCTAAGAGATTTTCCCTTTGATGTTCTGATCAACCAGACATCGCGGAGCCAGTCAGTTGAGATTGACGTGTTAGTTTACAAGCCTGCGGTTGGAATAGGGACTGTTCAACAGGACCTAACGTGTGAACCAGCCACGGCAGAATGGGAGATAAGAGGGTCAGCCAGACCCGTCTGAAATAATACATGGCAGTGCTACTCAGGGGAAAACCCCGTGTGATCCAAAGACGGCAATATAATGCAGGCCTAACACCTTATCTAAAAGTCCAGACTTTGTGGAGCCAGGACAACGTCTGTAATTGCCACCACAAGGGAGAAATTAGAACCAGATGCCTAACACCTCACTGCAATACAGCGGCAAAGTAGGAACACATGGCTGACACCTTTTTTCCAGCAACCCAGGAAGGCGGGTGTTAACAGCAGATTGGAATGTAATGACGCAACGTCTGTTGCAGGGGCCAATTCATTGTTTCAGGAATGTGGCGGGGCATCGGTCAATTTGATTGACAAATGAAACTACCGTCCACAGGAAAGGAGGAGGGGTGAAAAGAATTTGGCACTTAATCCATCTGGGTAAACCATCTTACATGGAAAAATAGGCGGAGTTAATGAAAATGGGACATATTAATTAACCAACCTGGAAACTAGCCAGGAATTGAATAGAATAAAACTACATGCATGGCCAGCAAGACTTCAGACGCAAATTCACAATAGCATTCTTAGGATACCTACTGGAGAAATATTAACATTTCGTTCTGTTGGACTTCTGTACGAAGTATTATGATGGAATTTCCTAGCTATAAACCAGGTAAACCATTATTCTGATTAGTTTGTCTGCTAGTCTGAAGGCTTGTATAGTTTCCTGTTTTTACATATTCTCCCCAACTTTACACTCGTGGATTTTCTTTGTACTTAATGTTCCAGTTCTAGCTTTACGATTTCACTGAGAACTATTTTCTTCTTGCATTCACTACTTGGTTGTCTGATTTGTTGTATGTGACAATTTGGAGAAATCCATTATCCAAGCTACATGAGCGTGTGGCTTATTCATGTACAGGAGATGCATTTAGATTCATCCTGTATGATGTTAAACATTGGGGAGACTGACTACTTAGGAGAAATTCCTGAGAGCTACCAGTCTCTTGATAGCGTCCAATTAACATTGATTATTTGGACCAACACTTTGAGTGCCTACCAAGATTGTGGTGAAACCACTTGGTTTGAGGAATGGCACCAGTTCGCCTTGTCTGCATGATGTCTGCATGAGGACAGACATGACTTAGGACATTCAATATCCCAGACAGATTCAGGGAAGGCATTTAATGTTCGACAGGACTGTGCGACCAGTCCTTCCGACAAGACAGTATGAATGAATCAGAAAGGGAGAGTGTAAGTGAGGTGAACTTATATGGGAAACACTCCATTACATAAATGTATATGAATATGTATGTTTTGAGCTATAGATGTTCTAAATAGTTTTATGAATATATACATATATATTTATTTATTTAGAACTGATATATGTTTATGTAACATGCCATCATATATATCATCATACCATCATATATTATGACTTGAATGTATGTTTATATGAATGTATAGACATATGTGTTTGAGATGTGTAGACGTAGATACTACCCATCTCCGTTCGTTTCATTCCAGATCTCTTAGGAGCAATGGACAGTCAACAACCCATATCAGGAAGTGACTTAGCCTTGTGAGGGACCAATTTGGACTCCTTCAATCTGACAGTGAACTGCGTCTCACTGGGGGAAGCATGACCTATGTGCTTCTGAGCTTTTCAGCCAGATGAGTTACGTATACCATAATATAATCATCATCATCATATGATCATCAATAGCAATAATAAACACAGTTGTTGTATTTTAAACTCAGTTGTCTGTATAATTCTAAATGTTTATAAATGTTTGTGTAGCGTAATCAAGTACACACATTATTGTATCATTTAGTGGGGGTTCGCACATATTGTCCAGAAGTGGGAATCTATGTCCGGGAGGTATCTTGCCTATGCAGTCATAAGTAACCAGATTACGTTGCATGTCTTAACTCCTCCTTTCTCACTTCTGGTGATACCAAGTACAGCCAAAACTATATAGATATATTCTATCTTCAACGAGCCACTTCTTGGCTGTTTTCTTGAGTATCAGGGACAGTGTCTTAAATCAGCATAACAGACATTTGTTCCACGTTTTCTCTCTGGGATTAGTCAGTGGTAATTAGTCCCTTCTGACAGAGTTAGGGGATCTCAAACTGTATCCAGAACTAACCACCAGTAGAAGAAAATGATTTTGGCTGAGTGGTTGCCCAACCGGGAGCTACCTCAAGCCAGTTGGTGACAGCCACCATTATCTCCCGCTCTATGGTGAGGCAGTGACGTCGACTTGAACTTCCCACCATATCTCCCGCTCTATGGGATGATGCAGTGCTAGTCGACTTGTACTTCCACTCATATCTCCAGCGCTATGGATGATTGCAGTGCTAGTCGACTTGACTTCCACCAGTATCTCCCGCTCTAAATGGGTGATGTGGTGCATGTCGACTTGGACTTCCCACCATATCATCCCGCTCTAGTGGGTGATTGTGGTTGCAAGTCACTTGACTTCCCACCATATCTCCCGCTCTATGGGTGATGTGGTGCGGTCGACTTGACTTCCCACCATATCTCCCGCTCTATGGGTGGATGTGGTGCTGTCGACTTGACTTCCCACCATATCTCCCGCTCTATGGGTGATGTGGTGCTGTCGACTTGACTTCCCACCATATCTCCCGCTCTATGGGTATGTGGTGCTGTCGACTTGACTTCCCACCATATCTCCCGCTCTATGGGTGATGTCGACTTGACTTCCCACCATATCTCCCGCTCTATGGGTGATGTCGACTTGACTTCCACCATATCTCCCGCTCTATGGGTGATGTAGACTTGACTTGCCACCATATCTCCCGCTCTATGGGTGATGTAGACTTGACTTGCCACCATATCTCCTGCTCTATGGGTGATGCGGTGCTGTCGACTTGACTTGCCACCATATCTCCCGCTCTATGGGTGATGTAGACTTGACTTGCCACCATATCTCCCGCTCTATGGGTGATGTAGACTTGACTTGCCACCATATCTCCCGCTCTATGGGTGATGTAGACTTGACTTGCCACCATATCTCCCGCTCTATGGGTGATGTAGACTTGACTTGCCACCATATCTCCCGCTCTATGGGTGATGTAGACTTGACTTGCCACCATATCTCCCGCTCTATGGGTGATGTAGACTTGACTTGCCACCATATCTCCCGCTCTATGGGTGATGTAGACTTGACTTGCCACCATATCTCCCGCTCTATGGGTGATGTAGACTTGACTTGCCACCATATCTCCCGCTCTATGGGTGATGTAGACTTGACTTGCCACATATCTCCCGCTCTATGGGTGATGTAGACTTGACTTGCCACCATATCTCCCGCTCTATGGGTGATGTAGACTTGACTTGCCACCATATCTCCCGCTCTATGGGTGATGTAGACTTGACTTGCCACCATATCTCCCGCTCTATGGGTGATGTAGACTTGACTTGCCACCATATCTCCCGCTCTATGGGTGATGTAGACTTGACTTGCCACCATATCTCCCGCTCTATGGGTGATGTAGACTTGACTTGCCACCATATCTCCCGCTCTATGGGTGATGTTAGACTTGACTTGCCACCATATCTCCCGCTCTATGGGTGATGTAGACTTGACTTGCCACCATATCTCCCGCTCTATGGTGATGTAGACTTGACTTGCCACCATATCTCCCGCTCTATGGGTGATGTAGACTTGACTTGCCCACCATATCTCCCGCTCTATGGGTGATGTAGACTTGACTTGCCACCCATATCTCCCGCTCTATGGGTGATGTAGACTTGACTTGCCACCATATCTCCCGCTCTATGGGTGATGGTGCTGGACTTGACTTGCCACAATATCTCCCGCTCTATGGGTGATGTAGACTTGACTTGCCACAATATCTCCCGCTCTATGGGTGATGTAGACTTGACTTGCCACCATATCTCCCGCTCTATGGGTGATGTAGACTTGACTTGCCACAATATCTCCCGCTCTATGGGTGATGTAGACTTGACTTGCCACAATATCTCCCGCTCTATGGGTGATGTAGACTTGACTTGCCACCATATCTCCCGCTCTATGGGTGATGTAGACTTGACTTGCCACCATATCTCCCGCTCTATGGGTGATGTAGACTTGACTTGCCACCATATCTCCCGCTCTATGGGTGATGTAGACTTGACTTGCCACCATATCTCCCGCTCTATGGGTGATGTAGACTTGACTTGCCACAATATCTCCCGCTCTATGGGTGATGTAGACTTGACTTGCCACCATATCTCCCGCTCTATGGGTGATGTAGACTTGACTTGCCACCATATCTCCCGCTCTATGGGTGATGTAGACTTGACTTGCCACCATATCTCCCGCTCTATGGGTGATGTAGACTTGACTTGCCACAATATCTCCCGCTCTATGGGTGATGTAGACTTGACTTGCCACAATATCTCCCGCTCTATGGGTGATGTAGACTTGACTTGCCACCATATCTCCCGCTCTATGGGTGATGTAGACTTGACTTGCCACAATATCTCCCGCTCTATGGGTGATGTAGACTTGACTTGCCACCATATCTCCCGCTCTATGGGTGATGTAGACTTGACTTGCCACCATATCTCCCGCTCTATGGGTGATGTAGACTTGACTTGCCACAATATCTCCCGCTCTATGGGTGATGTAGACTTGACTTGCCACCATATCTCCCGCTCTATGGGTGATGTAGACTTGACTTGCCACCATATCTCCCGCTCTATGGGTGATGTAGACTTGACTTGCCACAATATCTCCCGCTCTATGGGTGATGTAGACTTGACTTGCCACCATATCTCCCGCTCTATGGGTGATGTAGACTTGACTTGCCACAATATCTCCCGCTCTATGGGTGATGTAGACTTGACTTGCCACAATATCTCCCGCTCTATGGGTGATGTAGACTTGACTTGCCACCATATCTCCCGCTCTATGGGTGATGTAGACTTGACTTGCCACAATATCTCCCGCTCTATGGGTGATGTAGACTTGACTTGCCACAATATCTCCCGCTCTATGGGTGATGTAGACTTGACTTGCCACAATATCTCCCGCTCTATGGGTGATGTAGACTTGACTTGCCACAATATCTCCCGCTCTATGGGTGATGTAGACTTGACTTGCCACAATATCTCCCGCTCTATGGGTGATGTAGACTTGACTTGCCACAATATCTCCCGCTCTATGGGTGATGTAGACTTGACTTGCCACAATATCTCCCGCTCTATGGGTGATGTAGACTTGACTTGCCACCATATCTCCCGCTCTATGGGTGATGTAGACTTGACTTGCCACCATATCTCCCGCTCTATGGGTGATGTAGACTTGACTTGCCACCATATCTCCCGCTCTATGGGTGATGTAGACTTGACTTGCCACAATATCTCCCGCTCTATGGGTGATGTAGACTTGACTTGCCACCATATCTCCCGCTCTATGGGTGATGTAGACTTGACTTGCCACCATATCTCCCGCTCTATGGGTGATGTAGACTTGACTTGCCACCATATCTCCCGCTCTATGGGTGATGTAGACTTGACTTGCCACCATATCTCCCGCTCTATGGGTGATGTAGACTTGACTTGCCACCATATCTCCCGCTCTATGGGTGATGTAGACTTGACTTGCCACCATATCTCCCGCTCTATGGGTGATGTAGACTTGACTTGCCACCATATCTCCCGCTCTATGGGTGATGTAGACTTGACTTGCCACAATATCTCCCGCTCTATGGGTGATGTAGACTTGACTTGCCACCATATCTCCCGCTCTATGGGTGATGTAGACTTGACTTGCCACATATCTCCCGCTCTATGGGTGATGTAGACTTGACTTGCCACAATATCTCCCGCTCTATGGGTGATGTAGACTTGACTTGCCACCATATCTCCCGCTCTATGGGTGCTGTAGACTGACTTGCCACCATATCTCCGCTCTATGGGTGATGTAGACTTGGACTTGCCACCATATCTCCCGCTCTATGGGTGATGTAGACTGACTTGCCACCATATCTCCCGCCTTATGGGTGATGTAGACTTGACTTGCCACCATATCTCCCGCTCTATGGGTGATGTAGACTGACTTGCCACCATATCTCCCGCTCTATGGGTGATGTAGACTTGACTTGCCACCATATCTCCCGCTCTATGGTGATGTAGACTTGACTTTCCACCATATCTCCCGCTCTATGGGTGATGTAGACTGACTTGCCACCATATCTCCGCTCTATGGGTGATGTAGACTTGACTTGCCACATCTCTCCCGCTCATGATTATGAGACTGACTTGCCACCATATCTCCCGGCTCTATGGTGTGTAGACTTGACTTGCCACCCATATCTCCCCGCCTCTACTGGGCTGATGTAGACTTGACTTGCCACCATATCTCCCGCTCTACTGGGTGATGTAGACCTTGACCTCGTGGCCACCCATATCTTCCCGCTCTACTGGGTGAATGTAGACTTGACCTTGCCTACCATACTCCGCTCTACTGGGTGAATGTACGACTTGACCTTTGCCACCAGTAATCTCCCAGCTCTACTGGTGATGTAGACTTGACTTGCCACCAGTATCTCCCGCTGCTATGGGTGATGTAGACTTGAATTGTTCCACCAGTATCTCCCTGCTCATATGGGTGATGTTAGACTGACTTTGCCACATAGCATCTCCTGCTCTATGGTGATGTAGACTGGACTTTGCCACCATATCTCCCGCTCTATGGGTGATGTAGACTTGACTTGGCCGACCATATCTCCAGCTCTACGGGTGATGTAGACTTGACTTGCCACCATATCTCCCGCTCTACGGGTGATGTAGACTTGACTTGCCACCATATCTCCCGCTCTACGGGTGATGTAGACTTGACTTGCCACCATATCTCCCGCTCTACGGGTGATGTAGACTTGACTTGCCACAATATCTCCCGCTCTACGGGTGATGTAGACTTGACTTGCCACAATATCTCCCGCTCTATGGGTGATGTAGACTTGACTTGCCACAATATCTCCCGCTCTATGGGTGATGTAGACTTGACTTGCCACAATATCTCCCGCTCTATGGGTGATGTAGACTTGACTTGCCCACAATATCTCCCGCTCTATGGGTGATGTAGACTTGACTTGCCACAATATCTCCCGCTCTATGGGTGATGTAGACTTGACTTGCCACAATATCTCCCGCTCTATGGGTGATGTAGACTTGACTTGCCACCATATCTCCCGCTCTATGGGTGATGTAGACTTGACTTGCCACATATCTCCCGCTCTATGGGTGATGTAGACTTGACTTGCCACAATATCTCCCGCTCTATGGGTGATGTAGACTTGACTTGCCACAATATCTCCCGCTCTATGGGTGATGTAGACTTGACTTGCCACAATATCTCCGCTTATGGGGATGTCGACTTGACTTGCCACCATATCTCCTGCTCTATGGGTGATGTAGACTGAATTGCCACCCTATCTTCCCGGACTCTATGGGTGATTGTTAGACTTGGTACAGTGCACCATATTCTCGCGCTCTATGGGGATGTAGGAATTGATTTCCACCATATCTCCCGCTATATGGGTGATGTAGACTTGACGTGCAACCAATCTCCCGCTCTACTGGGTGATGTAGACTTGACGAGTGCCACCATATCTCCCGCTATATGGTGATGTAGACTTGACTTGCCACCATATCTTCCACGCTCTACTGGGTGATGTAGACTTGACTTGCCCACCCTATCTGCCCGCTCATACGGGGTGATGGTAGACTTGACTTGCCACCATATCTCCTCGCTCTACGGGTGATGTAGACTTGACTTGCCACCATATCTCCCGCTACTATGGGTGATGTAGACTTGACTTCCACCATATCTCCCGCTCTACGGGTGATGTAGACTTGACTTGCCACCATATCTCCCGCTCTACGGGTGATGTAGACTTGACTTGCCACCATATCTCCCGCTCTATGGGTGATGTAGACTTGACTTGCCACCATATCTCCCGCTCTATGGGTGATGTAGACTTGACTTGCCACCATATCTCCTGCTACTCGCGTTAGGTTGAGTTGATCTTGAAGTCTGAGATGTTACAGATCCTGGCTAGAAGACAGGCCCACCACTTGTACACAATTAATACCACTCACTCTGAGTCTTCATTTGGCCATGATTAGCACATGCCTTTGTACATGTCTTTTAAATCTATCCACTGAACACTCTGTCCATCTGCAAGAAGACATAATGTAGTCACAGAAACAAACAGACGGACAAACACTCTGCTTGAGATGAAAATGGAATTCATGAAATGTACCGACTCCAGCCAGCTGAGAGAAAACTGACCACACATGGCCATACCCGAACTCCATAGAACAAGCATAGAACTACCGATGTGTAGATGTGTAGGTATGTTGCTTTTATCATGTAGTGTCTTCTGCGAATTCACCATCATTATAATCTCCATTACTACTATATCATCAACATTACCACTGCTATCATCATCAACATTACCACTGCTATCATCATCAACATTACCAGGGACGCAGAGGTGTTTCCAAGGCACCAGGGCCGGGTTCTAAACTATACGGGTTCTATCGTTGATTCCTCCGAAGTCGGAGAGTATCTGCCTGCACGGCGAGGTACCACCAGTCTGCACACCAATAAGCCAGACATGGGACAAAGGATACTCACGCAAACCTCAGGACCGGTATGACATCACACTGATGTTGGAAAGGCTTGCGAACGAGGTTCGTTAGCCGGGTACCAGGCGTTCAAAGCTCAGCTACGACCGATTTGTGCAGCAGACCGTGTCGCGTTGTGTTATAACGGGCTGGTATGGGAGCCGGTCGTTCAGAAAGCAATGGCAAACTACTGAACGTAACACTTGCCTAGTACATCAACAGCAGCTGAAAAATGCTGGTGTTGACTGGAACGTCCTGTAAGGGATATGCAACTTTAAAAAAGAAAAGAGACATCAATGTGACCAGCCAGAAATAGACATCACGTGACCAGCCACACATTTTTGTGAATGGGAGCCCCTATGCACAAAATTTTGTGAATAGGTCGAGCCGCTATACACAACAATTTGTGGCTGGTCACGTGATTATTCGGCACAACATTTTGTGAATAGTACGAGCCCCTATTCACAAAAATTTGAAGAAGACTATCCCCTATTGTATTGTTCTCTCTTCTTGTCTGTTTGAGCGCACTTTATTGAGATGCTTGGAGTTTCTCAGTTCTATATTTTAGTTCCTATAACAAGCAACTAGAAAGTCGCTTAGAAGCCCTGGAGACGTGGATATACAGACAAATATGTTGTATTTCATGGAAACAAAAACAATCAAATACAGAGGTTCTAGAAAAACTGGGAATGAAAGAGAGTTGATGAAAGAAATAAAGAGGAGGCAAGTGAAATATTTCGGCCATTATGTTAAAAGACATGATACTATTATAAAAACCATACTGGAGGGCAAGGTTGAGGGCAAGCGAGCAAGAGGTAGACAACGATACAAGTGGGAAGATAACATCAAGAGATGGACGAACATCAACCTGACAGAATGTACAGTCAAGGCGAGAGACAGGCAGTGTTGGAGATCCATTGCAGCCAACCTTCATTGTGGAGACGGTACCTGATTGATTAATTAAAAATAAAAAAAATAAAAATTAAAAAAAAATTGCTGGCGGGGAGTCGAACCGTAGTCTCCCACGTGACAGGCGGTACTACAACATCTCTACAATACAACATGTCTACAATACAACATGATATGTCTTAATACAACATGTCTACAATACAACTACAACATGTCTACAATCAATACATCTCTAGAATACAACAAGGAATATACAAAAGCCCGGCCGTTGCCCGCAATGTATCTGCTACAACATCTCTACAATGCTACAACATTTCTACAATACTACAACATCTCTACAGTACTACAACATCTCTACAATGCTACAAACAACATCTCTACAATACTACATCTCTACAATACTACAACATCTCTACAATGCTACATCTCTACAATGCTACAACATCTCTACAATACTACAACATCTCTACAATACTACAACATCTCTACAATACTACAACATCTCTACAATACAATACTACAGCATCTCTACAATACTACAGCATCTCTACAATACTACAACATCTCTGCAACATCTCTAGAATGCTACAACATCTCTACAATACTACAACATCTCTACAATACTACAACATCTCTACAATGCTACAACATCTCTACAATGCTACAACATCTCTACAATACTACAACATCTCTACAATACTACAACAGCTCTACAATGCTACAACATCTCTACAATACTACATCTCTACAATACTACAACATCTCTACAATACTACAACATCTCTACAATACTACAACATCTCTACAATGCTACAACATCTCTACAATACTACATCTCTACAATGCTACAACATCTCTACAAACAATACTACATCTCTACAATACTACAACATCTCTACAATACTACAACATCTCTACAATACTACAACAGCTCTACAATGCTACAACATCTCTACAATACTACATCTCTACAATACTACAACATCTCTACAATACTACAACATCTCTACAATACTACAACATCTCTACAATACTACATCTCTACAATACTGCAACATCTCTACAATGCTACAACATCTCTACAATACTACAACATCTCTACAATACTACAACATCTATACAATACTACAACATCTCTACAATACTAATACTACAACATCTCTACAATACTACATCTCTACAATACTACATCTCTACAATACTACATCTCTACAATACTACAACATCTCTACAATACTACAACATCTCTACAATGCTACAACATCTCTACAATACTACATCTCTACAATGCTACAACATCTCTACAAACAATACTACATCTCTACAATACTACAACATCTCTACAATACTACAACATCTCTACAATACTACAACAGCTCTACAATGCTACAACATCTCTACAATACTACATCTCTACAATACTACAACATCTCTACAATACTACAACATCTCTACAATACTACAACATCTCTACAATACTACATCTCTACAATACTGCAACATCTCTACAATGCTACAACATCTCTACAATACTACAACATCTCTACAATACTACAACATCTATACAATACTACAACATCTCTACAATACTAATACTACAACATCTCTACAATACTACATCTCTACAATACTACATCTCTACAATACTACATCTCTACAATACTACAACAGCTCTACAATGCTACAACATCTCTACAATACTACAACATCTCTACAATACTACAACATCTCTACAATACTACAACATCTCTACAATACTACATCTCTACAATACTGCAACATCTCTACAATGCTACAACATCTCTACAATACTACAACATCTCTACAATACTACAACATCTATACAATACTACAACATCTCTACAATACTAATACTACAACATCTCTACAATACTACATCTCTACAATACTACATCTCTACAATACTACATCTCTACAATACTACAACAGCTCTACAATGCTACAACATCTCTACAATACTACAACATCTCTACAATACAACCAAGTGTGTATACAAGTCCCGTCCCGGCCGTTGCCCGCCGTGTGTCCGTCGTCTGCTACAAGATCTCGCGAGATCTCCTCGTCACGGGAACGTTTCGCCGTGTATCTCCTCGTGAATCTCTTCTAGCTCTTGACGAGGCCGGGGACCCTGTCTTCTGAGTGATCTAGTCCAGTTTGTTTCCATGACACTGACCCTATGACCTATTGTACACCCGATAAAGGTCTGGTATGTCGTTTTAAATATCGCCTCATAGTTTTGTCAGTAGACGTTAACTTGTTATAGTACGTTTATTTAAGTTTTATTAAATATTATTACTAAGTATTATGACATTAAAAAAGCTGATGGTAAATACATTTTCAATTCTCTGCGAGACAGAGACAGCCTGTTGTGATTTGAACGCTCGATGCACTGGCTGGGTTTCAGTCAGATACTTAATTTGATCGAGGAAAGGAGGTTGCATCTAAAGCAGATAGGTTGTAGCAGACCTTTTCCGCACCAGGTACCGAACCATCGTCTTCACAAGGCCAGTGCTGCTCGACCCCTCCCCCTGAAGCTCACAGAGGTGTGCAGGACTGAAACTTCACCATACTTACTTGTGACTAGTGATATAACTAACTAAGTTATGATTCACACACACGTGCAAGTGTCTACTTGTTTCATCGTCACCAACCAACCCATGGCAAGCTACCTACAACAGATATGATATATCATTATATGAATGTCTGCCTTCTTATATATGCTGACACTTGCACTGACAGTTGATTGATAGTCAGTGACCACACTGACACACATGATTAACAGTGAACACAGACACACATGATTAACACAGACACACATGATTGACACACACACATGATTGACACTGACAGCCAGAGACAGATGTTTATTCATGGTGTGCATGAAGCGAACCTGTATATCTTCAATGATCAATCCTGCTGCAGAGCAGGCAGGAGGTGAGGCTTCCAACCATCAGACACGGTCACCACCTCACCAAGTGTTTCACTTAGATAAGGTCACCTCTTCACCAAGTGTTTCACTTAGATAAGGTCACCTCTTCACCCAGTGTTTCACTTAGATAAGGTCACCTCTTCACCCAGTGTTTCACTTAGATAAGGTCTGCCCCTCACAAAGTGTTTCACTCTGATAAGGTCACCACCTCACCTAGTGTTTCACTTAGATAAGGTCACCACCTCACACAGTGTTTCACGTAGATAAGGTCACCTCTTCACCCAGTGTGTCACTCTGATAAGGTTACTTCCTCACCCAGTGTTTCACTTAGACACATGGCTTCCACAGCCTGGGCTTTTTCGTTGTATTTTTGGGGAAGTAGACCATAGTAATAATTACCTTACCCTGAAACTCATAGTAGTAGAATATTACACTGAAACTCAGTCTATGTCATGTGTTTAACAACTGTCCATGTCATGTGTTTAACAACTGTCCATGTCATGTGTTTAACAACTGTCCATGTCATGTGTTTAACAACTGTCCATGTCATGTGTTTAACAACTGTCCATGTCATGTGTTTAACAAATGTACAATTTCATATGTTTATCAACTGGCTGATGTCATTTGTTTAACAACTGTTCAATGTTATGTGTTTAACAACTGTCCAATGTCATGTGTTTGACAACTGTCCATGCCGTGTGTCTAACAACCACATTTTTAATACACTAAAGATAGGAGACGCTGATGAAAGTAACTGTGGGACTAGTAAAATGACAGCTAAAATTTGATTCAGGAGTGTGCAATATATGAGAATGTAACTGTGAGACTATATAAAGCTTGTGTTGTTAGCACACTACTCTATGGGTCTGAATCCTTGACCTTGTACTCATGACAGGAAAGAAAGTGGAATTCTTTCCTTATGAGATGCCTGAGACGTATCCGGGCATATCGTGGAAAGACCACACAACAAACAAACACGTGCTTGAAAGAGCGGATTTTACCACAATGCACACCCTCCTCAAGCAGAGACACCTCTGGTGGCTGGGCCATGTATCTCGAATGGAGGATGAACATACAGACAGATGTTCCTGGAGAAGAGATGTACGAAACGGACTGGTGCTCTTTGAACGCAATCTGATCCAACAAACTGAGGATAGTCGGCACAGGCTTAAAATGCAGTCATTTACTGCGGGACTTCCCTCGTTTTATAGATGTGGAAACTGTGACAGGGATTGTCACTCTCCCATTGGACTATACAGTCACCAGCGGTGCTGCCAGGCACCTCCCAAGCGGCACAACTCTATAGTCCTTCAGGACTGAAAGAGGCCTACTACTACTACTAACTGTGGGACTGGTAAAATGACAGCTAAAATTTGATGCAGGGGTGTGCAATATATGAGAACAGTATATTTGATGCAGGAGTGTGCAATATATGAGAACAGTATATTTGATGCAGGAGTGTGCAATATATGAGAACAGTATATTTGATGTAGGAGTGTGCAATATATGAGAACAGTATATTTGATGCAGGAGTGTGCAATAAATGAGAACAGTATATTTGATGCAGGAGTGTGCAATATATGAGAACAGTATATTTGATGCAGGAGTGTGCAATATATGAGAACAGTATATTTGATGCAGGAGTGTGCAATATATGAGAACAGTATATTTGATGCAGGAGTGTGCAATATATGAGAACAGTATATTTGATGCAAGAGCGTGCAATGTATGAGAACAGTATACTGGCCTACACCCGCTCCATTTGGGGACAAACTCAACAGGAATATCAACACGCTGAAGTTGGCTGCGGCTTCCTGTGCACTGATTCATGTTGATGTCTGGAGGTGAACGAGGAAGTGGTCACTGTACAGGTGGATTTATCAATCAACATCAGATGAGCACAATAAATCACTGTACAGAGATGGATTTATCAATCAACATGGAGCACAATCAGTCACTGTACAGAGATATTTATCAATCAACATGGAGCACAATCAGTCACTGTACAGAGATGGATTTATCAATCAACATGGAGCACAATCAGTCACTGTACAGAGATATTTATCAATCAACATGGAGCACAATCAGTCACTGTACAGAGATGGATTTATCAATCAACATCGAGCACAATCAGTCACTGTACAGAGATGGATTTGTCAGTCAACATCGAGCACAATCAGTGACTGTACAGAGATGGATTTATCAATCAACATCGGATGAGCACAATCAGTCACTGTATAGAGATGGATTTATCAATCAATATCGAGCACAATCAGTGACTGTACAGAGATGGATTTATCAATCAACATCGAGCACAATAAGTCACTGTACAGAGGTGGATTTATCAATCAACATTGGATGAGCACAATCAGTGACTGTACAGAGATGGATTTATTAATCAACATCAAGCACAATCAGTCACTGTACAGAGGTGGATTTATCAGTCAACATCCAGCACAATCAGTCACTGTACAGAGGTGGATTTATCAATCAACATTGAGCTCAATCAGTCACTGTACAGAGGTAGATTTATCAATCAACATCGAGCACAATCAGTCACTGTAGTCTGGTGGACTGACTACAGAAGAGATTGGGGGGGGGGGGGATGTGTCCAGTGTGACCAGATTCTCACCTCAACTGAACTCTGTAGTGTTGTCATTGTGTTGGTGTCATTTCTGCCGTTATCTAACATTGGTTATTGTTGGTGAAGGCTTGATGGCCGAAACACCTCCTTGTGATTGTGTCCTGGTACAACAGACCCTAAACACTTGTTGTTGTGATTGTATCCTGGTACAACTGACCCTAAACACTTGTGATTGTGTCCTGGTACAACTGATTCTCAACATGTTTTGTTGTGGTTGTATCCTGGTACAACTGACCCTAAACACTTGTTGTTGTGATTGTATCCTGGTACAACTGACCCTCAACACTTGTTGTTGTGATTGTATCCTGGTACAACTGACCCTAAACACTTGTTGTGATTGTATCCTGGTACAACTGACCCTCAACACTTGTTGTTGTGATTGTGTCCTGGTACAACTGACCCTCAACACTTGTTGTTGTGATTGTGTCCTAGTACAACAGACCCTCAACACTTGTTGTTGTGATTGTGTCCTGGTACAACTGACCCTCAACACTTGTTGTTGTGATTGTGTCCTGGTACAACAGACCCTAAACACTTGTTGTTGTGATTGTATCCTGGTACAACTGACCCTAAATGCTTGTGATTGTGTCCTGGTACAACTGATTCTCAACATGTTTTGTTGTGGTTGTATCCTGGTACAACTGTCTCTCAACACTTGTTGTTGTGATTGTGTCCTGGTACAACTGACCCTCAACATTTGTTGTTGTGATTGTGTCCTGGTACAACTGACCCTCAACACTTGTTGTTGTGATTGTATCCTGGTACAACTGACCCTAAACACTTGTTGTTGTGATTGTATCCTGATACAACTGACCCTCAACACTTGTTGTTGTGATTGTGTCCTGGTACAACCGACCCTCAACACTTGTTGTTGTGATTGTGTCCTGGTACAACAGACCCTAAACACTTGTTGTTGTGATTGTATCCTGGTACAACTGACCCTAACCGCTTGTGATTGTGTCCTGGTACAACTGATTCTCAACATGTTTTGTTGTGGTTGTATCCTGGTACAACTGACCCTCAACACTTGTTGTTGTGATTGTGTCCTGGTACAACTGACCCTCAACACTTGTTGTTGTGATTGTGTCCTGGTACAACTGACCCTCAACACTTGTTGTTGTGATTGTGTCCTGGTACAACAGACCCTAAACACTTGTTGTTGTGATTGTATCCTGGTACAACTGACCCTAAACACTTGTGATTGTGTCCCAACTGACCCTAAACACTTGTGATTGTGTCCTGGTACAATTTATTCTCAACATGTTTTGTTGTGGTTGTATCCTGGTACAACTGACCCTCAACACTTGTTGTTGTGATTGTGTCCTGGTACAACTGACCCTCAACACTTGTTGTTGTGATTGTGTCCTGGTACAACAGACCCTAAACACTTGTTGTTGTGATTGTATCCTGGTACAACTGACCCTAAACACTTGTGATTGTGTCCTGGTACAACTGATTCTCAACATGTTTTGTTGTGGTTGTATCCTGGTACAACTGACCCTCAACACTTTGTTGTTGTTATTGTGTCCTGGTACAACTGACCCTCAACACTTGTTGTTGTGATTGTGTCCTGGTACAACTGACCCTCAACACATGTTATTGTGATTGTGTCCTGGTACAACAGACCCTAAACACTTGTAGTTGTGATTGTATCCTGGTACAACTGACCCTAAACACTTGTGATTGTGTCCTGGTACAATTGATTCTCAACATGTTTTGTTGTGGTTGTATCCTGGTACAACTGACCCTCAACACTTGTTGTTGTGATTGTATCCTGGTACAACTGACCCTCAACACTTGTTGTTGTGGTTGTATCCTGGTACAACTGACCCTCAACACTTGTGATTGTATCCTGGTACAGACAACCCTCAACAAAAATCACAAGGAGGTGTTTCGTCCATCAAGCCTTCACCAACAATAACCAATGTCAGATAACGGCAGAAATGACACCACCACAATGACAACACTACAGAGTTCAGTTTAGGTGAGAATCTGGTCACACTGGACACATCCTTCCCCCCCCCCCCCCCCCCCCCCCCCCCCCCCCCCCCCCCCAATCTCTTCCCTAGTCAGTCCAAATGGCTACTTTGACTGATTGTGGTCGATGTTGATTAATAAATCCATCTCTGTACAGTGACTGATTGTGCTCATACGATGTTGATTGATAAATCTGTTGTTGTTGTTGTTGTTGTTGTTGTTTGTCCATCAAGAATGACGATGACCATTCATTTCATCCAGTGGGGTTGAAGGTATGGATCCATGAGTTCTAAGATGGCTGATTAAGAATGACTTGCGCGATGACTTGGATTAAAGTGAGGAAGAGTTGCGCAATTTGTCGACCTCACTGTCTCGCCTGAGTTCATCTGAGTCCAGTGGCAAGACAAGTCGAGACGACTGGAGACGAATACAGCTGTAGTGGATGACCAGGGCGCTCTACGTGCCTTGCCGTGCTCATTATGTTCCACAACGCTTTGCAGGTAAATGCCGTCTTGCCCGTTAAATCAGGAATGATTTCTTCCACACAGTCTGCCAAATCCTGTCTTCACAATTGATAAATCTACCTCTGTACAGTGACTGATTGTGCTCGACCAATATTGATTGATAAATACACCTGTACTGTGACCACTTCTTCATTCACCTTCAGACGTCAACATGAATCAGTGCACAGAAATCCATGGCCAACTTCAGCTTGTTGACATTCCTGTTGAGTTTGTCCCCAAATGGAGCGGGTGTAGGCCAGTATACTGTTCTGATACATTGCACACTCCTGCATCAAATATTAGCTGTTATTTTACCAGTCCCACAGTTACATTCTCATATATCTCAACAAGTGTTGAGAGTCACTTGTACCAGGACACAATCACAACAAGTGTTGAGGGTTGGCTGTACCAGGACACAATCACAACACTTGTTGTGTGTCCTGGTACAGCTGACCCTCAACACTTGTTGTTGTGATTGTGTTCTGGTACACTCATCTTGTTAATTAGAATATTCCAGGTATTCTCACAGCTTTACCAGTTAGCCTCATTTGACTTGTCCTGATCTACGTTTCTTTAGTGACTGCACAGGCTTCTTTGCCCATGAATGTACATTCTAAGTATTTTTTGGCTTTCTTTCTGTGTATCATATTCATAATGGCTGCAGTCATCTGTAATGTGTTGTCACTGAAGTGAAAGTTGCAATTAGTCTTTGGGACAGCGACAATTATAGCATGAACATTTGAAGGCTGTTTATCTTCACAATTATCATCTTTTCCATGCATTCTCATCTACAGTCAACATTTCTTTATATGTTGTTTTGATGATTGTACCTGTGACTTTATACATGTGTCTTGTTGTTCAACTGATGTTTTATTGACATTCCTAACAGCTTGCTTGCCCAGTATCTGCCCATCATGCACTCCCTGCGCAGTACAGGAAGCCTGCAGCTAGTAGATGGTGACCCACCTGTAGATGGTGACCCACCTGTAGATGGTGACCCACCTGTAGCTGGTGACCCACTTGTACCAGAATACCCAAGACTTGTAGCATTTGAAGATGCATTCAGACATACAGCTGACCAAGTTCCAGTTCACAGTAAGGTTGTCCGTGCATTGTCCAAGCACATCTCTGCTCACAAAATTCACAAATCAGTTTTACAGATATTCCCGATCATTGAAACTCTACGCACATACAGATGCAAAAACGTGCCGAATGACATTATAGCAGGCGTAACGTCTGGCGTCATGATGATTCCTCAGGGGATGGCCTACGCAGCCCTGTCCACCTTGCCTCCGATCGTTGGGCTGTACATTTCGTTGTTCTCCTCGGTGACCTACTGCGTGTTCGGCACCGGCCGGCAGCTGTCCTGGGGCTGCATTGCCATCCTGAGCCTGATGATTGCCACAGTGTTGGACAAATACGACAGCTCTCTGATGGAGCAGCTGTCACCAGCTTGTGGGCACTTCCCTGCAGGAGGGTGCACATTCAATGCTTCTGTTGTTCTTGCCAACACCAGCTCAGATTTAGCCTTACCCGCAAATTGTTCAAACATATTGATGACCTCGGAGCCAGCGCTCACTGGTAGTCTGGAGACGATGCGGTCAGCTCAGAGGCTGGAGATAGCTAGTGGTGTGTCGGTCATCTCAGGGATCATCTTCATAGTTGCATCCAGAATAGGTCTCAGCCACATCGCAAACATCATGTCCAACTCTCTGATCACTGGATTTACTGTGGGCATATCCTTCCACGTCATAACCAGCCAGATCAAGATTATGTTTGGTCTGTCTATTCCCCGCTACAGTGGAGTTGGAGCATTGTTGAAAACATGGATCGCTATTGTGCAGAAACTTCCAGAAACCAACATTGCCACTTTGCTCATCTCTGCCATCAGCATTCTGGTGATCTATCTGGTGAAAAGGTTTATCAATGAAAGGTACAAGAAACGTCTGAGGTTTCCAGTCCCCATTGAGTTGCTGGTGGTGATCGCTGCAACTGTGATTTCACATTTCACATATTTGCATGATCGTTTCAATGTCAAGGTTGTTGAAACAGTTCCGGTTGGCGTGCCAGCACCCAAAATTCCAGATCTGTCGCAGGTCATCGATTACGTCGGAGATGGCATCATCATCATCGTGATTGCTTATGCACAAACTCTGGCAATGGCCAAGACACTGGGATTAAAACATAACTACATTGTGGACTCGAACCAAGAGATGCTAGCTTGTGGGGTGTGCTCTGTCGTATGTGGCCTGTTTTCTGGATATATCCCAGCTGCCTCTGTGTCACGCAGTTTTGTTCAAGATGGAGCCGGAGGGCAGACACAACTGGCGTCCCTGGTGGCGGCTGTACTGGTGCTCCTGGTCATCTTGCTCATCGGACCATACTTTTACTATTTGCCAATGTGTGTTTTATCTGCCATCATTGTTGTCAGTCTGCAGACTGTCTTCCTCAAGTTGTTGGACATCCCCAGGGAGTGGCGCAAGTCCAGCTACGACTGTGCAGTCTGGGTGTGTGCGTGCGTGTCTTGTGTTGTCTTAAATGCTGAGGTTGGCCTCCTGGCTACTGTGTTGCTGTCACTGTTCTTGGTTGTGTTCAGATCCATGCTATCACCTGTTGTAGAAGTCGGACAGATTCCCATCAGCCCCTTGTCATCAGAGTTGAGATCTCTAGAGAAATATTCTTCAGCTAAGCAAACACAGTTTGTGAAAATTATCAAAATTACAACACCTCTCTATTTTGTGAATGCTGAAATATTTACAGCAAGTGTGTTCACTAACATTGGTATTGACCCCATGAAAGTGAAAACACAATTGGATGTTTGTATAGAAGACAAGCAAGAGAAGGGAGCCAATGGACGTGAGGCTTCTGACGTGGGAGAGACGATGTTGTGTGATCTGCCCGACTCCTGTGTGAGGGTTGTTGTGCTGGATGCTGCAGAAGTTGTCTTCATAGACCTGATGGGGGTTCAGGCGCTGCAGTTCTTGATAGAGGAGCTGTCTGCCGTGGGGGTAGGGGTTCTAGTCACATCTGTACCAGAGAGCATCATTCCTATGCTCAAGTCAACAGGGTTTTGGGTCAAGTATGGGGACCATATATTCCTCACACTCAAGGCAGCATTAGCATCCATTGCCACTGCTGAGTTACATGTTGATGGCAAGGCTGCGGAGTGTTCTTCGTAAGTCTTTCACAATATCGGTTAGAAGCAGGCAGTGTGACATAGTGTGTACTGTTTGACCAGTGCCTTCACCCATTCCCACCAGATACACGTGTAGATCTGTGCTTAGTTGATGTGGCTGACTGTGTGTGGAGCTAATTAGTGTTGCTGTGGCTGTTTCACTGACTCCTCATTGATTATAATTATTACATAGGATGTGATCATAGGGATAATTCTTCATTTTCCACAAGAGTTTCTCCTCTTTTTTTACAAGACATTATTCACAAGGTTTGTCACCTTTCACTGTTTCAACAGTTGTCTCTGCTGTTATATTTCATTGTAGAGTTATCTGTTATCTTTCACTGTGGTGTTATCTGTCTGTTGCCTTTCATTATAGAGTTATCTTTCATTATAGAGTTATCTATATGTTATCTTTTATTGAAGTGTTTTCTGTCTGTTATCTTCCGGTCCAATATGGTTGATAGGCAGTTGAGCAGTTGAGGCCTCTGGAGTGTTTATACTTGTAGCTGTGGTTTGCTTATGCATTTACTCAGACTGAACTGGGAGTGCATGATCCCATCACCCAGCTACATGCATGGAGCAACACTGTGAGCTGTAGATTTTGTGTCAAGTGCTTTTACATCTATCTGTGGTTGTTTGTATCATTAACTGCATGTTCAGTAAAATGGCAGCTGTCCTGTTGCTGAACTAACTGGGTTTTCCTTATGCAGTAATGTGTGGCTGCTGGTTTTCTAGTGATTGTCATTTCCATCGACGATGGATTGTATTTTTCATGGTGGATTTTTGTGTTGGCATTCTGGCAGCAGCCTTATGCGTAGTATATCTGTGAGGGCTGTTGGTTTTTTTAGACTCCTGTCTATTTTACTTTTTTACATGTGGTAGTGAGGAGCATTTTGTGTGATATTCACTGGTGCAGGAACAGAGCATCATGAGGTGACCATTTGCCATGAAGTAAGAACTGCAACTAACTAACTAAACAATTAACTGCCTTTTATGTTTCATTATAGAGTTATCTGTATGTTATCTTACACTGTAGAGGTTTAGGTTCTAATGTGTGATGTTGAGATATCTCATGATTGAGTTTAGTCTTCCCTGGGACATCAAGGCAGCTGGAGTCTTCATTATTCTTCCCTGTCCTACCTGGGTATGTCAAGAAAAGTGAAGTGTCAATGGTTCGGTCCTTTTGTGCTGTACGAGAAGTGTCAATGATTCTGTCCCCTTGTGCTGTATGAGAAGTGTCAATGATTCTGTCCCCATGTGCTGTATGAGAAGTGTCAATAATTCTGTCCCCATGTGCTGTATGAGAAGTGTCAATGATTCTGTACCCATGTCCTGTTTGAGAAGTGCCAATGATTCTGTTGTCTTGTGCTATATGGGAAGTGTCAATGATTCTGTCCCTTTGTGCTGTACAGGAAGTGTCAATGATTCTGTCTCCTTGTGCTGTACGGGAAGTGTCAATTATTCTGTCCCCTTGTGCTGTACAGGAAGTGTCAATGATTCTGTCCCCTTGTGCTGTTCGGGAAGCGTCAATGATTCTGTCCCCTTATGCTGTATGTGAAGCATCAATGGTTCTGTCCCCTTGTGTTGTTCATGAAGTGTCAATGATTATGTCTCCTTGTGCTGTATGTGAAGTGTCAATGGGTCTGTCCTCTTGCACTGTATGTGAAGTGTCAATGATTATGTCTCCTTGTGCTGTATGTGAAGTGTCAATGGGTCTGTCCTCTTGCACTGTATGTGAAGTGTCAATGATTATGTCTCCTTGTGCTGTATGTGAAGTGTCAATGGGTCTGTCCTCTTGCACTATATGTGAAGTGTCAATGATTCTGTCCCCTTGTGCTGTATGGGAAGTGTCAATCATTCTGTCCCCTTGTGCTGTACGGGAAGTGTCAATTATTCTGTCCCCTTGTGCTGTATGGGAAGTGCCATTGATTATGTTCCTTTGTGCTGTATGGAAAGTGTCAATGATTCTGTCCCCTTGTGCTGTATGTGAAGTGTCAATGATTATGTCCCCTTGTGCTGTACGTGAAGTGTCAATGATTATGTCCCCTTGTGCTGTATGTGAAGTGTCAATGGGTCTGTTCGTTTGTGCTGTATGTGAAGTATCAGTGGTTCTTTCCCCTTGTGCTGTATGGGAAGTGTCAGTGATTATGTCCCCTAGTGCTGTATGTGAAGTGTCAGTGGTTCTGTCCCCTTGTGTTGTGTGGAGGAACCAGCAAGAAATGTCAATGGTTCTGTCCCCTTGTGCTGTGTGGAGGAACCAGCAAGAAATGTAAATGGTTCTGTCCTCTTGTGTTGTGTGGAGGAACCGGCAAGAAATGTCAATGGTTCTGTCCCCTTGTGTTGTGTGGAGGAACCAGCGAGAAATGTCAATGGTTCTGTCCCCTTGTGTTGTGTGGAGGAACCAGCAAGAAATGTCAATGGTTCTGTCCCCTTGCGTTGTAAGTGAAGCGTCAATGGTTCTGTCACCTTGTGCTGTGTGGAGGAACCAGCAAGAAATGTCAATGGTTCTGTCCCCTTGTGCTGTGTGGAGGAACCAGCAAGAAATGTCAATGGTTCTGTCCCCTTGTGCTGTGTGGAGGAACCAGCGAGAAATGTCAATGGTTCTGTCCCCCTGTGTTGTGTGGAGGAACCAGCAAGAAATGTCAATGGTTCTGTCCCCTTGTGTTGTGTGGAGGAACCAGCAAGAAATTTCAATGGTTCTGTCCCCTTGTGCTGTATGGAAAGTGTCAATGATTTTGTCCCCTTGCGTTGTACGTGAAGCGTCAATGGTTCTGTCCCCTTGTGTTGTGTGGAGGAACCAGCAAGAAATGTCAATGGTTCTGTCCCCTTGTGTTGTGTGGAGGAACCAGCAAGAAATGTCAATGGTTCTGTCCCCTTGTGCTGTGTGGAGAAACCAGCAAGAAATGTCAATGGTTCTGTCCCCTTGTGTTGTGTGGAGGAACCAGCAAGAAATGTCAATGGTTCTGTCCCCTTGTGTTGTGTGGAGGAACCAGCAAGATGCTCAGGAGGTCTCAGATTCCCACTGACTCAGGTCAACATGCCACCTGGAAATGTGGGTTGAGTATGATATATCTATTATGACATGATTGAAGTCTTCACTTCAGTCATGTGGTTGTATCCTTCACTTCCAGTCACGTGGTTGTAGCCTTCACTCCAGTCATGTAGTTGTAGCCTATCACAATAGTATATGGAAAAAAAAAAAAAATTTTGTTGCGTATCCCTTACGGGACGTTGCAGTCAACACCAGCATTTTCAGCTGCTGTTGATTTACTAGGCAAGTGTTACGTTCAGTAGTTTGCCATTGCTTTCTGAACGACCGGTCTCTATACCTTTTTCGAAAAAACCAGCACCGCAGTGTTTCGAACCCGGGTATACGGGCTCACAAACCGCGTTCGCAAGCCCTTCAGCCACAGAGACCGACTAGAGACGATAGTATATGATGCTAGTAAAAATTATTTATATCTGTGATTATGGAGGAGATTGTTTCCTGACAAGATTGTGGCAGTGTTCACATTCAGTGATTGGCAGGTGAAACATTTGGATGGGAGTCTGCTAAAACTCATGATGATGTAGGCTGGGACATTACAGCTGATGACTTACATGTTGGTACACTTGGTGGTTGTGGGGGTTGAAACACTGGATGTGTGGGGGTTGAAACACTGAATGTGTGGGGTTGAAACACTAGATATGTGGGGTTGAAACACTGGATGTGTAAGTGTTGAAACACTGGATGTGTAGGGTTGACACGCTGGACTATGTGAGGTTTGAAGCACTGACTGTGAGGATTGACATGCTGGACTATGTGAGGGTTGAAGCACTTACTGTGTGAAGATTGACACGCTGGACTATGTGTGGGTTGACATGCTGGGCTATGTGTGGGTTGACACGCTGGACTATGTGTGGGTTGAAGCACTGACTGTGTGAAGATTGACATGCTGGACTATGTGTGGGTTGACACACTGGACTATGTGAGGGTTGAAGCACTGACTGTGAAGATTGACATGCTGGACTATGTGTGGGTTGACACACTGGACTATGTGCGGGTTGACACACTGGACTATGTGAGGGTTGAAGCACTGACTGTGTGAAGATTGACACGCTGGACTATGTGTGGGTTGACACACTGGGCTATGTGAGGGTTGAAGCACTGACTGTGTGAAGATTGACACGCTGGACTATGTGTGGGTTGACATGCTGGGCTATGTGAGGGTTGAAGCACTGACTGTGTGAAGATTGACACGCTGGACTGTGTGAAGATTGAAACACTCACTGTGAATTAACCAATGTAGACTGATTTTTTGTTCATGTTATGAGAAGAAATAAATTGGAGAACTTGGTGACAACTGACAAGATCAAGGGGAGGAGAACAAGGGGAAGACCAAGAAGAAAATACCTGGATTGCTTGACCATGTGGCATGGTCGAGACAGAAACAAGGGACTGATCCACACTCTGGTGATCAAGTGAAATGGTGAGGATTTTATGTACTGTCTGTTTGAAGCATGTTCTTGTTGTCAATGTTATTACTTGCAGCCTGTACGCAGTGCTGGACACTTCATTCATGTCTAGTCAATACTGCTCAACATCGTCATCATCATCATCATCTTGAATTCATCCCTGCCCACGCAGTGTAGCTGCTGGTATTTATTTCTAGTCTTCCATGTGCCTGTTTGGCCTTTGTGTCTTCATATTTATATTCTCAGCAGCTTTTGTGAGTATGAATGATGTGCACACGTGAGAGTGTAGATGTGCTGCATGCGTGTTCAACTGTAGATTGAGTGTGAATGTTAAAGTGTCTGATTCTAAGTATGTATTTGATTATGTATCTGTAAATGCATTCATGTACACATGTGCTTGATCTAATTATGTATCTGTACATGTATTCTTGTACACGTGCTTGATCTAAATACTATCTGTATGTAAATTCTTGTACACATGTGCTTGATCTAAATACTATCTGTATGTGTATTCTTGTACACATGTGCTTGATCTAAATACTATGTAAATTCATGTACACATGTGCTTGATCTAAATACTATCTGTATGTAAATTCTTGTACACATGTGCTTGATCTAAATACTATGTAAATTCTTGTACACATGTGTTTGATCTAAATACTATCTGTATGTGTATTCTTGCACACATGTGCTTGATCTAATTATGTATCCATACATGTATTCTTGTATTAGGGGCGTTTATTTGAAACCCGTTCCAATGTCTTTATTACAAAAGCATGAAAGAAACATTGACAGGTGTGGTAGAATTAAACAAAGCATTAATTTTGAATGAATTATACTTAGGTAGGCGGCGAATGCCGTCCGCAAAAAAGGAGTTTGGTTGCTCACTGAACCAAGTGTTTACCGCGTTCATTACGTCTGCATCTGTGTGAAATCGTTGCCCCTTGAGAGCGTTTTTCTTAGAGGTCCGAACAAATGAAAATCACATGGTGACAAATCAGGACTATGGGCTGGATGTTGCAGAATTTCGCACGTCTTCGTTGCTAATGCTTCCTGCACAATCTTTGCAACATGCAAACGAGCATTATCATGCAACAAAATCACACCGCTAGAAAGCATGCCGATTTGTTTATTCTTGATGGTTTTTTGCAGCTTGTCTAGTGTTTGCAAGTAGTGGGTAGAGTTGATGTTGACACCAGGTTCTTTAAAGTTGGCCAACAATAGCCCTTCATGGTCAAACAATGCGCTCAGCATAACCTTACCTGCTGAAACCTGTAACTTGAATTTTTTGGCTTTTGGTGATCCAGCATGCTTCCATTGCATGCTCTCTCTCGTTTGCTGCTCGGCTCAAAGTGGTGACACCATGATTCATCACCTGCCACTGTGCGGAAGAGAAATGCATCACCCTCCACTCTGTAACGCAGCAAGTGGTTCAAACAACATCCCATGCATTCCTCTTTTTGGTGATTGGGCAACATCCGTGGTACCCACTGTGAGCACACCTTTTGACACATCAAATTCTTTCACTAGCGAACGTATGCTTCGACAACGGTTCATCTGTACTGCTGCATCAATTTTGGCGATGGTTTTTTCTGTTGCAACAATATGCGCTTGACCCGGCCATTGAAGATCTGTCGTGAACTGATGTCCTTTCCGAAACATTCGTGCCCAGTCTGTCACTGTTGTCTTCGACACACATTTGTTACCATAAGCTGCCTGCATTCTTCGATGAATGCTCACTGGTCAATATCCTTTAAGTGAAAGAAACTGAATCACCTCTCTTTGAGCTTCTTTGGACGGATTTTGGATCAACCCGGCCATTTTCTCAATGGTCAGAAACATAACCTATTGGACAATAGGCACTTACTCTTTTATTCATTGGTCAGTACTTATCACATGACTATGACATGATCATGTTCAACGTACGCAATTATGCGCGGTGTGGCACAAACGGATTTCAAATGAATGCCTCTTATACATTTATCTTATGTATTTGTACTTGCATGTAAACATGTGTCTGATCTGATTATGTATCTATGTGTGCACTACATATGTGCAACATCTGAATATGTACGCATGTACACACACAAGTCAAGGACCCTGTTCCATGCAGTGAGGTATTTGGTGCTGGTGTCTGTGTCTGTGTACACCAGTGAGGTATATGGTGGTATGTCTGTGTACACCAGTAAGGTATATGGTGTTCTAGGTTTTAGTTCAGGCTCTTTGCAGTGCCTATGTGGTACCTGGACTTTTGATGGGAAGTACAGGCAGCTAGTACAGACATACCAGTTCTAGATTTACCATCTGACTGTTGTTGTACAGACATACCAGTTCTAGATTTACCATCTGTCAGTTGTTGTACAGACACATCAGGTCTAGATTTACCATCTGACAGTTGTGCAGACATACCAGGTCTAGATTTACCATCTGACAGTTGTTGTACAGACATACCAGGTCTAGATTTACCATCTGTCAGTTGTTGTACAGACATACCAGGTCTAGATTTACCATCTGATAGTTGTTGTACAGACACACCAGGTCTAGATTTACCATCTGACAGTTGTGCAGACATACCAGGTCTAGATTTACCATCTGACAGTTGTACAGACATACCAGGTCTAGATTTACCATCTGACAGTTGTACAGACATACCAGGTCTAGATTTACCATCTGATAGTTGTTGTACATACATACCAGGTCTAGATTTACCATCTGATAGTTGTTGTACAGACATACCAGGTCTAGATTTACCATCTGACAGTTGTACAGACATACCAGGTCTAGATTTACCATCTGATAGTTGTTGTACAGACATACCAGGTCTAGATTTACCATATAACAGTTGTACAGACATTACGGGACATATGCTCTTATAGAATTTACTGTAACTATTTTTAGGGGGGGAGGGGGGAGAGAGAGGGCGTTGTTCAATTGATTTTGAATTAATCTCTGTACTGCTAATGCCATCTTATGCCTGACATAATTGTACTGTAATGACCAAGTACTACAGGAGACAAATGAAAATCATAAATTGATTAGAGAAATTAGACATAGACAGTCAAAATTTTTTGGACACGTTAAGAGAAGAAATGGATTGGAGATCTTGGTGACAACTGGCAAGATCGAAGGGAACAGACTAAGAGGAAGACCGAGAAGTAAATACCTGGAGGGCTTAGCCACATGGAATGGATGAGACAGGAACACTGAGCTGATCCACGACTCTGGTGATTGAGTAAAATGGCGAGTCATGGCCACCCACGCTTTCCGGCATGGTTCATGATTGATTGATTGAATTGTACTGTTGCCTGGGAGTCTTCGTGATGAAGTGATCAAGCCGTTTAACTCGGGCTCTGAAGGTTGTGGGTTCGATTCCGGGCTGCGTCCTTCGGTTCACAAGTTAAATTTTTCGGAGACTCCTGTGGGTCATCACTAGAGCTACGGAGTTCGTGCTGCGGAAAGAGACCGAGCCATATGGGATAAAACCCGGTGCAATGAAGTCAACCCTGACGACTTTTAAGCGACTTTTTTTGTTGTTGCCTGTGTTGTTAAGTGTGGGGCCAAAATATTCTCAGTTGGACATTTTTATTGTCCGTATTGTTGATTGTAATACTGGTTGATTGTAATACTGGTTGATTGTAATTCTGGTTGATTGTAATACTGGTTGTAATACTGTTTGATTGTAATACTGGGTGATTGTAAAACTGATTGATTGTAAAACTGATTGACTGTTATACTGGCTGATTGTAATACTGGATGATTGTAATACTGGCTGATTATAATACTGGTTGATTGTAATGTTAATTTCTGTTCCAAAACAAATGTCTACCTTGACTGTGTCTTTAGACAGATGGCAATAACTTGTATAATCCCCTAGCACTATTTGATATGAGGACTATTAACTTCCTGTCTAAGTTCCGGAGTTGGGTCTCCATCAATTATAAAAGTATGATCATTTTTACTGGTCTGATTATTTTTGGTTCTTGTGATGACATTTTCTACATGTGTTGAAGAGGTCTGGAGCAAGAGTACAGCCCTGTCTGACCCATTTGTTGAAGAGATGTGGAGCCAGAGTACAGCCCTGTCTGACCCATTTGCATCTCAAACCATCTTACTGTTTCACCAGCTACTCTGACAGCTACTGGCTGATCATAATAAAATGATTACAATAAGTGGGTCAAGTCTGCTGACAACCTCATATTTTTCATGATGTTCCATGATTTCTGATGTTGAATGAGTCAAAGCTTTATTGTAGTCTACAAGGCAAGTATGAAGATGTACATTGTACTGTCTGTATTTGTCAATGATGGTTCTAATCTTGAAGAACTACATTGTACTGTCTGCATTTATCAACGATGGTTCTAATCTTGAAAAACTACATTGTACTGTCTGCATTTATCAACGATGGTTATAATCTTGAAGAACTACATTGTACTGTCTGCATTTATCAACGAAGGTTATAATCTTGAAGAACTACATTGTACTGTCTGCATTTATCAATGATGGTTATAATCTTGAAGAACTACATTGTACTGTCTGCATTTATCAATGATGGTTCTAATCTTGAAGAACTACATTGTACTGTCTGCATTTATCAATGATGGTTCTAATCTTGAAAAACTACATTGTACTGTCTGCATTTATCAACGATGGTTATAATCTTGAAGAACTACATTGTACTGTCTGCATTTATCAATGATGGTTCTAATCTTGAAGAACTACATTGTACTGTCTGCATTTATCAATGATGGTTATAATTTTGAAGAACTACATTGTACTGTCTGCATTTATCAACGATGGTTATAATCTTGAAGAACTACATTGTACTGTCTGCATTTATCAATGATGGTTCTAATCTTGAAGAACTACATTGTACTGTCTGCATTTATCAATGATGGTTCTAATCTTGAAGAACTACATTGTACTGTCTGCATTTATCAATGATGGTTATAATCTTGAAGAACTACATTGTACTGTCTGCTTTTATCAACGATGGTTATAATCTTGAAGAACTACATTGTACTGTCTGCATTTATCAACGATGGTTATAATCTTGAAGAACTACATTGTACTGTCTGCATTTATCAACGATGGTTATAATCTTGAAGAACTACATTGCACTGTCTGCATTTATCAACAATGGTTCTCATCTTGATCTACATTGTACTCTCTGCATTTATCAATGATGGTTCTAATCTTGAAGACATGGTCTCTGGTCCCTATGCTCTTTCTGAAACCTGCCTGTGCTTGCCTACATGTTCTAATTTGCTGTCAACTCTCTTCATGATAACTTGCAGGTGTATTTTGCTACCATGATTTGTTGCTGTGATAGTGGAGACACAATGATGACAATTAACTACTGCTGTATTTCATATCATTGTCTTATAACCAGTTGTTTAACAACAATATATTTTCTACATGTAACAGTTTAGCAATGAGTTCTGTTATGATTCTGTAACTTCAGTGTGTTGAACAAATATCAGCTTAAATATGAAAAGGGATTGAAGTTGTGAAGAAAATACAGTGTCGTTATCTCAGCCGAAACTTTGGCCTATTGGCTGAGCGAAACATACCTCTTTAGGGAAACAGTTTTCTGGAAAACTGCAGTGTGATAGGGGTGTCTGGAGCAGTGTGCTAGGGGTGTCTGGAGCAGTGTGCTAGGAGTTTCTGGAGCAGTGTGCTAGATGTGTCTGGAGAAGTTTTCTGGTGGTGTCTGAAGCAGTGTGCTAGGGGTGTCTGGAGCAGTATGCTAGGGGTGTCTGAAGCAGTGTGCTAGGGGTGTCTGAAGCAGTGTGCTAGGGGTGTTTGGAGCAGTGTGCTAGGCGTGTCTGGAGCAGTGTGCTAGGTGTGTCTGGAGTAGTGATCAAGGGGTATCGGTGTCAGTCTACATCAATGTTTGCTTGTATCCGGTAATTAATGCATGCCTCAGATATCATAAATGTCCCACCCAAGATGCATACACAATAATTGTATCCGGTAATTAATGCATGCCACAGATATCATAAATGTCCCACCCCAGATGCCTACACGATGATTGTATCCGGTAATTAATGCATGCCTCAGATATCATAAATGTCCCACCCCATATGCCTGCACAATGATTGTATCCGGTAATTAATGCATGCCACAGATATCATAAATGTCCCACCCCAGATGCCTACACAATGATTGTATCCGGTAATTAATGCGAGCCACAGATATCATAAATGTCCCACCCCAGATGCCTACACGATGATTGTATCCGGTAATTAATGGATGCCTCAGATATCATAAATGTCCCACCCCAGATGCCTACACAATGATTGTATCCGGTAATTAATGCGTGCCACAGATATCATAAATGTCCCACCCCAGATGCCTACACAATAATTGTATCCGGTAATTAATGGATGCCTCAGATATCATAAATGTCCCACCCCAGATGCCTACACATTGATTGTATCCGGTAATTAATGCGTGCCACAGATATCATAAATGTCCCACCCCAGATGCCTACACAATAATTGTATCCGGTAATTAATGCGTGCCTCAGATATCATAAATGTCCATTCCAGATTCTTACACAATGATTGTATCCGGTAATTAATGGATGCCTCAGATATCATAAATGTCCCACCCCAGATGCCTACACAATGATTGTATCCGGTAATTAATGCGTGCCACAGATATCATAAATGTCCCACCCCAGACGCCTACACAATGATTGTATCCGGTAATTAATGCGTGCCACAGATATCATAAATGTCCCACCCCAGACGCCTACACAATGATTGTGTCCGGTAATTAATGCGTGCCACAGATATCATAAATGTCCCACCCCAGATGCCTACACAATGCTTGTATCCGGTAATTAATGCGTGCCACAGGTATCATAAATGTCTCACCCCAGATGCCTACACAATGCTTGTATCCGGTAATTAATGCATGCCACAGATATCATAAATGTCCCACCCCAGATGCCTACACAATGATTGTATCCGGTAATTAATGGATGCCTCAGATATCATAACTGTCCCACCCCAGATGCCTACACAATGCTTGTATCCGGTAATTAATGCGTGCCACAGATATCATAAATGTCCCACCCCATATGCCTACACAATGATTGTATCCGGTAATTAATGGATGCCTCAGATATCATAAATGTCCCACCCCAGATGCCTACACAATGCTTGTATCCGGTAATTAATGCATGCCACAGATATCATAAATGTCCCACACCAGATGCCTACACAATGATTGTATCCGGTAATTAATGCGTGCCTCAGATATCATAAATGTCCCACCCCAGATGCCTACACAATGCTTGTATCCGGTAATTAATGTGTGCCACAGATATCATAAATGTCCCACCCCAGATTCTTACACAATGATTGTATTCGGTAATTAATTCGTGCCTCAGATATCATAAATGTCCCACCCCAGATTCTTACACAATGATTGTATCCGGTAATTAATGCGTGCCTCAGATATCATAAATGTCCCACCCCAGATTCTTACACAATGATTGTATCTGGTAATTAATTCGTGCCTCAGATATCATAAATGTCCCACCCCAGATTCTTACACAATGATTGTATCCAGTAATTAATGCGTGCCTCAGATATCATAAATGTCCCACCCCAGATTCTTACACAATGATTGCATCCGGTAATTAATGCGTGCCTCAGATATCATAAATGTCCCACCCCAGATTCTTACACAATGATTGTATCCGGTAATTAATGCGTGCCTCAGATATAATAAATGTTCCACCCCAGATGCCTACACAATGCTTGTATCCGGTAATTAATGCATGCCACAGATATCATAAATGTCCCACCCCAGATTCTTACACAATGATTGTATCCGGTAATTAATGCGTGCCTCAGATATCATAAATGTCCCACCCCAGATTCTTACACAATGATTGTATCCGGTAATTAATGCGTGCCTCAGATATCATAAATGTCCCACCCCAGATGCCTACACAATGATTGTATCCGGTAATTAATGGATGCCTCAGATATCATAAATGTCCCACCCCAGACGCCTACACAATGCTTGTATCCGGTAATTAATGGATGCCTCAGATATCATAAATGTCCCACCCCAGATGCCTACACAATGATTGTATCCGGTAATTAATGGATGCCTCAGATATCATAAATGTCCCACCCCAGACGCCTACACAATGCTTGTATCCGGTAATTAATGCGTGCCTCAGATATTATAAATGTCCCACCCCAGATGCCTACACAATGCTTGTATCCAGTAATTAATGCGTGCCTCAGATATCATAAATGTCCCACCTCAGATGCCTACACAATGATTGTATCCGGTAATTAATGTGTGCCACAGATGTCATAAATGTCCCACCCCAGATGCCTACACAATGATTGTATCCGGTAATTAATGGATGCCTCAGATATCATAAATGTCCCACCCCAGATGCCTATACAATGCTTGTATCCGGTAATTAATGTGTGCCTCAGATATCATAAATGTCCCACCCCAGATTCTTACACAATGATTGTATCCGGTAATTAATGCATGCCTCAGATATCATAAATGTCCCACCCCAGATTCTTACACAATGATTGTATCCGGTAATTAATGCGTGCCTCAGATATCATAAATGTCCCACCCCAGATGCCTACACAATGCCTGTATCCGGTAATTAATGTGTGCCACAGATATCATAAATGTCCCACCCCAGATTCTTACACAATGATTGTATCCGGTAATTAATGCGTGCCTCAGATATCATAAATGTCCCAACCCAGATTCTTACACAATGATTGTATCCGGTAATTAATGCGTGCCTCAGATATCATAAATGTCCCACCCCAGATTCTTACACAATGATTGTATCCGGTAATTAATGCGTGCCTCAGATATCATAAATGTCCCACCCCAGATTCTTACACAATGATTGTATCCGGTAATTAATGCGTGCCTCAGATATCATAAATGTCCCACCCCAGATGCCTACACAATGATTGTATCTGGTAATTAATGGATGCCTCAGATATCATAAATGTCCCACCCCAGATGCCTACACAATGCTTGTATCCGGTAATTAATGCATGCCTCAGATATCATAAATGTCCCACCCCAGACGCCTACACAATGCTTGTATCCGGTAATTAATGCGTGCCTCAGATATTATAAATGTCCCACCCCAGATGCCCACACAATGCTTGTATCCTGTAATTAATGCGTGCCTCAGATATCATAAATGTCCCACCCCAGACGCCTACACAATGATTGTATCCGGTAATTAATGCGTGCCACAGATGTCATAAATGTCCCACCCCAGATGCCTACACAATGATTGTATCCGGTAATTAATGGATGCCTCAGATATCATAAATGTCCCACCCTAGATGCCTACACAATGCTTGTATCCGGTAATTAATGCGTGCCTCAGATATCATAAATGTCCCACCCCAGATTCTTACACAATGATTGTATCCGGTAATTAATGCGTGCCTCAGATATCATATATGTCCCACCCCAGATGCCTACACAATGATTGTATCCGGTAATTAATGCGTGCCTCAGATATCATAAATGTCCCACCCCAGATTCTTACACAATGCTTGTATCCGGTAATTAATGCGTGCCACAGATATCATAAATGTCCCACCCCAGATTCTTACACAATGATTGTATCCGGTAATTAATGTGTGCCTCAGATATCATAAATGTCCCACCCCAGATTCTTACACAATGATTGTATCCGGTAATTAATGCGTGCCTCAGATATCATAAATGTCCCACCCCAGATTCTTACACAATGATTGTATCCGGTAATTAATGCGTGCCTCAGATATCATAAATGTCCCACCCCAGATTCTTACACAATGATTGTATCCGGTAATTAATGCGTGCCTCAGATATCATAAATGTCCCACCCGAGATGCCTACACAATGCTTGTATCCGGTAATTAATGCGTGCCACAGATATCATAAATGTCCCACCCCAGATTCTTACACAATGATTGTATCCGGTAATTAATGCGTGCCACAGATATCATAAATGTCCCACACCAGATTCTTACACAATGATTGTATCCGGTAATTAATGCGTGCCACAGATATCATAAATGTCCCACCCCAGATGCCTACACAATGCTTGTATCCGGTAATTAATGGATGCCTCAGATATCATAAATGTCCCACCCCAGATGCCTACACAATGATTGTATCTAGTAATTAATGGATGCCTCAGATATCATAAATGTCCCACCCCAGACGCTATACGATGATTGTATCCGGTAATTAATGGATGCCTCAGATATCATAAATGTCCCACCCCAGATGCCTACACAATGATTGTATCCAGTAATTAATGCGAGTCACAGATATCATAAATGTCCCACCCCAGATGCCTACACAATGATTGTATCCGGTAATTAATGGATGCCTCAGATATCATAAATGTCCCACCCCAGATGCCTACACAATGCTTGTATCCGGTAATTAATGCGTGCCTCAGATATCATAAATGTCCCACCCCAGATTCTTACACAATGATTGTATCCGGTAATTAATGCGTGCCTCAGATATCATAAATGTCCCACCCCAGATTCTTACACAATGATTGTATCCGGTAATTAATGCGTGCCTCAGATATCATAAATGTCCCACCCCAGATGCCTACACAATGCTTGTATCCGGTAATTAATGTGTGCCACAGATATCATAAATGTCCCACCCCAGATTCTTACACAATGATTGTATTCGGTAATTAATTCGTGCCTCAGATATCATAAATGTCCCACCCCAGATTCTTACACAATGATTGTATCCGGTAATTAATGCGTGCCTCAGATATCATAAATGTCCCACCCCAGATTCTTACACAATGATTGTATCTGGTAATTAATTCGTGCCTCAGATATCATAAATGTCCCACCCCAGATTCTTACACAATGATTGTATCCAGTAATTAATGCGTGCCTCAGATATCATAAATGTCCCACCCCAGATTCTTACACAATGATTGCATCCGGTAATTAATGCGTGCCTCAGATATCATAAATGTCCCACCCCAGATTCTTACACAATGATTGTATCCGGTAATTAATGCGTGCCTCAGATATAATAAATGTTCCACCCCAGATGCCTACTCAATGCTTGTATCCGGTAATTAATGCATGCCACAGATATCATAAATGTCCCACCCCAGATTCTTACACAATGATTGTATCCGGTAATTAATGCGTGCCTCAGATATCATAAATGTCCCACCCCAGATTCTTACACAATGATTGTATCCGGTAATTAATGCGTGCCTCAGATATCATAAATGTCCCACCCCAGATGCCTACACAATGATTGTATCCGGTAATTAATGGATGCCTCAGATATCATAAATGTCCCACCCCAGACGCCTACACAATGCTTGTATCCGGTAATTAATGGATGCCTCAGATATCATAAATGTCCCACCCCATATGCCTACACAATGATTGTATCCGGTAATTAATGGATGCCTCAGATATCATAAATGTCCCACCCCAGACGCCTACACAATGCTTGTATCCGGGTAATTAATGCGTGCCTCAGATATTATAAATGTCCCACCCCAGATGCCTACACAATGCTTGTATCCGGTAATTAATGCGTGCCTCAGATATCATAAATGTCCCACCTCAGATGCCTACACAATGATTGTATCCGGTAATTAATGTGTGCCACAGATGTCATAAATGTCCCACCCCAGATGCCTACACAATGATTGTATCCGGTAATTAATGGATGCCTCAGATATCATAAATGTCCCACCCCAGATGCCTACACAATGCTTGTATCCGGTAATTAATGTGTGCCTCAGATATCATAAATGTCCCACCCCAGATTCTTACACAATGATTGTATCCGGTAATTAATGCATGCCTCAGATATCATAAATGTCCCACCCCAGATTCTTACACAATGATTGTATCCGGTAATTAATGCGTGCCTCAGATATCATAAATGTCCCACCCCAGATGCCTACACAATGCCTGTATCCGGTAATTAATGTCTGCCACAGATATCATAAATGTCCCACCCCAGATTCTTACACAATGATTGTATCCGGTAATTAATGCGTGCCACAGATATCATAAATGTCCCACACCAGATTCTTACACAATGATTGTATCCGGTAATTAATGCGTGCCACAGATATCATAAATGTCCCACCCCAGATGCCTACACAATGCTTGTATCCGGTAATTAATGGATGCCTCAGATATCATAAATGTCCCACCCCAGATGCCTACACAATGATTGTATCTAGTAATTAATGGATGCCTCAGATATCATAAATGTCCCACCCCAGACGCTATACGATGATTGTATCCGGTAATTAATGGATGCCTCAGATATCATAAATGTCCCACCCCAGATGCCTACACAATGATTGTATCCAGTAATTAATGCGAGTCACAGATATCATAAATGTCCCACCCCAGATGCCTACACAATGATTGTATCCGGTAATTAATGGATGCCTCAGATATCATAAATGTCCCACCCCAGATGCCTACACAATGCTTGTATCCGGTAATTAATGCGTGCCTCAGATATCATAAATGTCCCACCCCAGATTCTTACACAATGATTGTATCCGGTAATTAATGCGTGCCTCAGATATCATAAATGTCCCACCCCAGATTCTTACACAATGATTGTATCCGGTAATTAATGCGTGCCTCAGATATCATAAATGTCCCACCCCAGATGCCTACACAATGCCTGTATCCGGTAATTAATGTGTGCCACAGATATCATAAATGTCCCACCCCAGATTCTTACACAATGATTGTATTCGGTAATTAATTCGTGCCTCAGATATCATAAATGTCCCACCCCAGATTCTTACACAATGATTGTATCCGGTAATTAATGCGTGCCTCAGATATCATAAATGTCCCCACCCCAGATTCTTACACAATGATTGTATCTGGTAATTAATTCGTGCCTCAGATATCATAAATGTCCCACCCCAGATTCTTACACAATGATTGTATCCAGTAATTAATGCGTGCCTCAGATATCATAAATGTCCCACCCCAGATTCTTACACAATGATTGTATCCGGTAATTAATGCGTGCCTCAGATATAATAAATGTTCCACCCCAGATGCCTACTCAATGCTTGTATCCGGTAATTAATGCATGCCACAGATATCATAAATGTCCCACCCCAGATTCTTACACAATGATTGTATCCGGTAATTAATGCGTGCCTCAGATATCATAAATGTCCCACCCCAGATTCTTACACAATGATTGTATCCGGTAATTAATGCGTGCCTCAGATATCATAAATGTCCCACCCCAGATGCCTACACAATGATTGTATCCGGTAATTAATGGATGCCTCAGATATCATAAATGTCCCACCCCAGACGCCTACACAATGCTTGTATCCGGTAATTAATGGATGCCTCAGATATCATAAATGTCCCACCCCATATGCCTACACAATGATTGTATCCGGTAATTAATGGATGCCTCAGATATCATAAATGTCCCACCCCAGACGCCTACACAATGCTTGTATCCGGTAATTAATGCGTGCCTCAGATATTATAAATGTCCCACCCCAGATGCCTACACAATGCTTGTATCCGGTAATTAATGCGTGCCTCAGATATCATAAATGTCCCACCTCAGATGCCTACACAATGATTGTATCCGGTAATTAATGTGTGCCACAGATGTCATAAATGTCCCACCCCAGATGCCTACACAATGATTGTATCCGGTAATTAATGGATGCCTCAGATATCATAAATGTCCCACCCCAGATGCCTACACAATGCTTGTATCCGGTAATTAATGTGTGCCTCAGATATCATAAATGTCCCACCCCAGATTCTTACACAATGATTGTATCCGGTAATTAATGCATGCCTCAGATATCATAAATGTCCCACCCCAGATTCTTACACAATGATTGTATCCGGTAATTAATGCGTGCCTCAGATATCATAAATGTCCCACCCCAGATGCCTACACAATGCCTGTATCCGGTAATTAATGTGTGCCACAGATATCATAAATGTCCCACCCCAGATTCTTACACAATGATTGTATCCGGTAATTAATGCGTGCCTCAGATATCATAAATGTCCCACCCCAGATTCTTACACAATGATTGTATCCGGTAATTAATGCGTGCCTCAGATATCATAAATGTCCCACCCCAGATTCTTACACAATGATTGTATCCGGTAATTAATGCGTGCCTCAGATATCATAAATGTCCCACCCCAGATTCTTACACAATGATTGTATCCGGTAATTAATGCGTGCCTCAGATATCATAAATGTCCCACCCCAGATGCCTACACAATGATTGTATCTGGTAATTAATGGATGCCTCAGATATCATAAATGTCCCACCCCAGATGCCTACACAATGCTTGTATCCGGTAATTAATGCATGCCTCAGATATCATAAATGTCCCACCCCAGACGCCTACACAATGCTTGTATCCGGTAATTAATGCGTGCCTCAGATATTATAAATGTCCCACCCCAGATGCCTACACAATGCTTGTATCCGGTAATTAATGCGTGCCTCAGATATCATAAATGTCCCACCCCAGACGCCTACACAATGATTGTATCCGGTAATTAATGCGTGCCACAGATGTCATAAATGTCCCACCCCAGATGCCTACACAATGATTGTATCCGGTAATTAATGGATGCCTCAGATATCATAAATGTCCCACCCTAGATGCCTACACAATGCTTGTATCCGGTAATTAATGCGTGCCTCAGATATCATAAATGTCCCACCCCAGATTCTTACACAATGATTGTATCCGGTAATTAATGCATGCCTCAGATATCATATATGTCCCACCCCAGATGCCTACACAATGATTGTATCCGGTAATTAATGCGTGCCTCAGATATCATAAATGTCCCACCCCAGATTCTTACACAATGCTTGTATCCGGTAATTAATGCGTGCCACAGATATCATAAATGTCCCACCCCAGATTCTTACACAATGATTGTATCCGGTAATTAATGCGTGCCTCAGATATCATAAATGTCCCACCCCAGATTCTTACACAATGATTGTATCCGGTAATTAATGCGTGCCTCAGATATCATAAATGTCCCACCCCAGATTCTTACACAATGATTGTATCCGGTAATTAATGCGTGCCTCAGATATCATAAATGTCCCGCCCCAGATTCTTACACAATGATTGTATCCGGTAATTAATGCGTGCCTCAGATATCATAAATGTCCCACCCGAGATGCCTACACAATGCTTGTATCCGGTAATTAATGCGTGCCACAGATATCATAAATGTCCCACCCCAGATTCTTACACAATGATTGTATCCGGTAATTAATGCGTGCCACAGATATCATAAATGTCCCACCCCAGATTCTTACACAATGATTGTATCCGGTAATTAATGCGTGCCACAGATATCATAAATGTCCCACCCCAGATGCCTACACAATGCTTGTATCCGGTAATTAATGGATGCCTCAGATATCATAAATGTCCCACCCCAGATGCCTACACAATGATTGTATCCAGTAATTAATGGATGCCTCAGATATCATAAATGTCCCACCCCAGACGCTATACGATGATTGTATCCGGTAATTAATGGATGCCTCAGATATCATAAATGTCCCACCCCAGATGCCTACACAATGATTGTATCCAGTAATTAATGCGAGTCACAGATATCATAAATGTCCCACCCCAGATGCCTACACAATGATTGTATCCAGTAATTAATGCGAGCCACAGATATCATAAATGTCCCACCCCAGATGCCTACACAATGATTGTATCCAGTAATTAACGCGTGCCACAGATATCATAAATGTCCCACCCCAGACGCCTACACAATGATTGTATCCGGTAATTAATGGATGCCTCAGATATCATAAATGTCCCACCACAGATGCCTACACAATGATTGTATCCGGTAATTAATGCGAGCCACAGATATCATAAATGTCCCACCCCAGATGCCTACACAATGATTGTATCCGGTAATTAATGCATGCGTCAGATATCATAAATGTCCCACCCCAGATGCCTACACAATGATTGTATCCGGTAATTAATGCATGCCTCAGATATCATAAATGTCCCACCCCAGACGCCTACACAATGATTGTATCCGGTAATTAATGCGTGCCTCGGATATCATAAATATCCCACCCCAGATGCCTACACAATGCTTGTATCCGGTAATTAATGCGTGCCTCAGATATCATAAATGTCCCACCCCAGACGCTATACGATGATTGTATCCGGTAATTAATGGATGCCTCAGATATCATAAATGTCCTACCCCAGACGCTATACGATGATTGTATCCGGTAATTAATGGATGCCACAGATATCATAAATGTCCCACCCCAGACGCCTACACAATGAAAACCAAAAGCAAATATGCGCAATAGAGATTGGTTATAATCAACAATGGAACAAAACATTCTTAAGAATCACAGAAGGGGGCAGCAGGCGCAATGACAGCAGTGCCCTCCTGCAGCAGCCAGTGTTCATGTCATCAATGGCAGCAGTGCCCTCCTGCAGCAGCTAGTGTTCCTGTCATCAATGACAGCAGTGCCCTCCTGCAGCAGCCAGTGTTGATGTCATCAATGACAGCAGTGCCCTCCTGCAGCAGCCAGTGTTCATGTCATCAATGACAGCAGTGCCCGCCTGCAGCAGCTAGTGTTCCTGTCATCAATGACAGCAGTGCCCTCCTGCAGCAGCCAGTGTTGATGTCATCAATGACAGCAGTGCCCTCCTGCAGCAGCCAGTGTTGATGCCATCACGATGTGCCGGGCGTGGTGGTGGAGGCGCGGATGTAGAAGTTCAGTGACAGCAGTAGCAGCAGTACCGGGACGGTGGTGACTAGAACGATGAAGACGCCCCAGTCGAGCTGCATCAGCACGTATCGGTCCTCGATCTTGGGAACGAGGTGGTCCTCGGGGTTCCTAGCCAGGACTTTAGCCGCGCACTTTTGTCTATATGCAATCTCATTCTGCGGCGCCTGGCCAGCCTTGTTGGTCAACAGTGCGCTGCTGTGTCGCCGGTTCATATCCTCTCCAGTGACCATCTGAGGGCTGTTGTTAGGCGACAGACAGTGTTCCGCCCTGGTCACTGCACGTGCCTTGCATGCTGCTGCCAGGGTGTTTGAGCTGTGAGGCTTGTCGTCCCTGTGCTTAGATGCTGTCTTCCGACCCTTAGACATGTTGCTTCTACACGGGGAGGGGCTGGTCAGCGTGGTGTCCGACGGTCTGGCCAGCAGTCGTGCTGCGCGATGGGACAATACCATATATGGAGAAGTGACCTTGTAGGTTTTACTGGCGTGTTCAACAGTGCCGTTGCTCTTGGTGACTTCATCAGCTGCTGCCACAGCAGTTCCCAGTCTTGTTTCTGTTTGTTTTCGTGGTGTGTTGTACTCGCAGGTTTTATCGTTGATATCTCTAGAATGTAATTTCTGGGGCGACTCTGTGAGAGAATTGACCAACTGCTCCGGGCGGTCCAATAGGCTTGTGACCTCAGTACATTCGGCTTTCCACTTGGATTGTGTGTTGGGGCTTTTGGTCCATTTGATTTTAATTTGCTGGGAACTACTGTTATCTGCATTTTTGTTGGAGCACCGGAAACAGAGATTGACGGATTTCACTTCGAGGCTAACTGTTGAGTGCTGTGACGAGGGCTCGTGGCTGTAACTGCCACTAGACTTTGAAGTCTGTCTCTGCGTCGTCTGGCTGGGGTTGCTCTGTTTGTTGGATTGCTTTGACAACAGACACGTGATGGTGTCCGTGTCATGCTCTGTTTTGATGGTGTCGGCACAACTTTCCAGGACGGTCTCATCCGAAGCTTTGGACAGATGACCAACGTGGTGGCCCTGGCGATTGAGGTTCTCAAAAGCTGGTCGAGCTATCTTACTGGTCACCGCCTTGAGGATCTCCTTGAGCAGAGAGTCACATCTGAAACCGGCGTGACTCGAACCTGAAGCACAGCGATCGGAACTTTTGTCCACGTCATCGTCTCGCTGCAACACGGCCTCATTGCTGCTGTCCGCTTGTGAGTGGCCATTTCTGGCGTCCGGTTTTCTGGCAGCTGTTGCCCAATCTCTACCTTCTGCTGCAGACCGGAACTGAGACTTGCCTGGCAGGTGGTGGCCGTCTCCTGATGGCTGTGTGGAGCTGCTGGTTTCCTGGACGCTTGAAACGACTTTGCTATGGTGTGCTGGAGTGGTTAGCTTGCCGACCAAGCTGTCTGTGTCCGAGTATTGTGTTTCCTTGGACACCAGCTTCTTGTACTGCTGGCAGTTGACGTGCAGCTGGCCCGGCCCGTCCTGCTGCAGGTATGTGCAGTAGTGGTTCTCTTTATTGCTCAGTTTGTTGACACGACGCTGGTATCTCGTGCCCGGATCTTGGCCGAATGGGTGCGAGTAATCGAGGAGGGTGTCGCGTGACTTGTACAAGATACTTGGTGCATTCCCTTCAGCAACCTCAGCTGGCGATACGTGCAGGCCTCGTCTAGACAGGTATGTGTTCGAACCGCCTTTTTGATTATTTACTGGGGATTTCATTTTGTGAGGAGAGCGGTAGTGCCTGTTGCGCACCGAGAACGTGCCTAGAGTGGAAGATGCCGGCAGCTGTGGAGGAGACCTGCCGGTCAGCCTGGTCAGTATGTGTTCCCTGGGCAGCGAAGAGGCGGTCTTGTGTGTTGACCTTCTCCGGGACGGCTGAGGGTTGTTGCAGTGCCAGTTGGTGCCGGCCCACGGTCTGTTGCAGTGCGTGTTAGTACTGACTTCAGGTGTATTATATTTCGGCACGTGTTTATGGGAATAATAGCTGTTTGCAGACACATCCGACGACACGGAGGTTGATATACAGATTCCCGACGACATTCTCAGGACATTTTCACCGACTGACTGTTCGTGTGTTTCGTTGTTATGTTTTCCTGGTGGACAGTTCATTTCTACATTGACTTTATTTTCTTGTGGGGACACATAATTTGTAACCCATCCTTGTAGCACAGTGGGTCGAGACTGGGTGCCTGCACACTCGGTGCTGCTTGCTGGTGGCAGTTCTGGGCAGGGCTGATCGACCAGCTTCTTGTTGCACTTGGTCAACTCTTGTTTGACGTAACTGCAAAATGAATTGTTGGAGCTACTCTGGGCGGTGTTCCCAGTGATCACGTGAACTTGGCACCTGATGTCCTTCTCGCGGCCGTGGGGCGTGTCCTGTATCTGCCGTGCCAACATCCTGGCGTGGGGCGTATCCTCTAGCTGCCGTGCCAACAGCCTGGTTTGAGGCGTGTCCTCTAGCTGCCGTGCCAACAGCCTGGTTTGAGGCGTGTCCTCTAGCTGCCGTGCCAACAGCCTGGTTTGAGGCGCGTCCTGTACATGGCCGCCCAATAGACTGGTTTGAGGCGTGTCCTGTACATGGTTGCCCAATATCCTGGCATAACACGTCTCTTGTAGCTGGCCTGCCAGTGTGGCGTGTCTCCGAAGATCTATCTTTAGTGGCCGCGGCGGGGAGGCGGACGGAGCCATATTGCAGCTGCCATCTGTGTGTGGTAAGTTGCTAGAATAACGAGGCAGTTCCATGCCTCCCCCGTCGTTCGGTGAGCGTGTGTTGTCTTTGTGCTCGTGTGGTTCATTCTGCCACGGTGATCGGGGTGAGGCGGTTCTTTCTTCCCTTCTCCTGGAGCTGTTAGCTCCATGACTCGAGCACACGGAGCTAGACATCGCCGAGTTGACTGTCCTGAATGTTTTCAGCTGATGTGACACGTCTCCACAGAGTGTCCGTAACTGACTGTTTCTTCTAATGGAGGTTCTCTTTACAACCTTCTCGCCATCAATCTTCTCGCGGGCTGCATCCACCCTGTCCATGAACTGAGGTACGACAAAAGCAAGCAGCTGATATGTTCTGACTCAGGTGATATTGCTGGTGACTTAGTTTCTTATAACTTTGATTTAGTATTGACATTCACAGCCAGCAGACAGGTAGGCTACCCGACTGCTCTCACGGTCTGCAACATCTGTATTGATGTACGGGCAGGAGTCACCAGATGTCGCTAGCTGTCTTTGTGGCCCAGATATTGTCAGAACTGGAAATCTTTAAGAACGCAGATTTAGATCTTGAAATCGTTTAGTTGTCCCTGTTTGTGTATGAAGATGTTCTCAAGCACGATTCGTGGTACCAATGTTCATTCATCACATGATCTGCGCCTGTTTGTGTATGAAGATGTTCTCAAGCACGATTCGTTGTACCAATGTTCATTCATCACATGATCTGCGTTTGAGCTGGTGCTAACATCTGCAGGCCCACGACAACCTTCCCAGCTCCAGCCAAGCTAGGCTGCTGGACACTTGTGCTCGGCTTCTAGAATACGTACAGCAGATTATCTTCTCACGCGGATGTCACGAACCATCACGATTGGGGGGCGGAAACAAACTTGACACGCCAGGACCTAGCCTGTTGATCGCCACCAGGCGGAGGACGCTGTTCAAACACGGGAAGCAGAGTTGACCAAAGGTGAGTGATTGAGAGCCAGCAGATGTTTGGCTCTGCCAGACAGTGGACAGCTGGGAGCTGTGTGGCCGTCAGGACGTGGACAGCTGGGAGCTGTGTGGCCGTCAGGACGTGGACAGCTGGGAGCTGTGACTGTTTATAGAGGTCGCAGACAAGGAGATGTCACGAGGCTGGAACAGACCCGACTCTTGTGTGCCCCAACATCAACCTGTGATCTCGGTAGACATGTTCCTCCTGCTGGCCACTTCCGTTAGTTCCTGAACCATCCCCAGTTCGTGCACAGCTCGGGCCGGGAATTCCCGCTTCGATTCTCGTGGTGTCCCTTCTTCTGGTGTGGGCAACCATGCTACTTCACAGCTGGCGATCTCCAACGGTATGTACCCATTGTGTGCTGGCGCCGTTCTGTGCCAAGACCACTGTATTTCTCGATATCTCTTTCCATAAATCTTTGCATTTGTCTGTCACAAGAGGTTGTAGTGTTTGTCTTCTCGTAATGCGATCTTCCTTGGGCATTTCGGGAGAAAGGGAGGCTGTGGAAGTTGGAGGGAAAAGAGAGGCAAAGGAGACCAAGAGAGAAGATGTGCGACAGTCTGCCATCATAGTATGGAGGAACATCAGTATGATAAATGATTATGAGCACAGGAGACAGAGAGCTGTGGGCAGACATGACCACCACACGGCATGGACTATCAGAAGAAATAGAATGTGGTTAAACAACAATGACCGCCTTTGGTATGTTTGTGATCTGTTAGTTGTCTTTGGGCCTTAGCCTCTGTCCAAATATTGCGATGACTCCCTTAGGGCTGTCCAGGGAATCTTCTGCATTCTTTTGTAAAACTACGTCCCTGACGCTTGATTGGATTGTTTCGATTGTTTATACTTGTCTATGATTGGCGGCCATATGTTAGAACTGGTTGCAAGAATTATTTGTCTAATTTCCAATGACAAGGAATAACGCATAAAATCTTCTTCATTTGACAGAATGCCGTTGTTGCTTGCCCCACTATAAGCACTATAAGGGGACAGACAGGAGAACCAGTTCCAGATCTATAATGGATTAATGGCCGCGATGGTTATCCCACCTCTAACTCGCCACAGCGTTGTCCGAGCCACAAATCAATGTTGGGTCAGGTGACCACTCTGTTTACGTGTATGACAAGAGAAAATGTGCCATGTTATGAATATTCTACTAGTTATCTCCCTTAGTACGCACATATTGCATACAGTTGATTCCAGCTGTTATGGCGTGGCCTATCAGTCACTCAGTCAGTTAGTCAACCATCCATTAAGTTAGTCAGTTAATCAGTTAGTCAGTCATTCATTGATTAGTTAGTCTGTTAATTAGTCAATTAGTTAATTAAATTGTGAGGGAGCAGGATGTATGTATGGATAGGTGCGGGATGTGTGGGTTGACGGGGGTATGTGCGTATGTGGTTTTGTGATGTGTGTTTTGCTGGGTGGTTGCGGGTGTGTGGGTGGGCGGTGGAGAATATGTGGGTGGGTGTGTGCGTGTCAGTTATGGGATGGGTGTGGGATGTATGTGTGGGTGGGGAAATGTGTGTGGGTGGGGGATCGGTGGGTGGGTGGCGGCATGTATATTTGCCTGAGGCTGTGTGAGTGCGTGGAGGTATGTGTGGGTGGGTGGGTGTTGTGGTGGGTGGGGGATGTGTTAGTGGCTGAGGGATGTATGGGAGGCTGCGGGGTGTAAGGGTGGATGGGGGTTGTGTCTCACAACATTGCAATATGCACTGTTTGTTTTACAACTTTTATTTGACAATGTTTTTTTTTTTTCCCATGTGAATGTACCATGCACATTTGATGAATGAAAGATGAGTGATCGAAAGGGCCGAATGTAAGACGGGCCTGCGTGCCCAGTTTGTTACTCTTTTAAAATAAAGTTTGTTCGTTCGTTCGTTCGTTCATTCGTTCGTTCGTTCGTTCGTTCTGTCAGTTTGCCAACCAGCCAGATTGCCAGTTTGTTAGTTAGTTAGTGGGTTAGTTAGTCTGTCAGTCTGCCAACCAGATAGATTGCCTGTTTGCCAGTTAGTTAGTCGGTTAATTAGTCTGTCACTCTGCCAACCAGATTCAGATAGATTGCCAGTTTGCTAGTTAATTATCGGTTAAGTAGTCTGTAAGTAAAATGCAAAGAATAGCATGGACAGCCAGAAAGACCAATGAACAAGTTCTTCAAAAAAAAAAAAATGAAGATCGTAAACTGATTAGAGACATTAGACGTAGACAGTCACCATTTTTTGGGCATGTTATGAGAAGAAATGATTTGGAGAACTTGGTGACAATTGGTAAAATCGAGGGGAACAGACCAAGGGGAAGACCTAGAAGCAAGTACCTGGATGGCTTGGCCTTGTGGCATGGTCGAGACAGAAACACGGAGCTGATCCACGACTCTGGTGATCGAGTAAGATGGCAGAACATGACCGCCCACGCTTACCGGCATGGCACATGATGGATGGATGGAGTCTGTAAGTCTGCCAGCCAGCTAGATCTCCAGTTTGCTAGTAAGTTAGTCGGTTAATTAGTCTGTCAGTCTGCCAAACAGTCAGATTGCTAATTAGTTATTCGGTTAATTAGTCTGTCAGTCTGCCAAACAGTCAGATTGCTAATTAGTTATTCGGTTAATTAGTCTGTCAGTCTGCCAAACAGTCAGATTGCTAATTAGTTATTCGGTTAATTAGTCTGTCAGTCTGCCAAACAGCCAGATTGCCAATTTGCCAGTTAGTTAGTCGGTTAATTAGTCTGTCTGTCTGCCAACCAGCCAGATTGCCAGTTAGTCAGTCGGTTAATTAGTCTGTCAGTCTGCTAACCAGCCAGATTGCCAGTTAGTTAGTCGGTTAATTGTTGCCAGTTGGTTGGTAGGTTAATTAGTCTGTCAGTCTGCCACCCAGTCATATTTCCAGTTTGCCGCTTAGTTAGTCAGTTAATTAGTTTGTCAGTCTACCACCAAGCCAGATTGCCAGTTTGCTAATTAGTTAGTCGACAAATTAGCCTGTCAGTCTGCCAACCAGCCAGATGGCCAGTTAACTAGTTACTTACTCGGTTAATTAGTCTGTCAGACTGCCAACCAGCCAGATTGCCAGTTAGTTAGTCTGTTAATTAGTTTGTCAGTCTACCACCAAGCCAGATTGCCAGTTTGCTAATTAGTTAGTCGACAAATTAGCCTGTCAGTCTGCCAACCAGCCAGATGGCCAGTTAACTAGTTACTTACTCGGTTAATTAGTCTGTCAGACTGCCAACCAGCCAGATTGCCAGTTAGTTAGTCTGTTAATTAGTCTTTCAGTCTGCCAACCAGCCAGATTGCCAGTTAGTTAGTCGGTTAATTAGTCTGTCAGTCTGCTAACCAGCCAGATTGCCAGTTAGTTAGTCGGTTAATTAGTCTGTCAGTCTGCTAACCAGCCAGATTGCCAGTTAGATTGCCTTAGCAGTCTGCGCTTGGTATAGTTCTTGCGACTTTTAAGGTATTTCGAAATGTTCTGTTGATGGGAATGTAATCTGTTATACTAGGAGTTTATTATTATTATTTCTATTGATAAGGGGGAAGATAATCCGTCCTGAGATAGTGTTCGAGTAATTTACGATTATATGTATAGGGATTTGTGATGTCTTTGATTTCTTGTGGAAGATTTATTGTGGAAGATTGTTCCACAGCTAAGCTGCAGAGTGCGTTAAGCTTGTTTTGTATAAGTCAATCCTAGGCTTCGGAATGTGTAATATCTTTAATCGTTTACTATGTCTAGCATTATATTTAAACAATGGCCAAAGGTAATTTGGGGCATTCCGGTGTAGGATTTTATGAATTAGTTTTGCCTTGTTGAAAAGCAGGCATTTGCGGAGTGGTAATAACTGAAGGCGTTTATGCAGGTTAGGCTTGTCAGTTAAATTTTTGCTATACATTAAACTCATGGCCCGTTTCTGGAGTGAGTAAAGTCGCTTGGTGCCTGAACTGGAACAACCGTCCCAGATTGTAGAGCAGTAGTCAAAGTGTGTCTGTATATGAGAAGTATAGAATACTTTCCTTGTGTCCTCATTAAGGAAATTTTTAATTTTGGCGAGTTGGTAGACTTTTTTCGCTGTTTGTTTAGTGAGCGCTTGAACGTGAGGATTAAAGGTTAAGTTTCTATCAATGATGAGGCCTAATGTTTTGTGCTCAATTTTCTACTTTCTACTGGCATGTTATCGATGTGAAGTTGAAGTGATCTGTGTGAATTTAGAGTCTGAAGTCTTTGTCTGGTTGTTAATAACATAGATTTTGTTTTAGTTGTAGTATGTTAATTTGCACGCGGTACGCATAGCTCCACCTAACCACATCTGGTGATCTGGTGGGTGGGAATATTGTGTGGTATCTGGGTGGGGGATATGTGTGTGGTGTGTAAGTGGGGATGTGTTGGTGAGGGATATGTGTGTGTGTGGTGCGTGGGTTGGGAATAGTGCGTGGTAGGAGGTGTATGTGATGTGCGGGTGGGGGATTGTGTGGTGGGGGATTAGGTTGAGGCATGTGTGGGTGGGTGGAAGTTGTATGTGTGGGTGGTGGGGTGTGTGTGAGTGGATTGGGGATGTATGGGTGGTTAGGGAGATATGTGTGAGTGTGTGTGTGTGGGGGGGGGGGTATGGACATGTCAGTTGGTGGGGATGTGTGTGTATGGTTTGGGAATGTGTGAGTGGATGTGCGATGTGTGGGTTGGTGGGGGATTGTGTGTGTGGGTAGGGAATATGTTGTCGATGGAGATGTGGCTGGGGGATGGGTGGTTTGAGGTGTGGGTGGGGAGAGGATGTGTGGGGTAGGATGTGTATGTGGATGGGCGTGGGATGTGTGGGTTGGTGGGGGAATGTTTGTGGGTGGCGAGTGTGTTTTGGTTGGGGGATCAGGTGAGGGCAGTGTGTGTGGGTGGGGGATGTGCGGGAGGGGGATGGGTCGGTTGGTGGGGTATGTATGTGTCCCTTGGTGTTCGTGTGTGTCGGTAGACGGGGGTGTTGTGTGGGTGGGGTGATGTATGGATAGGTGGGAGATGGGCCTCATAACATGGTAATTAGCCTTGTTTATGTTTACAACATTCATTTCACAATGTTTATTTTTCTTCCTATGTAAATGTATAATGCTCTTGATGAACGAAAGACGAGTGATTGTAAGGGCCGAATGTAAGACGGGCCTGCGCGCCCAATTTGTGACCCTAATAAAGTTGATTTGATTTGATTTGATTTACATTATTTAATTCTTATTGCAAAGACGACTCCAGCAAATTACTGCTTTCAGCGTTTGTATACACTGTACAGTCGTCTGCAAATAGATCGCATGACGACGAAAGATGCAAAGGTAGACCATTAATATATATGGCGAATAATAGAGGGCCAAGAATAGATCCTTGTGGTACTCCAGTATTGAAGGTAGTGGATTGGGACAGAGATTTATTGTATGATACTACTTGCTTTCTGTTTTACAGAAAAGATGTTATTGGCGTCACTACATTAGGGCCAATTTTCATTGCCTCTAGTTTTTAATTAAAATGACATGGTCTGTCAAATGCTTTCCTGAAATCGATAAACACAGCTCCACATAGATTGTTGTTATTTATATTATGGTGCCAATTTTCTATCATGTTTGTTAGGGCCGTATGGCAAGAATATTTTGGTCGAAATCCTGATTGACTGTCAACTATAAGCTTGTTGCGATCTAAATACTGTAATGTTACTTTATGGCTGTGTTTTTCCAGTGGTTTAGATAGTGATGATAGTAAGGAAATGGGTCTATAATTGTTCGGGAGACGATTGTGCAATGAACCAGATTTAAGAAGAGGATACACTTTAGCGATTTTGAGAGCTGATGGAAAGTGACCTTTGGTGAGAACTGATTATATACATAGGATAGTGATACACAGATCACTAACGCAGCACAGCCGAGAATCTGATTGCTGATTCCATCTAACCCAGATGAGTTTATATTTTTTAGGTTTCTGAGGTAAGTGAATACTTCAGTGACTGTCATTAGCGGTATGTCGGAAAGATATTCCGGGAGCATCTATTCTCGCAAAACGATGACAATAAAGATAAGTTGCAAGGAGAGTTTGGTATTGAAGCCTTCAACTGGTCTATGTCAGTTTTGAAAACAAAAAAAATTACTGAATTGGTCGCATGAAATATGATTTGATGGTAATGAATTTGAGAAGTTATACTTGTTTGTCAAGGTGTTAATAGCCTTCCATATATCTTCTATATTTCTGTTCTCTTCGTATGGTATATTGAACTTTGTTTCTAAGAGTATGGTATATGCTGAGATCCCGCTTGTTATGTATATATGTGAAACATGACATACAACAAGAATGATAAAGTAGGTCCAGCGAATAATATCTATACAAGTCCCGGGAAGGTTAACCCGGTCAACAAATGCCCGCAGAAGTCGGATGTGTCGGCCTAACGGCGCAAGAACGCAGCTCTGCTGTAAACAGGCACAACGCAATCACATCCGAAAAAAAACTCCGGATGAACGAAGAAGAAGAAGAAGATATCTATCCCTGTTATAACCCAGTCGGCTTTAACAAAATATTGAAAGCAGAAAAAAACACGCAAAGAATAAATAAAACACCAAAAACGAAGAAGAAATAAGAAAAGAAGAAACAGAAAGAAGAAGAAGAAAAAGAAGAAGAAGAAGAAGAAGATGATGATGATGATGATGATGATGATGATGATGATGATGATGATGATATAGTGCACTAAGTCTGGCCATGACAGGAGGTAGCGAAGTAAACATGCATATTCACATAGTTGTCTGCCCCCAGACAAACAGAAGCCCGAGAAAAATTCACATAGTTGTCTGTCCCCAGACACATACAAGCCGGCGACACATTCACATAGTTGTCTGTCCCCAGACACATACAAGCCGGCGACACATTCACATAGTTGTCTGTCCCCAGACAAACAGAAGCCGGTGACACATTCACATAGTTGTCTGCCCCAGACACATACGAGCTGGCGACACATTCACATAGTTGTCTGTCCCCAGACAAACACGAGCCGGCGACACATTCACATAGTTGTCTGTCCCCAGACACACACGAGCCGGCGACACATTCACATAGTTGTCTGTCCCCAGACAAACAGAAGCCGGCGACACATTCACATAGTTGTCTGTCCCCAGACACACAGAAGCCGGCGACACATTCACATAGTTGTCTGTACCCATACAAACAGAAGCCGGCGACACATTCACATAGTTGTCTGTACCCAGTCACACACAAGCCGGCGACACATTCACATAGTTGTCTGTACCCAGACACATACAAGCCGGAGAGACAGTCACATAGTTGTCTGCCCCCAGACACACACAAGCCAGCGACACATTTACATAGTTGTCTGCCCCCAGACACACCAGCCGGCGACACATTCATATAGTTGTCTGCCCCCAGACAATCACGAGCCGGCGACACATTCACATAGTTGTCTGCCCCCAGACACACACAAGCCGGCGAAACATTCACATAGTTGTCTGCCCCCAGACACATACGAGCCGGCGACACATTCACATAGTTGTCTGTCCCCAGACAAACAGAAGCCGCTGACACATTCACATAGTTGTCTGCCCCCCAGACACACTTGAGCCGGAGAGACATTCACATAGTTGTCTGCCCCCAGACACACACGAGCCGGGGAGACATTCACATAGTTGTCTGCCCCAGACAAACACGAGTCGGCGACACATTCACATAGTTGTCTGCCCCCAGACAAACACGAGCCGGAGAGACAGTCACATAGTTGTCTTCCCCCAGACACATACAAGCCGGAGAGACAGTCATATAGTTGTCTGCCCCCAGACACACGCAAGCCGGCGACACATTCACAAAGTTGTCTGCCCCCAGACACATACAAGCCGGCGACACATTCACATAGTTGTCTGCACCCAGACACATACTAGCCGGGGACACATTCACATAGTTGTCTGCCCCCAGACAAACAGAAGCCGGCGACACATTCACATAGTTGTCTGTCCCCAGACACATACAAGCCGGAGAGACAGTCATATAGTTGTCTGCACCCCGAAACACACGAGCCGGCGACACATTCACATAGTTGTCTGCCCCCAGACAAACAGAAGCCGGCGACACATTCACATAGTTGTCTGCCCCCAGACACACACAAGCCGGCGACACATTCACATAGTTGTCTGCCCCCAGACACATACGAGCCGGAGAGACATTAACATAGTTGTCTGTCCCCAGACACATACAAGCCGGCGACACATTCACATAGTTGTCTGCCCCCAGACACATACGAGCCGGAGAGACATTCACATAGTTGTCTGCCCCCAGACACATACAAGTCGGAGAGACGGTCACATAGTTGTCTGCCCCCAGACACACACGAGTCGGCGACACATTCATATAGTTGTCTGCCCCCAGACAAACAGAAGCCGGCGACACATTCACATAGTTGTCTGTCCCCAGACACATACAAGCCGGAGAGACAGTCACATAGTTGTCTGCCCCCAGACAAACACGAGCCGGAGAGACGGTCACATGGTTGTCTGTCCCCAGACAAACACGAGTCGGCGACACAGTCACATAGTTGTCTGTCCTCAGACAAACAGAAGCCGCTGACACATTCACTCAGTTGTCTGCCCCCCAGACACACACGAGCCGGAGAGACATTCACATAGTTGTCTGCCCCCAGACACACACGAGCCGGGGAGACATTCACATAGTTGTCTGCCCCAGACAAACACGAGCCGGAGAGACAGTCACATAGTTGTCTGCCCCCAGACACACACGAGTCGGCGACACATTCACATAGTTGTCTGCCCCCAGACACACACGAGTCGGCGACACATTCACATAGTTGTCTGCCCCCAGACACATACAAGCCGGCGACACATTCACATAGTTGTCTTCCCCCAGACAAACACGAGCCGGAGAAACAGTCACATAGTTGTCTGCCCCCAGACACACACGAGTCGGCGACACATTCACATAGTTGTCTGTCCCCAGACAATCAGAAGCCGTTGACACATTCACATAGTTGTCTGCCCCCCAGACACACACGAGCCGGAGAGACATTCACATAGTTGTCTGCCCCCAGACACACACGAGCCGGGGAGACATTCACACAGTTGTCTGCCCCAGACAAACACGAGCCGGAGAGACAGTCACATAGTTGTCTGCCCCCAGACACACACGAGTCGGCGACACATTCACATAGTTGTCTGTCCCCAGACAAACAGAAGCCGGCGACACATTCACATAGTTGTCTGTCCCCAGACAAACAGAAGCCGGCGACACATTCACATAGTTGCCTGCCCCCAGACACATACAAGCCGGAGAGACAGTCACATAGTTGTCTGCCCCCAGACACACACAAGCCGGCGACACATTCACATAGTTTTCTGCCCCCAGACACACACGAGCCGGCGACACATTCATATAGTTGTCTGCCCCCAGACAATCACGAGCCGGCGACACATTCACATAGTTGTCTGCCCCCAGACACACACAAGCCGGCGAAACATTCACATAGTTGTCTGTCCCCAGACAAACACAAGCCGGCGACACATTCACATAGTTGTCTGCCCCCAGACACATACGAGCCGGTGACACATTCACATAGTTGTCTGTCCCCAGACAAACAGAAGCCGCTGACACATTCACATAGTTGTCTGCCCCCCAGACACACTTGAGCTGGAGAGACATTCACATAGTTGTCTGCCCCCAGACACACACGAGCCGGGGAGACATTCACATAGTATTCTGCCCCAGACAAACACGAGCCGGAGAGACAGTCACATAGTTGTCTCCCCCCCCCCCCCCCAGATACACACGAGTCGGCGACACATTCACATAGTTGTCTGCCCCCAGACACATACAAGCCGGCGACACATTCACATAGTTGTCTGCCCCCAGACAAACACGAGCCGGAGAGACAGTCACATAGTTGTCTTCCCCCAGACACATACAAGCCGGAGAGACAGTCATATAGTTGTCTGCCCCCAGACACACGCAAGCCGGCGACACATTCACAAAGTTGTCTGCCCCCAGACACATACAAGCCGACAACACATTCACATAGTTGTCTGCACCCAGACACATACAAGCCGGCGACACATTCACATAGTTGTCTGTCCCCAGACACATACAAGCCGGAGAGACAGTCATATAGTTGTCTGCCCCCAGAAACACACGAGCCGGCGACACATTCACATAGTTGTCTGCCCCCAGACAAACAGAAGCCGGCGACACATTCACATAGTTGTCTACCCCAGACACATACGAGCCGGAGAGTCATTCACATAGTTGTCTGTCCCCAGACACATACAAGCCGGCGACACATTCACATAGTTGTCTGCCCCCAGACACATACGAGCCGGAGAGACAGTCACATAGTTGTCTGTCCCCAGACACACACGAGCCGGAGAGACGGTCACATAGTTGTCTGCCCCAGACACACACGAGTCGGCGACACATTCATATAGTTGTCTGCCCCCAGACAAACACGAGCCGGAGAGACAGTCACATAGTTGTCTGCCCCTAGACAAACACGAGCCGGAGAGACGGTCACATGGTTGTCTGTCCCCAGACAAACACGAGTCGGCGACACAGTCACATAGTTGTCTGTCCCCAGACAAACAGAAGCCGCTGACACATTCACTCAGTTGTCTGCCCCCCAGACACACACGAGCCGGAGAGACATTCACATAGTTGTCTGCCCCCAGACACACACGAGCCGGGGAGACATTCACATAGTTGTCTGCCCCAGACAAACACGAGCCGGAGAGACAGTCACATAGTTGTCTGCCCCCAGACACACACGAGTCGGCGACACATTCACATAGTTGTCTGCCCCCAGACACACACGAGTCGGCGACACATTCACATAGTTGTCTGCCCCCAGACACATACAAGCCGGCGACACATTCACATAGTTGTCTTCCCCCAGACAAACACGAGCCGGAGAAACAGTCACATAGTTGTCTGCCCCCAGACACACACGAGTCGGCGACACATTCACATAGTTGTCTGTCCCCAGACAATCAGAAGCCGTTGACACATTCACATAGTTGTCTGCCCCCCAGACACACACGAGCCGGAGAGACATTCACATAGTTGTCTGCCCCCAGACACACACGAGCCGGGGAGACATTCACACAGTTGTCTGCCCAGACAAACACGAGCCGGAGAGACAGTCACATAGTTGTCTGCCCCCAGACACACACGAGTCGGCGACACATTCACATAGTTGTCTGTCCCCAGACAAACAGAAGCCGGCGACACATTCACATAGTTGTCTGTCCCCAGACAAACAGAAGCCGGCGACACATTCACATAGTTGCCTGCCCCCAGACACATACAAGCCGGAGAGACAGTCACATAGTTGTCTGCCCCCAGACACACACAAGCCGGCGACACATTCACATAGTTTTCTGCCCCCAGACACACACGAGCCGGCGACACATTCATATAGTTGTCTGCCCCCAGACAATCACGAGCCGGCGACACATTCACATAGTTGTCTGCCCCCAGACACACACAAGCCGGCGAAACATTCACATAGTTGTCTGTCCCCAGACAAACACAAGCCGGCGACACATTCACATAGTTGTCTGCCCCCAGACACATACGAGCCGGTGACACATTCACATAGTTGTCTGTCCCCAGACAAACAGAAGCCGCTGACACATTCACATAGTTGTCTGCCCCCCAGACACACTTGAGCTGGAGAGACATTCACATAGTTGTCTGCCCCCAGACACACACGAGCCGGGGAGACATTCACATAGTATTCTGCCCCAGACAAACACGAGCCGGAGAGACAGTCACATAGTTGTCTCCCCCCCCCCAGATACACACGAGTCGGCGACACATTCACATAGTTGTCTGCCCCCAGACACATACAAGCCGGCGACACATTCACATAGTTGTCTGCCCCCAGACAAACACGAGCCGGAGAGACAGTCACATAGTTGTCTTCCCCCAGACACATACAAGCCGGAGAGACAGTCATATAGTTGTCTGCCCCCAGACACACGCAAGCCGGCGACACATTCACAAAGTTGTCTGCCCCCAGACACATACAAGCCGACAACACATTCACATAGTTGTCTGCACCCAGACACATACAAGCCGGCGACACATTCACATAGTTGTCTGTCCCCAGACACATACAAGCCGGAGAGACAGTCATATAGTTGTCTGCCCCCAGAAACACACGAGCCGGCGACACATTCACATAGTTGTCTGCCCCCAGACAAACAGAAGCCGGCGACACATTCACATAGTTGTCTACCCCCAGACACATACGAGCCGGAGAGTCATTCACATAGTTGTCTGTCCCCAGACACATACAAGCCGGCGACACATTCACATAGTTGTCTGCCCCCAGACACATACGAGCCGGAGAGACAGTCACATAGTTGTCTGTCCCCAGACACACACGAGCCGGAGAGACGGTCACATAGTTGTCTGCCCCCAGACACACACGAGTCGGCGACACATTCATATAGTTGTCTGCCCCCAGACAAACACGAGCCGGAGAGACAGTCACATAGTTGTCTGCCCCTAGACAAACACGAGCCGGAGAGACGGTCACATGGTTGTCTGTCCCCAGACAAACACGAGTCGGCGACACAGTCACATAGTTGTCTGTCCCCAGACAAACAGAAGCCGCTGACACATTCACTCAGTTGTCTGCCCCCCAGACACACACGAGCCGGAGAGACATTCACATAGTTGTATGCCCCCAGACACACACGAGCCGGGGAGACATTCACATAGTTGTCTGCCCCAGACAAACACGAGCCGGAGAGACAGTCACATAGTTGTCTGCCCCCAGACACACACGAGTCGGCTACACATTCACATAGTTGTCTGCCCCCAGACACACACGAGTCGGCGACACATTCACATAGTTGTCTGCCCCCAGACACATACAAGCCGGCGACACATTCACATAGTTGTCTGCCCCCAGACAAACACGAGCCGGAGAAACAGTCACATAGTTGTCTGCCCCCAGACACACACGAGTCGGCGACACATTCACATAGTTGTCTGCCCCCAGACACATACAAGCCGGAGAGACAGTCATATAGTTGTCTGCCCCCAGACACACACGAGCCGGAGAGACAGTCACATAGTTGTCTGCCCCCAGACACACACAAGCCGCGACACATTCACATAGTTGTCTGCCCCCAGACACACACGAGCCGGGGAGACAGTCACATAGTTGTCTGCCCCCAGACACACACGAGTCGGCGACACATTCCCATGGTTGTTTGCCCCCAGACACACACGAGCCGGGGAGACAGTCATATAGTTGTCTGCCCCCAGACACACACGAGTCGGCGACACATTCACATAGTTGTCTGCCCCCAGACACACACAAGCCGCGACACATTCACATAGTTGTCTACCCCCAGACACATACAAGCCGGCGACACATTCACATAGTTGTCTGCCCCCAGACAAACACGAGTCGGCGACACATTCACATAGTTGTCTGCCCCCAGACACACACGAGCCAGAGAGACATTCACATAGTTGTCTCGCACAGAAGCTCGAGACAAAGCGCAGCTGAGTCGAGCAGACATTGGTTCCAACAGTTTACGAGCTGCTACTCACATTGAGACCCATTTACAATCGGTTGGACAAAGTATCGACATCAAGCCACAGTGAAAGCAATCCCTGCTGATGTAAGCAGACAAGATTGTTTGTGTAAACAGGTGGCACACATCTGCAGCGGTTCAGGAAAGCGCTGATGGTCCGAGATAAGTGGGTCGCTGACAGGTATTTACTGGAGAATCTGCCTGGCTCACCGAGGCACTTCCGCCTGTTTTAAGTGTTTACATATTCCAGCCAACCCAGGCCGCTCGGCCCCCTGCTGGGCCGCCATGTCAAACTTCTGGAGATAAACACCAACAACTGATGAAGCCAGGTCGCTGGAGTGCTGCCCACCCTGTGCTCTCACCCACCCAACACTTTATAAACACATACATGCTCCGGGTGTTTGATTCTGTAGTCAGTAGACCTGGACATTATCGTGAGGTGGGGGGTCTGCGTCCATTGTCACATTATGTCTACAGTCAGTAGTCATGGGGGACTGGTGGTCTGTGTCTATTGTCGCATTCTGTCTACAGTTACATTCTGTCTGCAGTCACATTCTGTCTACAGTTACATTCTGTCTACAGTCACATTCTGTCTACAGTTAAATTCTATCTACAGTCACATTCTGTCTACAGTCACATTCTGTCTACAGTCAGTATTCATGAGATGACAGATGGTCTGTGTCCATTGTCACATTCTGTCTACAGTCACATTCTGTCTAACTATTTACATTCTGTCTACAGTCACATTCTGTCTACAGTCACATTATGTCTACAGTCACATTCTGTCTACAGTCAGTATTCATGAGATGACAGATGGTCTGTGTCCATTGTCACATTCTGTCTACAGTCACATTCTGTCTACAGTCACATTCTGCCTACAGTTACATTCTGTCAACAGTTACATTCTGTCTACAGTTACATTCTGTCTACAGTTACATTCTGTCTACAGTTACATTCTGTCTACAGTTACATTCTGTCTACAGTTAGTAATCATGAGGGACAGGTGGTCTGTGTCCATTGTCACATTCTGTCTACAGTCAAATTCTGTCTACAGTTACATTCTGTCTACAGTCAGTTCTTACGATATGACTGGTGGTCTGTCTATTGTCACATTCTGTCTACAGTCACATTCTGTCTACAATTAGTCGTCATGGGATGATAGGTGGTCTGTGTCCATTGTCACATTATGATCACCTCTGCAGTCACGGTATGACGGGTGGTCTGTGCCCTTTGTCACATTCTGTCTACAATTACTCGTCATGGGGTGACAGGTGGTCTGTGTCCATTGTCATATACTGTCTACAGTCACATTCTATCTACAGTCACATTCTGTCTACAGTCAAAAGTCATGGGAGGACATGTGATTTGTGTCCATTGTCACATTCTGTCTTCAGTCAGCAGTCATGGGAGGACATGTGATTTGTGTCCATTGTCGCATTATGTCTTCAGTCAGCAGTCATGGGAGGACATGTGATTAGTGTCCATTGTCACATTCTGTCTTCAGTCAGCAGTCATGGGAGGACATGTGATTAGTGTCCATTGTCACATTCTGTCTACAGTCAGCAGTCATGGGAGGACATGTGATTAGTGTCCATTGTCACATTCTGTCTTCAGTCAGCAGTCATGGGAGGACATGTGATTAGTGTCCATTGTCGCATTATGTCCAAAGTGTATGTGTTAAACACTTTCAAGTGAAATCTTTAATATCTGAAATCGTGTATGTGTGAATTGTATCTGAGTGAAATACGTTATGTGTGATATATTGTTTGTGTGACATTCTACTTGTGAAATGTATATGTGAAATACTTTATATGTAAAATAATTTATGCCTGAAATACTTTCATGTGAAGTCTTGAATATGTGAAATGTTGTCTATGTGAAATGTTGACTATGTGAAATACTTTATGCGTGAAATATTGTTTGTGTTAAATTCTATGTATGAAATTTATATGTGAAATACTTTATGTATAAATTGATAGCCTGTTCTTTTGTATGGATGTGAAACTTGTACAATGAGCAGTCAAGCTGAAAAGCATCTGATGGCTGCAGAAATGTGGTTTCTGAGGAAAATGCAAAGAATACCATGGACAGACAGAAAAACCAATGACCAAGTACTACAGGAGACAAATGAACATCGTAAACTGATTGGAGAAATTAGACGTAGACAGTCAAAATTTTTTGGACATGTTATGAGAAGAAATGGATTGGAGAACTTAGTGACAACTGGCAAGATCGAAGGGAACAGACCAAGGGGAAGACCGAGAGGAAAATACCTGGATGGCTTGGCCACATGGCATGGACGAGACAGGAACACTGAGCTGATCCACGACACTGGTGATCAAGTGAAATGGCGAGTCATGACCGCCCACGCTTTCCGGCATGGCACATGATTGATTGATTGATTGATAAATTGATATATATGTGAAATACTTTCATGTCGAATCTTGAATATGTGAAATTTTGTCTGTATAAAATAATTTATGTGTGACATACTTCATGTGTTAAATTTGTGGGCGTGTATGTATCTGAAATACTGTGTGGGTATATTCATAAATTATTTCTCGCACACAATTTTTACATAAAGTATTTCTCACTGTGTGAAAATGGTGTGTAAGAACTACTTGCCGGCTTCGTGGCTTAGAGGTTATGCCTTTTCTCCGTAATCTCGTATACTCTCGTAGGTAACGTGATGACGGTGAGAATCAGCAGTGGTCCGAATCGCATCGGTAACTTACGGGGTATGTGAGCCGGCCGCTCAGAAAGCAATGGCAAACTACTGAGCGTAATCTTGCCAAGAAATCAACATACAGCTGAAAGATGCTGGTGTTGACAGCGATGTGCTGTAAAGGATATGCAAAAAAAAAAAAAACTACTTAATGTATGAGATGTTGTATTTGAGAAATGCTTTATGTGAAGAATATCTGTATGAAATACTGTATATCTAAAATGATTTTGTGTGAAATACTTTATGTGTAAAATGGTGTCTGTGTGAAATACTTTACCTGTAAAATGACGCGTGAGTGAAATACTTTATGTGTAAAATTGTATGTATGTGCGTGCCTCTGTGTGTGTGTGTGTGTGTGTGTGTGTGTTGTTTGTGTGTGTTTGTGTGTGTGTGTGTGTGTGTGTGTATGTGTGAAACACTTTCGTGTGAAATGTCTGTGTGACACACTTTATGTTTAAAATGGTGTGTGTGTGTGTGTGTGTGTGTGTGTGTGTGTGTGTGTGTGTGCGTGTGTGTGTGTGAAACATTTTCGTGTGATATGTCTGTGTGACATACTTTATGTTTAAAATGGTGTGTGTGTATGTGTGCGTGTGTGACAGACAGAGAGAGAGAGAGAGAGAGAGAGAGACACAGAGAGAGAGAGAGAGAGAGAGGCAGAGAGAGAGACAGAGAGAGAGAGAGAGAGAGAGAGAGAGAGAGAGAGAGAAACACTTTCGTGTGAAATGTTGAATGTGTGAAATGTTGAATATACGAAATGTTGAATGTGTGATTTATTGAATGTTTAAAATAATGTTTGTAAAATTATGTATGTGTGAAGTCTTGTATGTGTGATATCGTGTATGGACAAAATATCATAGCATTGTAATCTTGTATGTATGGAATCTTGTGTGTCTGACAGCCGAGACGGCGACCATGTCGCGGATCTGCGAGTTCCCTGCACGGTGCACCATTACTGCGGATTGCTGCATGAGCCAGGACGTCAAGTCACAGAATTCCCCAGTGATACAAGCTGATCCATCTATCTTAGCTTACTAGAGGCCATGCCCAGCCCTTCTCTCCTGTCTGCTACCCATACCTGGAGGCTAACCCGGAGATTGATGCAATTAATTTCCTCAGACATTCATCAACGCTTCAGATGTTTTACCTTCTCCCTGAAAAGTAGGTCACAGAATAACTAACAAAGGAGATACGTGGCACAGGAGTGCGTGCCGGCGCGTGCGCCACTAGCAGCCTGGCTCGGAGTCGCTGACTGTAGCATGTAGGTACTCACTCACTCACATTATACCCGCAATCATGGTTTAAACCATTCCAGAAGTCAGGACGGCAAGATCTGAGAATTTGTGTCACGTGTTTCCGGAATGGTTGTGTTGTTTCAGCTACAGGTAGGTAACGGGGAGCAGCGGGTCGTCGTGTGTTGTGAGGAGACTTGTGTTTGTTCCTTTACTCCTCCCCTGTTAGGTGGACACGTGACCTCATGTACACGGAACAAGTATAGAAGTGGTGACACATTTGCTATTCGGGATACTCCAGCTAACATCAGTGGTCAGTTGCTTGACCGTCTTTGGGAACTTTATCATAATTGTCTGTAATAGGTGGGAGGGGACTGTTTTTTTTTAAATTATAACTTTCTAAAATAGATGGAACAGGAATGTTTATCATAACTTCCTATAATAGATGGAACAGGAATATGTATCATAACTTCCTATCATAGATGGGAGGGGACTGTGTATCATAACTTCCTATAATAGATGGGAGGGGACTGTGTATCATAACTTCCTATAATAGATGGGAGGGGACTGTTTATCATAACTTTCCATAATAGATGGAACAGGAATGTTTATCATAACTTTCTAAAATAGATGGAACAGGAATGTTTATCATAAATTTTTATAATCGATGGAACAGGAATGTTTATCATAACTTTCTATAATAGATAGGAGGGGACTGTTTATCATAACTTTCTAAAATAGACTGGGAGGGGACAGTGTTTCATAACTTTCTATAATAGATGGGAGGGGACTGTTTATCATAACTTTCTATAATAGATGGAACATGATTGTTTATCTTAACTTTCTATAATAGATGGGAGGGGACTGTGTATCATAACTTTCTATAATAGATGGGAGGGGGCTGTGTATCATAACTTTCTATAATAGATATGAGGGTACTGTTTATCATAACTTTCTATAATAGATGGAACATGATTGTTTATCTTCACTTTCTATAATAGATGGGAGGGGAATGTTTATCATAACTTTCTAAAATAGATGGAACAGGAATGTTTATCATAACTTTCTATAATAAATGGGACAGTGATGTTTATCATAACTTTCTATAATAGATGGGAGGGGACTGTGTATCATACCTTTCTATAATAGATGGGAGGGGACTGTTTATAATAGCATTCTATAATAGATGGAACAGGAATGTTTATCATAACTTTCTAAAATAGATGGAACAGGAATGTTTATCATAACTTTCTAAAATAGATGGAACAGGAATGTTTATCATAAATTTTTATAATCGATGGAACAGGAATGTTTATCATAACTTTCTATAATAGATAGGAGGGGACTGTTTATCATAACTTTCTAAAATAGACGGGAGGGGACAGTGTTTCATAACTTTCTATAATAGATGGGAGGGGACTGTTTATCATAACTTTCTATAATAGATGGAACATGATTGTTTATCTTAACTTTCTATAATAGATGGGAGGGGACTGTGTATCATAACTTTCTATAATAGATATGAGGGTACTGTTTATCATAACTTTCTATAATATATAATAGATGGAACATGATTGTTTATCTTCACTTTCTATAATAGATGGGAGGGGACTATGTATCATAACTTTCTATAATAGATGAGAGGGGGCTGTGTATCATAACTTTCTATAATAGATATGAGGGTACTGTTTATCATAACATTCTATAATAGATAGGAGGGGACTGTGTATCATAACTTTCTATAATAGATGGGAGGGGACTGTTTATCATAACTTTCTATAATAGATGGAACATGATTGTTTATCTTAACTTTCTATAATAGATGGGACGGGACTGTGTATCATAACTTTCTATAATAGATGGGAGGGCGCTGTGTATCATAACTTTCTATAATAGATATGAGGGTACTGTTTATCATAACTTTCTATAATAGATGCAACATGGTTGTTTATCTTAACTTTCTATAATAGATAGGAGGGGACTGTGTATCATAACTTTCTATAATAGATGGGAGGGGACTGTGTATCATAACTTTCTATAATAGATGGGAGGGGACTGTGTATCATAACTTTCTATACTAGATGGGAGGGGACTGTGTATCATAACTTTCTATAATAGATAGGAGGGGACTGTGTATCATAACTTTCTATAATAGATGGGAGGGGGCTGTGTTTCATAACTTTATATAATAGATATGAGGGTACTGTTTATCATAACTTTCTATAATAGATGGAACATGATTGTTTATCATAACTTTCTATAATAGATGGGATGGCACTGTGTATCATAACTTTCTATAATAGATGGGAGGGGACTGTGTATCATAACTTTCTATAATAGATGGGAGGGGACTGTGTATCATAACTTTCTATAATAGATGGAACATGATTGTTTATCATGACTTTCTATACTAGATAGGAGGGGACTGTGTATCATAACTTTCTATAATAAATGGGAGGGGACTGTTTATCATAACTTTCTACAATAGATGGGAGGGGACTGTTTATCATAACTTTTTATAATAGATGGAACATGATTGTTTAACATAACATTCTATAATAGATGGAACATGATTGTTTATCATAACATTCTATAATAGATGGAACATGATTTTTTATCATAAAATTCTATAATAGATGGAACATGATTGTTTATCATAACATTCTATAATAGATAGGAGGGGACTGTGTATCATAACTTTCTATAATAGATGGGAGGGGACTGTTTATCATAACTTTCTATAATAGATGGAACATTATTGTTTATCATAACATTCTATAATAGATAGGAGGGGACTGTGTATCATAACTTTCTACAATAGATGGGAGGGGACTGTTTATCATAACTTTTTATAATAGATGGGAGGGGACTGTTAATCATAACTTTCTATAATAGATGGAACATGATTGTTTATCATAACTTTCTATAATAGATGGGATGGCACTGTGTATCATAACTTTCTATAATAGATGGGAGGGGACTGTGTATCATAACTTTCTATAATAGATGGGAGGGGACTGTGTATCATAACTTTCTATAATAGATGGAACATGATTGTTTATCATGACTTTCTATACTAGATAGGAGGGGACTGTGTATCATAACTTTCTATAATAAATGGGAGGGGACTGTTTATCATAACTTTCTACAATAGATGGGAGGGGACTGTTTATCATAACTTTTTATAATAGATGGAACATGATTGTTTAACATAACATTCTATAATAGATGGAACATGATTGTTTATCATAACATTCTATAATAGATGGAACATGATTTTTTATCATAAAATTCTATAATAGATGGAACATGATTGTTTATCATAACATTCTATAATAGATAGGAGTGGACTGTGTATCATAACTTTCTATAATAGATGGGAGGGGACTGTTTATCATAACTTTCTATAATAGATGGAACATTATTGTTTATCATAACATTCTATAATAGATAGGAGGGGACTGTGTATCATAACTTTCTACAATTGATGGGAGGGGACTGTTTATCATAACTTTCTATAATAGACGGGAGGGTACTGCTTATCATAACTTTCTATAATAGATGGAATATGGTTGTTTATCATAACTTTGTATAATAGATTGAATATGGTTGTTTATCATAACTTTCTATAATAGATGGGAGGGGACTATTTATCATAACTGTCTATGATTGATTGATTGAATGATTTAGGAATCGACATCACAGCATTCGGGGCATTCTCATAAGCGCTCCGTCCCCATCCTCAGCAGCCAGCGAAGAGTTCCAACACTAATAGTACCAGTAGTAATCTGATTATATGTCCTTCTCGCCATTTCCTCTGAGCGTTGAGCGTCGGCCAGATCCCCTCGTCACTCCTCGCTTTCTCATTCTTGCCAGACCATGGTAATCCATTTGCTCCTCCTAGGTGTGCACGTGCTCCCACAAGGCCGCAACCACGTCTGCCTTGTCATGTATCAATACTCCACCAAGTTCTGCAGAGCCAGCCAATCTGTCCGCCTGTTCATTTCCCAGCACACCGGCATGCCCCGGAGAAAAGATCCAAGCGATGCTTGTCACCCGTGACCTCCGAAGCGAAGCATAATAACTTTCTTTAGGGGTAAAGCTGGGGCGACCATCCCCAACCCAACGCGTCCACTGGTGGTGGATCATGGAACGGCCTCTAGATATAGAGGTTAGCTGCGAATATCGAATAAGCAGCCACGGACCAACTGGCGGTGGTCACAGAGGGCAAGGCGGGATCTCAGGGTGGGATCTGAGTTCCTTAGAAAATACCTCATATGCTCGGAGACGTGCCTGCCAAGCGAGTCGGGGCGCTCTAACCCCTCTCCCGGGTAGGTGGAACCCGTTAGCTTTGGACAGCAGTCTATCTAGGAGACGGAAAACTCCAAATATAAACCCCCAAGTTCAAGGTGGACCAGCGTGCTGAGGAACTGGATGGCCATGGGTTAACTGGTCTTGAACGTTGAACTTCTGGCAGGCGTGCGGGGCGGCACCGGGCGTATGGACTCCTGCGGGACATCCCCTGCCTCTTCCCTAGCAAGCAGGCAATGCTAGGGTGACCGTTTATTTATAACTTTCTATAATAGATGGAATATGATTGTTTATCATAACTTTCTATAATAGATGGGACATGATTGTTTATCATAACTTTCTATAATAGATGGCAGGGAACTGTTTATCACAACTTTCTATAATAGATGGGAGGGAACTGTTTATCATAACTTTCTATAATAGATTGAGCATGATTGTTTATCATAACTTTCTATAATAGATGGGAGGGGACTGTGTATCATAACTTTCTATAATAGATGGGAGGGGACTGTGTATCATAACTTTCTATAATAGATGGCAGGGAACTGTTTATCATGACTTTCTATAATAGATGGGACGGGACTGTTTATCATACTTTCTATAATAGATGAGAGGGGACTGTTTATCATACTTTCTATAATAGATGGGAGGCGACTGTGTATCATACTTTCTATAATAGATGGGAGGGGACTGTTTATCATAACTTTCTATAATAGATGGGAGGGGACTGTGTATCATACTTTCTATAATAGATTGAACATGATTGTTTATCATACTTTCTATAATAGATGGGAGGGGACTGTGTATCATAACTTTCTATAATAGATGGGAGGGGACTGTGTATCATACTTTCTATAATAGATTAAACATGATTGTTTATCATACTTTCTATAATAGATGGGAGGGGACTGTTTATCATAACTCTCTATAATAAATGGGAGGGGACTGTGTATCATACTTTCTGTAATAGATTGAACATGATTGTTTATCATTCTTTCTATAATAGATGGGAGGGGACTGTGTATCATACTTTCTATAATAGATGGGAGGGGACTGTTTATCATAACTTTCTATAATAAATGGGAGGGGACTGTTTATCATAACTTTCTATAATAAATGGGATGGGACTGTTTATTATAATTTTCTATAATAGATGGGAGGGGACTGTTTATCATAAATTTCTATAATAAATGGGAGAGGACTGTTTATCATAACTTTCTATAATAGATGGGAGGGTGCTGTTTATCATAACTTTCTATAATAGATGGGAGGCGACTGTGTATCATAACTTTCTATAATAGGTGGGATGGCCTGTTTATGATAACTTTCTATAATAGATGGAGCAGGACTGTTTATGATAACTTCCTGTAATAGATTGAGCAGGACTGTTTATATAACTTTCTGTAATAGATGAGAGGGGACTGATTATCACAACTTTCTGTAATAGATGGAGCAAGACTGTTTATGATAACTTTCTGTAATAGATGGAGCAGGACTGTTTATGATAACTTTCTGTAATAGATGAGAGGGAACTGGTTATCACAACTTTCTGTAAAAGATGGAGCAGGACTATTTATGATAACTTTCTGTAATATATGAGAGAGAACTGGTTATCACAACTTTCTGTAACAGATGGAGCAGGATTATTTATGATAGCTTTCTGTAATATATGGGAGGGAACTGGTTATCACAACTTTCTGTAACAGATGGAGCAGGACTATTTATGACAACTTTCTGTAATATATGAGAGGGAACTGGTTATCACAACTTTCTGTAACAGATGGAGCAGGACTGTTTTTGTTAACTTTCTGTAATAGATGAGAGGGAACTGGTTATCACAACTTTCTGTAACAGATGGAGCAGGACTATTTATGATAACTTTCTGTAATATATGAGAGGGAACTGGTTATCACAACTTTCTGTAACAGATGGAGCAGGACTATTTATGATAACTTTCTGTAATATATGGAACAGGACTTTTTATGATAACTTTCTGTAATATATGGAACAGGACTGTTTATGATAACTTTCTGTAATATATGGAACAGGACTGTTTATGATAACTTTCTGTAATAGATGGAGCAGGACTGTTTATGATAACTTTCTGTAATAGATGGAACAGGACTGTTTATGATAACTTTCTGTAATAGATGAGAGGGAACTGGTTATCACAACTTTCTGTAACAGATGGAGCAGGACTATTTATGATAACTTTCTGTAATATATGAGAGGGAACTGGTTATCACAACTTTCTGTAACAGATGGAGCAGGACTATTTATGATAACTTTCTGTAATATATGAGAGGGAACTGGTTATCACAACTTTCTGTAACAGATGGAGCAGGACTATTTATCATAACTTTCTGTAATATATGAGACGGAACTGGTTATCACAACTTTCTGTAACAGATGGAGCAGGACTGTTTATGTTAACTTTCTGTAATAGATGAGAGGGAATTGGTTATCACAACTTTCTGTAACAGATGGAGCAGGACTATGTATGATAAATTTCTGTAATATATGAGAGGGAACTGGTTATCACAACTTTCTGTAACAGATGGAGCAGGACTATTTATGATAACTTTCTGTAATATATGGAACATGACTGTTTATGATAACTTTCTGTAATATATGGAACAGGACTGTTTATGATAACTTTCTGTAATATATGGAACAGGACTGTTTATGATAACTTTCTGTAATAGATGGAGCAGGACTGTTTATGATAACTTTCTGTAATAGATGAGAGGGGACTGATTATCACAACTTTCTGTAACAGATGAAGCAGGACTGTTTATGATAACTTTCTGTAATAGATGAGAGGGGACTGATTATCACAACTTTCTGTAACAGATGGAGCAGGACTGTTTATGATAACTTTCTGTAATAGATGAGAGGGGACTGATTATCACAACTTTCTGTAACAGATGGAGCAGGACTGGTTATGATAACTTTCTGTAATAGATGAGAGGGGACTGATTATCACAACTTTCTGTAACAGATGGAACAGGATTGTTTATGATAACTTTCTGTAATATATGGAACAGGACTGTTTATGATAACTTTCTGTAATAGATGGAACATGACTATTTATGATAACTTTCTGTAATATATGAGAGGGAACTGGTTATCACAACTTTCTGTAACATATGGAGCAGTACTGGTTATGTTAACTTTCTGTAATAGATGAGAGGAGACTGTGTATCATAACTTTCTATAATAGATGGGAGGGGGCTGTGTATCATAACTTTCTATAATAGATATGAGGGTACTGTTTATCATAACTTTCTATAATAGATGGAACATGATTGTTTTTCTTCACTTTCTATAATAGATGGGAGGGGACTATGTATCATAACTTTCTATAATAGATGAGAGGGGGCTGTGTATCATAACTTTCTATAATAGATATGAGGGTACTGTTTATCATAACATTCTATAATAGATAGGAGGGGACTGTGTATCATAACTTTCTATAATAGATGGGAGGGGACTGTTTATCATAACTTTCTATAATAGATGGAACATGATTGTTTATCTTAACTTTCTATAATAGATGGGACGGGACTGTGTATCATAACTTTCTATAATAGATGGGAGGGCGCTGTGTATCATAACTTTCTATAATAGATATGAGGGTACTGTTTATCATAACTTTCTATAATAGATGGAACATGGTTGTTTATCTTAACTTTCTATAATAGATAGGAGGGGACTGTGTATCATAACTTTCTATAATAGATGGGAGGGGACTGTGTATCATAACTTTCTATAATAGATGGGAGGGGACTGTGTATCATAACTTTCTATAATAGATGGGAGGGGACTGTGTATCATAACTTTCTATAATAGATAGGACGGGACTGTGTATCATAACTTACTATAATAGATGGGAGGGGGCTGTGTATCATAACTTTATATAATAGATATGAGGGTACTGTTTATCATAACTTTCTATAATAGATGGGAGGGGACTGTGTATTATAAATTTCTATAATAGATGGGAGGGGACTGTGTATCATAACTTTCTATAATAGATGGAACATGATTGTTTATCATGACTTTCTAAACTAGATAGGAGGGGACTGTGTATCATAACTTTCTATAATAAATGGGAGGGGACTGTTTATCATAACTTTCTACAATAGATGGGAGGGGACTGTTTATCATAACTTTTTATAATAGATGGAACATGATTGTTTAACATAACATTCTATAATAGATGGAACATGATTGTTTATCATAACATTCTATAATAGATGGAACATGATTTTTTATCATAACATTCTATAATAGATAGGAGGGGACTGTGTATCATAACTTTCTATAATAGATGGGAGGGGACTGTTTATCATAACTTTCTATAATAGATGGAACATTATTGTTTATCATAACATTCTATAATAGATAGGAGGGGACTGTGTATCATAACTTTCTACAATAGATGGGAGGGGACTGTTTATCATAACTTTCTATAATAGACGGGAGGGTACTGCTTATCATAACTTTCTATAATAGATGGAATATGGTTGTTTATCATAACTTTCTATAATAGATTGAATATGGTTGTTTATCATAACTTTCTATAATAGATGGGAGGGGACTATTTATCATAACTGTCTATGATTGATTGATTGATTGATTTAGGAATCGACATCACAGCATTCGGGGCATTCTCATAAGCGCTCCGTCCGCATCCTCAGCAGCCAGCGAAGAGTTCCAACACTAATAGTACCAGTAGTAATCTGATTATATGTCCGTCTCGCCATTTCCTCTGAGCGTTGAGCGTCGGCCAGATCCCCTCGTCACTCCTCGCTGTCTCATTCTTGCCAGACCATGGTAATCCATTTGCTCCTCCTAGGTGTGCACGTGCTCCCACAAGGCCGCAACCACGTCTGCCTTGTCATGTATCAATACTCCACCAAGTTCTGCAGAGCCAGCCAATCTGTCTGCCTGTTCATTTCCCAGCCCACCGGCATGCCCCGGAGAAAAGATCCAGGCGATGCTTGTCACCCGTGACCTCCGAAGCGAAGCATAATAACTTTCTTTAGGGGTAAAGCTGGGGCGACCATCCCCAACCCAACGCGTCCACTGGTGATGGATCATGGAACGGCCTCTAGATATAGAGGTTAGCTGCGAATATCGAATAAGCAGCCACGGACCAACTGGCGGTGGTCACAGAGGGCAAGGCGGGATCTCAGGGTGGGATCTGAGTTCCTTATAAAATACCTCATATGCTCGGAGACGTGCCTGCCAAGCGAGTCGGGGCGCTCTAACCCCTCTCCCGGGTAGGTGGAACCCGTTAGCTTTGGACAGCAGTCTATCTAGGAGACGGAAAACTCCAAATATAAACCCCCAAGTTCAAGGTGGACCAGCGTGCTGAGGAACTGGATGGCCATGGGTTAACTGGTCTTGAACGTTGAACTTCTGGCAGGCGTGCGGGGCGGCACCGGGCGTATGGACTCCTGCGGGACATCCCCTGCCTCTTCCCTAGCAAGCAGGCAATGCTAGGGTGACCGTTTATTTATAACTTTCTATAATAGATGGAATATGATTGTTTATCATAACTTTCTATAATAGATGGGACATGATTGTTTATCATAACTTTCTATAATAGATGGCAGGGAACTGTTTATCACAACTTTCTATAATAGATGGGAGGGAACTGTTTATCATAACTTTCTATAATAGATTGAACATGATTGTTTATCATAACTTTCTATAATAGATGGGAGGGGACTGTGTATCATAACTTTCTATAATAGATGGGAGGGGACTGTGTATCATAACTTTCTATAATAGATGGCAGGGAACTGTTTATCATGACTTTCTATAATAGATGGGACGGGACTGTTTATCATACTTTCTATAATAGATGAGAGGGGACTGTTTATCATACTTTCAATAATAGATGGGAGGCGACTGTGTATCATACTTTCTATAATAGATGGGAGGGGACTGTTTATCATAACTTTCTATAATAGATGGGAGGGGACTGTGTATCATACTTTCTATAATAGATTGAACATGATTGTTTATCATACTTTCTATAATAGATGGGAGGGGACTGTGTATCATAACTTTCTATAATAGATGGGAGGGGACTGTGTATCATACTTTCTATAATAGATTAAACATGATTGTTTATCATACTTTCTATAATAGATGGGAGGGGACTGTTTATCATAACTCTCTATAATAATGGGAGGGGACTGTGTATCATACTTTCTGTAATAGATTGAACATGATTGTTTATCATTCTTTCTATAATAGATGGGAGGGGACTGTGTATCATACTTTCTATAATAGATGGGAGGGGACTGTTTATCATAACTTTCTATAATAAATGGGAGGGGACTGTTTATCATACTTTTCTATAATAAATGGGATGGGTCTGTTTATTATAATTTTCTATAATAGATGGGAGGGGACTGTTTATCATAAATTTCTATAATAAATGGGAGAGGACTGTTTATCATAACTTTCTATAATAGATGGGACGGTGCTGTTTATCATAACTTTATATAATAGATGGGAGGCGACTGTGTATCATAACTTTCTATAATAGGTGGGATGGCCTGTTTATGATAACTTTCTATAATAGATGGAGCAGGACTGTTTATGATAACTTCCTGTAATAGATGGAGCAGGACTGTTTATATAACTTTCTGTAATAGATGAGAGGGGACTGATTATCACAACTTTCTGTAATAGATGGAGCAAGACTGTTTATGATAACTTTCTGTAATAGATGGAGCAGGACTGTTTATGATAACTTTCTGTAATAGATGAGAGGGAACTGGTTATCACAACTTTCTGTAAAAGATGGAGCAGGACTATTTATGATAACTTTCTGTAATATATGAGAGGGAACTGGTTATCACAACTTTCTGTAACAGATGGAGCAGGACTATTTATGATAACTTTCTGTAATATATGAGAGGGAACTGGTTATCACAACTGTCTGTAACAGATGGAGCAGGACTATTTATGATAACTGTCTGTAATATATGAGAGGGAACTGGTTATCACAACTTTCTGTAACAGATGGAGCAGGACTGTTTATGTTAACTTTCTGTAATAGATTAGAGGGAACTGGTTATCACAACTTTCTGTAACAGATGGAGCAGGACTATTTATGATAACTTTCTGTAATATATGAGAGGGAACTGGTTATCACAACTTTCTGTAACAGATGGAACTGTACTATTTATCATAACTTTCTGTAATTTATGAGAGGGAACTGGTTATCACAACTTTCTGTAACTGATGGAGCAGGACTATTTATGATAACTTTCTGTAATAGATGGAACATGACTATTTATGATAACTTTCTGTACTATATGAGAGGGAACTGGTTATCACAACTTTCTTTAACAGATGGAGCAGGACTGGTTATGTTAACTTTCTGTAATAGATGAGAGGAGACTGATTATCACAACTTTCTGTAACAGGTGGAGCAGGACTGTTTATGATAACTTTCTTTAATAGATGAGAGGGGACTGATTATCACAACTTTCTGTAACAGATGTTGCAGAACTGTTTATGATAACTTTCTGTAATAGATGAGAGGGGACCTATTATCACAACTTTCTGTAACAGATGGAGCAAGACTGTTTATGATAACTTTCTGTAATAGATGAGAGGGGACTGATTATCACAACTTTCTGTAACAGATGGAGCAGGACTGTTTATGATAACTTTCTGTAATAGATGAGAGGGGACTGATTATCACAACTTTCTGTAACAGATGGAACAGGACTGTTTATGATAACTTTCTGTAATATATGGAACAGGACTGTTTATGATAACTTTCTGTAATAGATGGAACTGGACTATTTATCATAACTTTCTGTAATTTATGAGAGGGAACTGGTTATCACAACTTTCTGTAACAGATGGAGCAGGACTATTTATGATAACTTTCTGTAATAGATGGAACATGACTATTTATGATAACTTTCTGTAATATATGAGAGGGAACTGGTTATCACAACTTTCTTTAACAGATGGAGCAGGACTGGTTATGTTAACTTTCTGTAATAGATGAGAGGAGACTGATTATCACAACTTTCTGTAACAGGTGGAGCAGGACTGTTTATGATAACTTTCTTTAATAGATGAGAGGGGACTGATTATCACAACTTTCTGTAACAGATGATGCAGAACTGTTTATGATAACTTTCTGTAATAGATGAGAGGGGACCGATTATCACAACTTTCTGTAACAGATGGAGCAAGACTGTTTATGATAACTTTCTGTAATAGATGAGAGGGGACTGATTATCACAACTTTCTGTAACAGATGGAGCAGGACTGTTTATGATAACTTTCTGTAATAGATGAGAGGGGACTGATTATCACAACTTTCTGTAACAGATGGAACAGGACTGTTTATGATAACTTTCTGTAATATATGGAACAGGACTGTTTATGATAACTTTCTGTAATAGATGGAACTGGACTATTTATCATAACTTTCTGTAATTTATGAGAGGGAACTGGTTATCACAACTTTCTGTAACAGATGGAGCAGGACTATTTATGATATCTTTCTGTAATATATGAGAGGGAACTGGTTATCACAACTTTCTGTAACAGATGGAACAGGACTATTTATGATAACTTTCTGTAATAGATGGAACAGGACTGTTTATGATAACTTTCTGTAATATATGGAACAGGACTGTGTATGATAACTTTCTGTAATATATGGAACAGGACTGTTTATGATAACTTTCTGTAATATATGGAACAGGACTGTTTATGATAACTTTCTGTAATATATGGAACAGGACTGTTTATGATAACTTTCTGTAATATATGGAGCAGGATAGTTTAAGATAACTTTCTGTAATAGATGGAACAGGACTGTTTATGATAACTTTCTGTAATAGATGAGAGGGGACTGATTATCACAACTTTCTGTAATAGATGGAACAGGACTGTGTATGATAACTTTCTATAATAGATGGAACAGGTCTGTTTACGATATGTTTCTGTAATAGATGGAACAGGTCTGTTTACGATATGTGTCTGTAATAGATGGAACAGGACTGTCTATGATAACTTTCTGTAATAGATGAAACAGGACTGTTTATGATAACTTTCTGTAATATATGGAACAGGACTGTTTATGATAACTTTCTGTAATATATGAGAGGGGACTGATTATCACAACTTTCTGTAATAGATGGAACAGGACTGTTTATGATATCTTTCTGTAATAGATGAGAGGGGACTGATTATCACAACTTTCTGTAATAGATGGAACAGGACTGTTTATGATAACTTTCTATAATAGATGGAACAGGTCTGTTTACGATATGTTTCTGTAATAGATGGAACAGGTCTGTTTACGATATGTTTCTGTAATAGATGGAACAGGTCTGTTTACGATTTGTTTCTGTAATAGATGGAACAGGTCTGTTTATGATATGTTTCTGTAATAGATGGAACAGGTCTGTTTACGATATGTTTCTGTAATAGATGGAACAGGACTTTTTATGATGACTTTCTGTAATAGACGGTACATAGTCATCTACACCGATGGGTTAGTGGTGAGAAACCGACGTAGTGGCTGGGGCTATATTGCAAAGGCTAATGGGCGAGTCTTGAAAAAGGAGAGTCTGGCATATGAGACTACGACCTCCAGCATGAGAATGGGGGTGGAGGCAGTAACAGCGGCATTCCGGTGGCTAGAGGAGACTACTGCAACACACGTTGTATTCATTACGGATTCAAAGAGTATGCTTAGCAAGGTGGAGAAAGGAATGTTTCGTGTGGAATGGCTCTTGTCGCTTCAGAGGTCACAGATCGTGAGAATTGTATGGATATTTTGCCCTGGCCATGCGGGTGTACGGGGGAATGAACCGGCTGATAGGCTAGCAGGGAATGCACCTCTTGGTGGAATTTTGTATATGGACAAGGGGGAGGTGGTCGTGCGCTTGTGGGACCAGGTGGAGAAGGCGGAGGAACAGATTGAGAACCCAAATGTGGAAAGAGTGAGATTGCGGGGGATCGGGGGGGGTTCTGGAAAAATCTCAAAACTGAGAGGGAAGACCAGGAGAACTTTTAATCAGATGGCGGTGGGAACGGTTAGTAGTATGACTCTTCGCTGGCTGTTGAACGAGGGGACTGAGCACGTATGGAAATGTCCTGAGTGCAGTGATGTCGGTTCTTGACTTAACTCAAGTCAACTCACCTCAACTCAACTCTGTAATAGACTGAACAGGAATGTTTATGATAACTGTCTGTAATAGATGGGAGGGTACTGTGTACGATATCTCCGACAGCTGCCACTGCCAGGTAGCAAGACGTTGTGGTATATTATATTGACAGGTCTAGCCTCAGTCTGCCGCAGGACATCGTTTCTTCGATTTCTGACAGCCGTGTGTGCTTTATTTTCCCTCCGAACTTGTAATTCTGCGTTTGCAGATTGACATTATCTGCACACTGATCTGTGCCTGTGAGAGTGCATGTGTGTGTATGTGTCAGTGAGTGTCAGTTTGTGTGTCTGAGAGAGAGAGAGAGCGAGAAAGAGAGCGAGAGAGAGAGAGAGAGCGAGAGAGAGAGAGAGAGAGAGAGAGAGAGAGAGAGAGAGAGAGAGAGAGAGAGAGAGAGAGAATAAAACCAAGCACAGTGACCGTGAATGACGGTGTTTCCATTGTCTTATATTCAAACCCATGCTTGTGCTCGCGCACCACATAATCACATCTGGGCCACACCTTTGTTGATGGTTCAATCCACATCTGGGCCACACATGGGTGCTGGTCTGGTGTCGCTGCACAATACCTCAGTTCTCTTATTCCTCTACACAACGCCTCTGTTCGCTTATTTCTCTACACATCAGCTCTGTTCTCTTATTTCCTCTACACAACGCCTCTGTTCTCTTATTTCTCTACACATCATCTCTGTTCTCTTATTCCTCCACACATCATCTCTGTTCTCTTATTCCTCCACACATCATCTCTGTTCTCTTATTTCTCTACACATCATCTCTGTTCTCTTATTCCTCCACACATCATCTCTGTTCTCTTATTCCTCCACACATCATCTCTGTTCTCTTATTTCTCTAAACATCATCTCTGTTCTCTTATTTCTCTACACATCATCTCTGTCCTCTTATTCCTCCACACATCATCTCTGTTCTCTTATTTCTCCACACATCATCTCTGTTCTCTTATTCCTCCACATATCATCTCTGTTCTCTTATTTCTCTACACATCATCTCTGTTCTTTTATTCCTCCACATATCAGTTCTGTTCTCTTATTTCTCTACACATCATCTCTGTTCTCTTATTTCTCTACACATCATCTTTGTTCTCTTATTCCTCCACATATCATCTCTGTTCTCTTATTTCCTCTACACAACGCATCTGTTCTCTTATTCCTCCACATATCATCTCTGTTCTCTTATTTCTCTACACATCATCTCTGTTCTCTTATTTCTCTACACATCATCTCTGATCTCTTATTCCTCCACACATCATCTCTGTTCTCTTATTCCTCCACACATCATCTCTGTTCTCTTATTCCTCCACATATCATCTCTGTTCTCTTATTTCTCTAAACATCATCTCTGTTCTCTTATTTCTCTAGACATCATCTCTGTTCTCTTATTTCTCTAGACATCATCTCTGTTCTCTTATTCCTCCACACATCATCTCTGTTCTCTGATTTCTCCACACATCATCTCTGATCTCTTATTCCTCCACACATCATCTCTGTTCTCATATTTCTCTACACATCATCTCTGTTCTCTTATTCCTCCACACATCATCTCTGTTCTATTATTCCTTCACACATCATCTATGTTCTCTTATTTCTCTAAACATCATCTCTGTTCTCTTATTCATCCACACATCATCTCTGTTCTTTTATTCCTTCACACATCATCTCTGTTCTCTTATTTCTCTAAACATCATCTCTGTTCTCTTATTCCTCCACACATCATCTCTGTTCTCTTATTTCTCTAAACATCATCTCTGTTCTCTTATTTCTCAATACATCATCTCTGTTCTCTTATTCCTCCACACATCATCTCTGTTCTCTTATTCCTCCACATATCATCTCTGTTCTCTTATTTCTCTACACATCATCTCTGTTCTTTTATTCCTCCACATATCAGTTCTGTTCTCTTATTTCTCTACACATCATCTCTGTTCTCTTATTTCTCTACACATCATCTTTGTTCTCTTATTCCTCCACATATCATCTCTGTTCTCTTATTTCCTCTACAGAACGCATCTGTTCTCTTATTCCTCCACATATCATCTCTGTTCTCTTATTTCTCTACACATCATCTCTGTTCTCTTATTCCTCCACACATCATCTCTGTTCTCTTATTTCTCTAAACATCATCTCTGTTCTCTTATTTCTCTACACATCATCTCTGTTCGCTTATTTCTCTACACATCAGCTCTGTTCTCTTATTTCCTCTACACAACGCCTCTGTTCTCTTATTTCTCTACACATCATCTCTGTTCTCTTATTCCTCCACACATCATCTCTGTTCTCTTATTCCTCCACACATCATCTCTGTTCTCTTATTTCTCTACACATCATCTCTGTTCTCTTATTCCTCCACACATCATCTCTGTTCTCTTATTCCTCCCACACATCATCTCTGTTCTCTTATTTCTCTAAACATCATCTCTGTTCTCTTATTTCTCTACACATCATCTCTGTCCTCTTATTCCTCCACACATCATCTCTGTTCTCTTATTTCTCCACACATCATCTCTGTTCTCTTATTCCTCCACATATCATCTCTGTTCTCTTATTTCTCTACACATCATCTCTGTTCTTTTATTCCTCCACATATCAGTTCTGTTCTCTTATTTCTCTACACATCATCTCTGTTCTCTTATTTCTCTACACATCATCTTTGTTCTCTTATTCCTCCACATATCATCTCTGTTCTCTTATTTCCTCTACACAACGCATCTGTTCTCTTATTCCTCCACATATCATCTCTGTTCTCTTATTTCTCTACACATCATCTCTGTTCTCTTATTTCTCTACACATCATCTCTGATCTCTTATTCCTCCACACATCATCTCTGTTCTCTTATTCCTCCACACATCATCTCTGTTCTCTTATTCCTCCACATATCATCTCTGTTCTCTTATTTCTCTAAACATCATCTCTGTTCTCTTATTTCTCTAGACATCATCTCTGTTCTCTTATTTCTCTAGACATCATCTCTGTTCTCTTATTCCTCCACACATCATCTCTGTTCTCTGATTTCTCCACACATCATCTCTGATCTCTTATTCCTCCACACATCATCTCTGTTCTCATATTTCTCTACACATCATCTCTGTTCTCTTATTCCTCCACACATCATCTCTGTTCTATTATTCCTTCACACATCATCTATGTTCTCTTATTTCTCTAAACATCATCTCTGTTCTCTTATTCATCCACACATCATCTCTGTTCTTTTATTCCTTCACACATCATCTCTGTTCTCTTATTTCTCTAAACATCATCTCTGTTCTCTTATTCCTCCACACATCATCTCTGTTCTCTTATTTCTCTAAACATCATCTCTGTTCTCTTATTTCTCAATACATCATCTCTGTTCTCTTATTCCTCCACACATCATCTCTGTTCTCTTATTTCTCTAAACATCATGTCTGTTCTCTTATTTCTCTACACATCATCTCTGATCTCTATTATTCCTCCACACATCATCTCTGTTCTCTTATTCCTCCACACATCATCTCTGTTCTCTTATTCCTCTACATATCATCTCTGTTCTCTTATTTCTCTAAACATCATCTCTGTTCTCTTATTTCTCCAGACATCATCTCTGTTCTCTTATTCCTCCACACATCATCTCTATTCTCTTATTTCTCTACACATCATCTCTGTTCTAATATTCCTCCACACATCATCTCTGTTCTATTATTCTTTCACACATAATCTCTGTTCTCTTATTTCTCTAAACATCATCTCTGTTCTCTTATTCATCCACACATCATCTCTGTTCTATTATTCCTTCACACATCATCTCTGTTCTCTTATTTTTCTAAACATCATCTCTGTTCTCTTATTCCTCCACACATCATCTCTGTTCTCTTATTTCTCTAAACATCATCTCTGTTCTCTTATTTCTCCACACATCATCTCTGTTCTCTTATTCCTCCACACATCATCTCTGTTCTCTTATTTCTTTAAACATCATCTCTGTTCTCTTATTTCTCTACACATCATCTCTGTTCTCTTATTCCCCCACACATCATCTCTGTTCTCTTATTCCCCCACACATCATCTCTGTTCTCTTATTCCTCCACACATCATCTCTGTTCTCTTATTTCTCAATACATCATCTCTGTTCTCTTATTCCTCCACACATCATCTCTGTTCTCTTATTTCTCTAAACATCATCTCTGTTCTCTTATTTCTCCACACATCATCTCTGTTCTCTTATTCCTCCACACATCATCTCTGTTCTCTTATTTCTTTAAACATCATCTCTGTTCTCTTATTTCTCTACACATCATCTCTGTTCTCTTATATCCCAACACATCATCTCTGTTCTCTTATTCCCCCACACATCATCTCTGTTCTCTTATTCCCCCACACATCATCTCTGTTCTCTTATTCCTCCACACATCATCTCTGTTCTCTTATTCCTCCACACATCATCTCTGTTCTCTTATTTCTCTAAACATCATCTCCGTTCCCTTATTTCTCTAAACATCATCTCTGTTCTCTTATTCCTCCACACATCATCTCTGTTCTCTTATTCCTCCACACATCATCTCTGTTCTCTTATTCCTCCACACATCATCTCTGTTCTCTTATTTCTCCACACATCATCTCTGTTCTCTTATTCCTCCACACATCATCTCTGTTCTCTTATTTCTCTAAACAACATCTCTGTTCTCTTATTTCTCTACACATCATCTCTGTTCTCTTATTTCCTCTACACAACGCCTCTGTTCTCTTATTTCTCCACACATCATCTCTGTTCTCTTATTTCTCTACACATCATCTCTGTTCTCTTATTTCTCTACACATCATCTCTGTTCTCTTATTTCTCCACACATCATCTCAGTTCTCTTATTCCTTCACACATCATCTCTGTTCTCTTATTTCTCTACACATCATCTCTGTTCTCTTATTTCTCTACACGTCATCTCTGTTCTCTTATTCCTCCACACATCATCTCTGTTCTCTTATTTCTCGACACATCATCTCTGTTCTCTTATTCCTCCACACATCATCTCTGGTCATCATATTTCTCCTCAGAACATGATCCCATGAAACATAGGGCCACGACGTGACCGCCTCTCTCTCTCCCATACAAGCAATGCCACACAGGGCCACGACGTGACCGCCTCTCTCTCTCTCTCTCCCACACAAGCAATGCCACACAGGGCCACGACGTGACCGCCTCTCTCTCTCTCCCACACAAGCAATGCCACACAGGGCCACGACGTGACCGCCTCTCTCTCTCCCACACAAGCAATGCCACACAGGGCCACGACGTGACCGCCTCTCTCTCTCTCTCTCCCACACAAGCAATGCCACACAGGGCCACGACGTGACCGCCTCTCTCTCTCTCCCACACAAGCAATGCCACACAGGGCCACGACATGACCGCCCCTCTCTCTCTCCCACACAAGCAATGCCACACAGGGCCACGACGTGACCGCCTCTCTCTCTCTCCCACACAAGCAATGCCACACAGGGCGGCGAGTGGGTTGTTTTGATGTGCAGCCACCTGACCTTACTTTTTTTAATGTTGTCGTCGTTGTTGTTGTTATTGTTGTTGTTTACAATGATGTAAGATTGATGGTTTTGTAGCTGTTTGTTGGGGTTGTTACTGTTTGCTGGGGTTGTGTCTGTTTGTTGGATAACAACAGTCAGATGCCGTTGATGAATAATTGTGGCTGGGGGTCACACGTAGGGGTCATTGACAAGATGTGGACAGGGGTCAACAGTTAGGGGTCATTGACAAGTTGTGGACAGGGGTCAACTGTCAGGAGTCATTGACAAGTTGTGGACAGGGGTTATTGACAAGTTGTGGACGGGGGTCAACAGTGAGGGGTCATTGACAAGTTGTCTTCCAGATCTATAAATCCCTATCTGCGCACTTAACGCTAATTAGCTCCGGGTGTTTATTATGTGTTCTGATTGGCTGGGAGGAATGCCCTTAAATCTAGTTGGGCGACTTAATGTCATCAGAATTGACAACAGCCTCACCTCACGCTTTAAAGTAATTACTGGCTTAAGTAGTCGGTGTCAACATTAGTTCAATCGATTCTGGCCTCACTAGATACAGAAATAGCAAAGTTATCTGAGAATCGATTCTGTAATCTTCCTAATGCGGCGATACGTGAGACGGTCGGTTCATTAGTTAACCACATTCATGGCATGGCTTCTCTGGGGTTGAACAAGTTGTAAGATCACGTGCGTGTGTGTGTGTGTGTGTGTGTGTGTGTGTGTGTGTGTGTAAGTGTGTGTGTGTGTGTATGTGTGTGTGCGCGCGCGCAGTCTACCAGAGGAAACGACCAAGAAGCCTATGTGATCTACTTCCCAAAGAAATATTTGGGATGTTAGTTAGTCGACAGATCATCCTCATTGCACATCAAACCATTCAGTCCATAAGTGCTCGGATCCTCAGTACATCCTGCAGCGTTTAGCGGCTAACGACACTAGTTCTGTGTTGGTTTATTAATCTTCTTTGGCTTCCAGCATAGTTTTCTTGTTTGGCCACACCTCTTTTCTTAAGTTGCTGTTCTCGCAGTCTAACCATGGATGTAGATTCACAATAATCACTTGGTTCTCGCAAACGACTTAATTCTCGCTTCTCGTAAAGCATTCAGTATATCAGCCTGGTTCATGGATCGTCCGCCCTCCACAGTAGCCTTAGCTACAAGCATCATTTCCTTGTACACACGCATGCCCTGGCACGAAAATGCAACTAATCTTTGCCAGACGTGATCACACCAGAGACAGCAGCCACTGTCTTCGGATCCACCCCATCTCTTATCTTCCTGAGCACACTCATTGAGTCACTAAGGAAACATGCCCTAGTGATGGTCTGTGTCTCAAGCCATGTTATTACTTTACTTACTGTCATGACTTCCATAGACAGACTACTTGTGGTAAAGGCAAAAGCACCAGAATCTTCCTTCAGAATGTAACATCCCCTTCCTCAAGGGTGGTTGTGGCGCCAAACTGCACATCTGAAACAGCACCTTGTAGTTGTTGTGATGCAGTGGCTGTAGTAGTGGTTGTTATAGTATGTATTTGAGATCGTTGTTCATTCATTCATTCATTCATTCATTCATTCATTCATTCTTTCATTCATTCATTCAGTAGCATGTCCTTTGCAGAACCTCGCTCCCATAACAACCTTCCGGAAAACCTCTGGATCATAAGCAAAATGTCCCGCGTCCGATACACCCATCTGGAAATCATCCGCCACATCCTGCACCCATCTTCTCTTTGGCCTTCCTCTTCCTCCCATCCTAGGTATACACCCCTCCATTATTGTTCTCTCCAAACTTTCGTGACGTTTCAAGTGACCAGAATATTTCAATTTTCTTTGCTTTATCGTCTTTAATAGCTAACCTTCTGCAATATTCAGCTCCTGAAGTACGGATGCATTTGTTCTTGTCTTTATCAAATATATTCTTAGAACTCGTCTATAACATTTATATTCAAAGGAATTTATGCGCTGTTCAGCTTGTAAATTAGTAAGTGTCAAGGTCTCACAGGCAAATGATACATCGCTGTTACCATCAGGTGATTCATGACCGTATCAGGATCGTATAGTGGTTTGGTTATTGTTTTCTTTCTTCAGCATGCGATTTGCTTCTCTTCCTTGACTTGAGTAACACTGATATACAAGTCAATAACTCTAACTATAAGGCAACATCTTGTCCACAAACATGGTTTTTATTATGCAAATTCGCCCAATGTTTTCTCACAGTCCATCAAGCAACTTTGAGTACATTGTCTAATCAAAGGAATATTAAATATCCGAGCTGACACGGTCTGGCCAGATTGTTAACTGTCAGCAGCTTTCCCCAACTAACTTTCATCTCTCATCTAAACTGATTCCCACTGGTTGGACTCCAAATGACTACTCCCACCTAAACAGCTAGATTGTATATACGCATTGTGGATTCCTAAATCTATAAATCAATCGCTGCATCCCTGAGTGATAATCTCAATCTATCTGACTCTGAATAATGAGTATCCAAATAATGAATCAGACAATGCGCAAGATCTGAAACAAATAGTAGATGCGGTTGTTGTACACAGTGAGCAGCTGGGGTTAGAATTAAATTATAAAAAGACACAGGTTATGCTAGTCACTAGGAAGAGCAAAGTACCACAATGTAATATACAAGTAAAAGGGAATATTCTTCAACAAGTGAATCGATAGAATTATCTCGGAACAGTCATAACATCTGATGGGAGGTGCCTTAAAGAGATTAGAACAAGAATCGCCATGGCGAAAGTAGCCTTTAGCAAGATGAAAAACATACTGACCAATAAAATGATGTCAACTGAAACGAGAAAAAGAGTGTTGAGGGGATACATAGAGCCTGTTCTTTTGTATGGATGTGAAACTTGGACAATGTACAGTCAAGCTGAAAAACATCTGATGGCTGCAGAAATGTGGTTTCTGAGGAAAATGCAAAGAATACCATAGAAAAACCAATGACCAAGTACTACAGGACAAATGAAACTCGTAAATTGATTAGAGAAATTAGACGTAGACAGTCAAAAATTTTGGACATGTTATGAGAAGAAATGGATTGGAGAACTTAGTGACAACTGGCAAGATCGAAGGGAACACCGAGAGGAAAATACCTGGATGGCTTGGCCAAATGGCATGGAAGAGACAGGAACACTGAGCTGATCCACGACTCTGGTGATCGAGTGAAATGGCGAGTCATGACCACCCACTCTTTCCGGCATGGTACATGATTGATTGATTGAAATAATGAATCACTGAGAGAGTATATGAGTGACTGACCCGTTCCAAGTCTAAATCTCAGTCAAGGAATAATCTACTCTTCAAATGTTCTATTCTATCGCTCTGTCCCTCCAAATCTCCACTCTGGTCTCTCTCTCTCTCTCTCTCTCTCTCTCTCTCTCTCTCTCTCTCTCTCTCTCTCTCTCTCTCTCTCTCTCTCTCTCTCTCTCTCTGTTGGAAGAAGTGTTCCCCTATGATCTGCCTTTAGCATTGAAATCTCCACAGAAAATGATATTCCTCTCGTTGTATAATATGTCACTCAAACACTGCCATCTCTGGGAATCCACACTCGAGTTGCAGACATATACATTTATTTAGGATGTATGTAATGTTAGTTTATGTTATGTTATGTTATTCTTTTATGTTATGTTATGTTATGTTATGTTATGTCATTTCACTGATCAGACCAGTTGTGCTGTATGGCTCTGAAACCTGGAGTACAACGAAAGGAGACGAAGCCTTGTTACAAACCTTTGAGAACAAAGTTTTAAGACGCATCTTTGGACCCATTAGGGATACACAAAGTGGAGAGTGGAAAAGAAGAAGCAACAAAGCCATTTATGATCTGTTTAAGTCCCCGCTAATCACTGGTATCATGAAGGCTAATAGACTACAATGGCTGGGGCATATAGAAAGAATGGAAGATAATAGGGAAACAAAACTCGCTTACACTCAGGAAATAAATGACCGTAGACCCCGAGGTAGACCAAGAAGACGGTGGAGAGATCATATATATACAGACCTACAAGCACTTGGAATCAATGACTGGCAAGAGAAGGTCAACCAGACAGATGCATGGAGACGGATTGTACCTGCAGCAAAGAACCTCAATGGCTCGGAATGCTGAAAAAGAAGAAGATATCACGTCATGCTTTGTTATGTTTTGTTATGTTTTGTTATGCTATGTTATGTTTTGTTATGTTATGTAATTGTCACCAACTGGCTTGAGGTAGCTCCCGGTTGGGCAACCACTCAGCCAAAATCATTTTCTTCTGCTGGTGTTTAGTTCTGGATGCAGTTTAAGATCCCCTAACTCTGTCAGAAGGAACTAATTGCTACCCCAGATCACAGAGAGAAAACGTGGAACAAATGCCTGTTATGCTGATTTAAGACACTGTCCCTGATACTCAAGAAAACAGCCAAGAAGTGGCTCGTTGAAGATAGAATATATCTATATAGATTTGGCTGTACTTGGTATCACCAGAAGTGAGAAAGGAGGAGTTAAGACATGCAACGTAATCTGGTTACTTATGACTGCATAGGCAAGAGACCTCCCGGACATAGATTCCCACTTCTGGACAATATGTGCGAACCCCCACTAAATGATACAATAATGTGTGTACTTGATACGCTACACAAACATTTATAAACATTTAGAATTATACGGACAAATTGAGTTTTAAAATACAACAACTGTGTTTATTATTGCTATTGATGATCATATGATGATGATGATTATATTATGGTATACGTAACTCATCTGGCTGAAAAGCTCAGAAGCACATAGGTCATGCTTCCCCCAGTGAGACGCAGTTCACTGTCAGATTGAAGGAGTCCAAATTGGTCCCTTCACAAGGCTAAGTCACTTCCGGATATGGGATTGTTGACTGTCCATTGCTCCTAAGAGATCTGGAATGAAACGAACGGAGATGGGTAGTATCTACGTCTACACATCTCAAACACATATGTCTATACATTCATATAAACATACATTCAAGTCATAATATATGATGGTATGATGATAGATGATGGCATGTTACATAAACATATATCAGTTCTAAATAAATAAATATATATGTATATATTCATAAAACCATTTAGAACATCTATAGCTCAAAACATACATATTCATATACATTTGTGTAATGGAGTGTTTCCCATATAAGTTCACCTCACTTACACTCTCCCTTTCTGATTCATTCATACTGTCTTGTCGGAAGGGCTGGTCGCACAGTCCTGTCGAACATTAAATGCCTTCCCTGAATCTGTCTGGGATATTGAATGTCCTAAGTCATGTCTGTCCTCATGCAGACATCATGCAGACAAGGTGAACTGGTGCCATTCCTCAAACCAAGTGGTTTCACCACAATCTTGGTAGGCACTCAAAGTGTTGGTCCAAATAATCAATGTTAATTGGACGCTATCAAGAGACTGGTAGCTCTCAGGAATTTCTCCTAAGTAGTCAGTCTCCCCAATGTTTAACATCATACAGGATGAATCTAAATGTATCTCCTGTACATGAATAAGCCACACGCTCATGTAGCTTGGATAATGGATTTCTCCAAATTATCACATACAACAAATCAGACAACCAAGTGGTGAATGAAAGAAGAAAATAGTTCTCAGTGAAATCGTAAAGCTAGAACTGGAACATTAAGTACAAAGAAAATCCACGAGTGTAAAGTTTGGGAGAATATGTAAAACAGGAAACTACACAAGCCTTCAGACTAGCAGACAAACTAATCAGAATAATGGTTTACCTGGTTTATAGCTAGGAAATTCCATCATAATACTTCGTACAGAAGTCCAACAGAACGAAATGTTAATATTTCTCCAGTAGGTATCCTAAGAATGCTATTGTGAATTTGCGTCTGAAGTCTTGCTGGCCATGCATGTAGTTTTATTCTATTCAATTCCTGGCTAGTTTCCAGGTTGGTTAATTAATATGTCCCATTTTCATTAACTCCGCCTATTTTTCCATGTAAGATGGTTTACCCAGATGGATTAAGTGCCAAATTCTTTTCACCCCTCCTCCTTTCCTGTGGACGGTAGTTTCATTTGTCAATCAAATTGACCGATGCCCCGCCACATTCCTGAAACAATGAATTGGCCCCTGCAACAGACGTTGCGTCATAACTACATACCAATCTGTGGTTAACACAAGCCTTCCCGGTTGCTGGCAGGAATGTGTCAGCCATGTGTTCCTACTTTGCCGCCCGTATTGCAGTGAGGTGTTAAGCATCTGGTCCTAATTGCTCCTTTGTGGTGGCAATTACAGACGTGTCCCGGCTCCACAATGTCTGGACTTATAGATAGGTGTTAGGCCTGCATTATATTGCCGTCTTTGGATCACACGGGTTTTCCCCTGAGTAGCACTGCCATGTATTTCAGACGGGTCTGGCTGACCCTCTTATCTCCCCTTCTACTGAAAACAATGAGTTTTCAACCTTTGATAGCACCGCCGCCGCCTGGTGCCGTGGTGTCTGTGTGTTACGTTTGATCTTGACATCAAAGCTTTCTCAGACCTAGCATTACAGAAATGATGGGGCGTGCGTGGTCAAAATGTATTTTTCTCTTGTTTTCAATCTTATTGCATTTCTATCAGGTTCTGGTGAACGTTTATGCTTTTAGAGAATGATAGAAAAATATTGTGGGCTCTTTAATTCCTTTTTAACTTGTGTCATTCGGATGCTGCCGGGGCTGTCCCGCCACATAGCTTCCCAATTTAAGTAGGTTCATTAATGAAGCCTATAACAGAGCCTCGGCAGCATCCAAGAATGTATCTAAGTTCTCTCCCTTCTCGAACTGCCTCCAAGTCTGGGTTCCCAATATTCTTTGTGGCAGTGGGATGTTCTATGAGTCAAAAGAAATATCCCATGTCTATCCTTCCAGGATAAATCTTGCAAATCTTTGCTCCTGGTGTTGTGTCGGATTTCCGGGCTATTGCTCGGTAATGTCCTGTCCTCTGGAGGTTTTACTTTTTCCCAGCCGGGAAATTGCAAAATGTATAACAAGATTCTCCTGCGCCGCAGAGAGACTGTTATTGTCCACTCAGTTTCTGGCCCTTGTCCTATAAGCAGAGGAAGTGCCATCAGTGTTTTCTTAAAAGAATTGGTCGCAGTAATGTTGCTCCATTTTCTTTTCCTCCGTCGGCCAAAGATCATAAAATCCTTTAATCTCCTCCTTTTGGCAGGAAATTTGCTAAACATCATAATTTTATGATGTGCATTCAACTCATACTTGCCTCTTTCTTGGTAGGGCGTCCGTTTACTCCCTCCTGATTTAAGAGTTTTCTTCCCTCGATAATTCTTTATCCAGGTGCGTTCCTCTTCAACAGAGTTCCATTTTGAATCTGTGTTTGAAAGTATAAGGCTAGTAGAAGTTGTCCAGCTTTGAGAAATCATGTTGTTCCCCAAGAACTGTGAATTTGTATCACTCCTTGTAGAAGTATACATAAACAGCTGTTCTCCCCATCCAACATTGGTTGAAGTGAAAGGTAAACAAGGTCCTGAGTGTTGAGTATACCAACCGCTCCGGTTTTGTTCCGCTGCAGAGTCCATCATTTGTGATCCCCTGTTAGCTTCAGCTGTGTTGATGATAGGTATTACCTTCATCCTGTCCAAAGAAGTATTTTCTTCTTTGTTGTTAGCAGACATGTTTATCGTCCCTGAATCAGAGTCCGTGGTATAACCTACATGAATGCTTTGTGTATCTTGAGTTTCCTTTTCGAAAGACTCCAAGATACTGACATCGTAAGAATTCTCCTCCGTGTCTTGTTTGTCCTCCATGGCCGGGCTCTCTTGTGCCAAGTCCAATTGAGGTATTCTCTCCCTGGTCTGGTTTTCTTGTGCCAAATCCAATAGAAGTGAATGTTGTGGGGTGTCATTTTCAATGTCATCTCCCACCTGAGATAAGTAATTCATACTGATAATTGTTTCATCTTGTGTGGCCACATAGAAAGAAACACTGGAATCCTGTTTTACATCCATTCCAGTCTCAGCTGAATTCATTTCCACTCCTAGTTTATCTGAACTGAAGGGAATAAAGAGAATCGGGTAAGGTCTCGCCTTCGATCTCTTTAATAGTTTTCCTCAGGTCCTCCTCCTCCTGGATTTTTCTCCTTTGGGAAGTCTTAGGAAGCTCCTGAGATTGCTGGGTTGCCAAGCCAGCTAATCCGCTTTTATTGCGGTGTAAACATTTATCACGTTTGTGACTGTTTACTGTACGCTTGGTACATTTATTCCCATTCCGTTTATTTTTCGGAATTGAGGGAAGCATCTGCCTTTCTTTGCGCAAGTTTTTGTTTTTCTGAGCCATGGGGATTTGCGAAGGAATGCAGTGCCTCTTCTTTGTGACGGTCAGCTTCCCTGCTTTCTATCAGAGTTTCGGCTTGAGTGATTGGCTTTTCCTCAGTCGAGCTGGTAGATTCCTCCACGTTCAGTATTTCAATTTGCTTCTTCTTAATCTCATCTTCTTCAGCTTTGTGACGCATATCTGCTTCTAATTCTGCAAGTCTTTTCATCATCTGCTCATCTTCTTTGTCCCACCAATCCATTTCATCTCTGATAAATAGTTCTAGCTTCTCTCCTATTAAGCTGAGCCTTATGCCCCATCCTCTAGCGGACTCTAAGAAATCTGTGCGTGCATCCATGATCTCTTCTCAGCTTAAACTCAGGCAAGTAATTATATTATTACCCTACAGAGAGCTAGTTAGATTTATACTAGAGCAGGATAGTGACAAGAGGAACAGACACTGCTATGAGAATGATAGTAGTGAATTAGAGTGAGAAAGTTGATGCAAAGCAGTCCGTCATACACTGAATTAACTAAGCATTATCAAATTATTCATGATTAAATCAAATGATAAAGCATGTAATCAAAAAATCATCAAGTAAATCATCAATAAACTAATTAATATCACTAATTAATGTGATTATTAATTCTACAGTGGTGAATGATGTAGATTAACTCATATATTATCCGTTATTAACTTTTTAACAAGTTATTTAAATTCTACAGACTTCCCTAGAAACAAATTCCTAAGTTAATACTTAGCAAATGTAATGGGTGAAGAATGAAAGAATGGTTTATGAAAATCAATAGTCTAGAATTTATTCTCTGATTCTATCATGGATAAGAAGTCCTAATGTGTCAAAATCTTGCCTACAATCAAGCAAGCTATTACATTAGAAATAAATTATAACTAACTAATGCTGCTAAGAATGTAAGTGAGAATGACCTAGGTTCTATCCATGGGCAAGACCAGAATAATACCAGACTAACAGATTTGAAATAGGTTCGTTCCTTGCGATTCTATAGCGGGCGAGCAGACCAATAAGTCGGAAGCGAACCAAAATTTTCTAGGGTGTACTCCCGGATTCTATAGCGGACGAGCAGACCAATATGTCACCAACTGGCTGGGGTTAGATCCCAGATGGGCAACCACTCAGCCAAAATCATTTTCTTCTACTGGTGTTTAGTTCTGGATGCAGTTTAAGATCCCCTAACTCTGTCAGAAGGGACTAATTACCTACCCAGATCCCAGAGAGAAAACGTGGAACAAATGTCTGTTATGCTGATTTAAGACACTGTCCCTGATACTCAAGAAAACAGCCAAGAAGTGGCTCGTTGAAGATAGAATATATCTATATAGATTTGGCTGTACTTGGTATCACCAGAAGTGAGAAAGGAGGAGTTAAGACATGCAACGTAATCTGGTTACTTATGACTGCATAGGCAAGAGACCTCCCGGACATAGATTCCCACTTCTGGACAATATGTGCGAACCCCCACTAAATGATACAATAATGTGTGTACTTGATACGCTACACAAACATTTATAAACATTTAGAATTATACGGACAAATTGAGTTTTAAAATACAACAACTGTGTTTATTATTGCTATTGATGATCATATGATGATGATGATTATATTATGGTATACGTAACTCATCTGGCTGAAAAGCTCAGAAGCACATAGGTCATGCTTCCCCCAGTGAGACGCAGTTCACTGTCAGATTGAAGGAGTCCAAATTGGTCCCTTCACAAGGCTAAGTCACTTCCGGATATGGATTGTTGACTGTCCATTGCTCCTAAGAGATCTGGAATGAAACGAACGGAGATGGGTAGTATCTACGTCTACACATCTCAAACACATATGTCTATACATTCATATAAACATACATTCAAGTCATAATATATGATGGTATGATGATAGATGATGGCATGTTACATAAACATATATCAGTTCTAAATAAATAAATATATATGTATATATTCATAAAACCATTTAGAACATCTATAGCTCAAAGCATACATATTCATATACATTTGTGTAATGGAGTGTTTCCCATATAAGTTCACCTCACTTACACTCTCCCTTTCTGATTCATTCATACTGTCTTGTCGGAAGGGCTGGTCGCACAGTCCTGTCGAACATTAAATGCCTTCCCTGAATCTGTCTGGGATATTGAATGTCCTAAGTCATGTCTGTCCTCATGCAGACATCATGCAGACAAGGTGAACTGGTGCCATTCCTCAAACCAAGTGGTTTCACCACAATCTTGGTAGGCACTCAAAGTGTTGGTCCAAATAATCAATGTTAATTGGACGCTATCAAGAGACTGGTAGCTCTCAGGAATTTCTCCTAAGTAGTCAGTCCCCCCAATGTTTAACATCATACAGGATGAATCTAAATGTATCTCCTGTACATGAATAAGCCACACGCTCATGTAGCTTGGATAATGGATTTCTCCAAATTAGTCACATACAACAAATCAGACAACCAAGTAGTGAATGCAAGAAGAAAATAGTTCTCAGTGAAATCGTAAAGCTAGAACTGGAACATTAAGTACAAAGAAAATCCACGAGTGTAAAGTTTGGGAGAATATGTAAAAACAGGAAACTACACAAGCCTTCAGACTAGCAGACAAACTAATCAGAATAATGGTTTACCTGGTTTATAGCTAGGAAATTCCATCATAATACTTCGTACAGAAGTCCAACAGAACGAAATGTTAATATTTCTCCAGTAGGTATCCTAAGAATGCTATTGTGAATTTGCGTCTGAAGTCTTGCTGGCCATGCATGTAGTTTTATTCTATTCAATTCCTGGCTAGTTTCCAGGTTGGTTAATTAATATGTCCCATTTTCATTAACTCCGCCTATTTTTCCATGTAAGATGGTTTACCCAGATGGATTAAGTGCCAAATTCTTTTCACCCCTCCTCCTTTCCTGTGGACGGGTAGTTTCATTTGTCAATCAAATTGACCGATGCCCCGCCACATTCCTGAAACAATGAATTGGCCCCTGCAACAGACGTTGCGTCATAACTACATACCAATCTGTGGTTAACACAAGCCTTCCCGGTTGCTGGCAGGAATGTGTCAGCCATGTGTTCCTACTTTGCCGCCCGTATTGCAGTGAGGTGTTAAGCATCTGGTCCTAATTGCTCCTTTGTGGTGGCAATTACAGACGTTGTCCCGTCTCCCCAATGTCTGGACTTATAGATAGGTGTTAGGCCTGCATTATATTGCCGTCTTTGGATCACACGGGGTTTTCCCCTGAGTAGCACTGCCATGTATTTCAGACGGGTCTGGCTGACCCTCTTATCTCCCCTTCTACTGACAACAATGAGTTTTCAACCTTTGATAGCACCGCCGCCGCCTGGTGCCGTGGTGTCTGTGTGTTACGTTTGATCTTGCCATCAAAGCTTTCTCAGACCTAGCATTACAGAAATGATGGGGCGTGCGTGGTCAAAATGTATTTTTCTCTTGTTTTCAATCTTATTGCATTTCTATCAGGTTCTGGTGAACGTTTATGCTTTTAGAGAATGATAGAAAAATATTGTGGGCTCTTTAATTCCTTTTTAACTTGTGTCATTCGGATGCTGCCGGGCTGTCCCGCCACAGTAATCAAAAGAGGCCATGTCTCTGTCTGTCTCTGTCTCTGTCTGTCTCTGTCTCTGTCTCTCTCTCTCTTTCTCTGTGTGTGTGTGTGTATGTGTGTGTGTGGGTTTGCGTGTGTGTGTTTGTGTGTGTGATATGAGGATTTTCTCATCTTCGTGTTGTTATTGTTGTTGGTAGTGTTGTTGGTGTTATTTACAATGTGTCCAATCATGGACTGGTCACTGACATCTCCGCTGACATGTCCCCCAGGTTGAGCTGGCTGGCCGCCATCCCGGCTGAGACTGGTTGTACTTCATCACCACAACTTTGCTATCCCACAAATCTGCTATCCCACAAACCTGTGGCCCATGAACAGTTTGTCTTCAAGACACCAGCGAGGACACTGTGAGGTCCGGCTATAGTCTGTCTTCAGGACATCAGCGAGGACACTGCGAGGTCCGGCTATAGTCTGTCTTCAGGACATCAGCGAGGACACTGTGAGGTCCGGCTATAGTCTGTCTTCAGGACATCAGCGAGGACACTGTGAGGTCCGGCTACAGTCTGTCTTCAGGACATCAGCGAGGACACTGTGAGGTCCGGCTACAGTCTGTCTTCAGGACACCAGCGAGGTCACTGTGAGGTCCGGCTACAGTCTGTCTTCAGGACACCAGCGAGGTCACTGTCAGGTCCGGCTACAGTCATGCCTTAGACAGAGAGACTGTGCTAAAGGTGCACACAATCCACGCCTTGCTGGCGCTTGATCATTCTGGAATGTGTACACAGTTCGCACCTTGGTGAAACTGATCATTCTCGAATGTGTACACAGTTCGCACCTTGGTGAAACTGATCATTCTCGAATGTGTACACAGTTCACACCTTGGTGAAACTGATCATTCTCGAATGTGTACACAGTTCGCACCTTGGTGAAACTGATCATTCTCGAATGTGTACACAATCGGAGCCTTAGTGAAAGTGATCATTCTGGAATGTGTACTCAATCCGATAATTGGTCAAAGTGATCATTCTGAAATGAAGGCATAGTCCGCTGTGTCGGCACCGCCCATCAAGTGTGTTGTTCTAGAGATAGCAGACACAACTCACGATGTCCTCACTAAACTACACAACGGAACCAGACACCGTCCTTGATCTTGCTGCCCGGAACTCCAGTAAATTCTCGACCATATTTGACCTCTATGACTCTCTCCAGGATGGGAACCAGACCGGGCTGACAATGAGCAATGCCTCAACGGTGGCACCCCCACAAACCAGTCTCGACCCTCTGCAAGCCTACAAGGACGACAGTTCTATCATAGCCAAGATCACGCTGTTGCTGGTAGTTACTGCCCTGGTGCTCATCGTCTCCTACAAGTTTGTGGTACGCCTCTTCCTGGGATATGCTGACCGCAAGGACGACGCTGTTCCTGACGGGTTCTCCGACGACGAGGACTCAGCTGTGGTCAAGCGGTCTTTTGAGCTGGACTCTTGACTTGGGCTGGTAAACTCGGTCCAGCCGAACATGTCCATTCCAAGATTATCCGCACACACGCGAGCTTTCTTTGTGGTCACTGTCCTGATGGGCATGTTGCTTGTAGCATGCTCAGGGGGGATCATATTCAGGCCAGGTGTAAAACCAGATGTGGGGATTTCGTACAGACCAGGTGTAAAACCAGACGTGGGGATGTGATACAGAACAGGTGTAGTGATTTCATAACAACCAATTGTAAACGCAGGTGTGCTAATATACATCAGGTGTGGTGATATCATACAGGCCAGGTATAGTAACATCATACACAGCAGGTGTAAAGCCAGGTGTGATGATATCAATAGGTCAGATGTTTACCCATATGTGGTAATATTATACAAGCCAGGTATAAACCCAGGTGTGCTGATATTCTGGACATTTTGTGTGTCATCACGCTTCTCACCTGTCCAGACGTACTTTGTGAACTCTGATATCCTGGTCGTGTGACATAAATATACCAACGAATTGTGTTTGAATGTCCACACACTTTCCCACATGTCCTTGGTTGAATGTCCACACACTTTCCCACATGTCCCTGGTTGAATGTCCACACACTGTCCCACATGTCCTTGGTTGAATGTCCACACACTGTCCCACATGTCCCTAGTTGAATGTCCACACATTGTCCCACATGTCCCTGGTTGAATGTCCACACATTACCCGACATGTCCCTGGTTGAATGTCCACACATTGTCCCACATGTCCTTGGTTGAATGTCCACACACTGTCCGACATGTCCCTGGTTGAATGTCCACACACTGTCCCACATGTCCCTGGTTGAATGTCCATACACTATCCCACATGTCCCTGGTTGAATATCCACACATTGTCCCGCACATCCCTAGTTGAATGTCCACATATTGTCCCACATGTCCCTGGTTGAATGTCCACACATTGCCCAACATGTCCCTGGTTGAATGTCCACACATTGTCCCACATGTCTCTGGTTGAATGTCCACACACTGTCCGACCTGTCCCTGGTTGAATGTCCACACACTGTCCGACCTGTCCCTGGTTGAATGTCCACACACTGTCCGACCTGTCCCTGGTTGAATGTCCACACACTGTCTCATATGTCCCTGGTTAAATGTCCACACACTGTCCCATATGTCCCTGGTTGAATGACTATTTTTACGTCACATACATTTTATGTACACATTTTTCTCCATGATTAACATTTTTATGAGACTGCTCATGACAAGTGTCAGTGTATGTGTGTGAGTAAAATGTGGGAGTTTGTTCATACTAGTTTCAATGCTAACGTGAGACATTTTGTATGTGTCTAGATGTGAGGAGGTGTGAGTGTGTGTGGAGGATGTGTGTGAGTGTGGGGATATGTGTGGGTGGGGGATGTGTGGGTGGGGGTATGCGTTTGGATGGGTTGGGGTGTGTGGGTTTTGGTGGGTAGTGATATTTGTGGGTGTTGGTGGGATGTGTGGATGGATGTGTGGGGTGAAAGTAGGGGTGTGGGAATGGGTGTGGGGGATGTGTGTATGGGTGGAGGATATGTGTATGGGACGGGTGCGGGGGATGTGTGTTTATGTGGGTGGAGATGTGTGGATGGTTTGAGGAAGTATGTGTGGGTGGCGGGGTTGTGTGGGTAGGGGATTGTGTTGGGTGGATTGGGGATGCAAGGGCGGGTGGAGAGAAGTGTATGGTGTGTGGGTTTGAGATATGTGTGCGGTGTGTTGGTGGGGGATGTGTGCATGGTGTGTGGGTGGGGGTATGTTTGTGGTGGTATGGGTGAGGATATGTGTGTGGGTGGGGGATAGTGTGTGGTGTGGGGATGTGTGTGATGGGTGCGGGGAATGTGTGTATGGGTGGGGTATATGTGTGGGTGAGTAGGGGATGTGTGGTGGTTGGGGGAAGTATGTGTGGGTGGTGGGGGTGTGTTGGTGGGAGATGTGTGCGTGGATGGGGAATGTGTGGGTGGGGGTGTGTGAGTGGCTTAGGGATGTGTAGGTGGGTGAGGGATGTGTATGTGTCGGGGTGGGATGCGCGAGTGGGTGGAGGATGTGTGTGGGTAGGGGTATTGTGATCGAGAGATGTTTTGTTGGGGTGGGTGGGTGGGGTGTGTGGGTGCGTAGTGGAGGATGTGTGCTTGAGTGAGTGTGTGTTGGTGGACGGGTAGGGAATGCGTGTGTGGGTGGGGAGAGGTGTGTCGTGTGTTGGTTGGGGATATTGTGTGGGTGAGGTATGTGTGTGTGGGTTGGGGGTATGTGGGGTGGATGGGTAAGGGTATCTGTGTGGGTGGGTGGAATATTGTGTGGTATGTGGGTGGGGGATATGTGTGTGGTGTGTAGGTGGGGATGTGTGGTGGTATGTGGATGTGGGATGTGTTGGTGAGGGATATGTGTGTGTTGCGGTGCGTGGGTTGGGAATATTGCGTGGTAGGGGATGTATGTGATGTGCGGGTGGGGGATTGTGTGGTGGGGGATTGGGTTAAGGCATGTGTGGGTGGGTGGAGGATGTATGTGTGGGTGGTGGGGTGTGTGTGAGTGGATTGGGGATGTATGGGTGGTTAGGGAGATGTGTGTGTGTGGGGGGTAGGGAGATGTCAGTTGGTGGGGATGTGTGTGTATGGTTTGGGGATGTGTGAGTGGATGTGCGATGTGTGGGTTGGTGGGGGATTGTGTGCGTGGGTGGGGAATATGTGGTCGATGGAGATGTGGCTGGGGGATGGGTGGTTGGAGGTGTGGGTGGGGAGAGGATGTGTGGGTTAGGATGTGTATGTGGGTGGACGTGGGATGTGTGGGTTGGTGGGGGAATATTTGTGGGTGGCGAGTGTGTATTGGTTGGGGGAACAGGTGAGGGCAGTGTGTGTGGGTGGGGGATGTGTGGTAGGGGGATGGGTCGGTTGGTGGGGTATGTATGTGTCCCTTGGTGTGCGTGTGTGTGGGTAGGTGGGGGTGTGTGTGTGGGTGGGGTGATGTGTGGGAGATGGGCCTCATAACATGGTAATTTGCCTTGTTTATGTTTACAACATTCATTTCACAATGTTTATTTTTCTTCCTATGTAAATGTATAATGCTCTTGATGAATGAAAGACGAGTGATTGGAAGGGCCGAATGTAAGACGGACCTGCGCGCCCAAATTGTGACCCTAATAAAGTTGATTTGATTTGATTTGATTTGATTTGATTTCCACACACTGTCCCATATGTCCCTGGTTGAGTGTCCACACACTGTCCGACATCTCTTTAGTTGAATGTCCACACACTGTCCGACATGTCTTTGGTTGAATGTCCACACACTGTCCGACATGTCTTTGGTTGAATGTCCACACACTGTCCGACATGTCTTTGGTTGAATGTCCACATACTGTCCAACATATCTCTTGTTGAATGTCCGCACACTGTCCCATATGTCCCTCGTTGAATGTCCACACACTGTCCGACATGTCTTTGGTTGAATGTCCACATACTGTCCAACATATCTCTTGTTGAATGTCCACACACTGTCCCATATGTCCCTCGTTGAATGTCCACACACTGTCCCATATGTCCCTCGTTGAATGTCCACACACTGTCCCATATGTCCCTCGTTGAATGTCCACACACTGTCCGACATGTCATTGGTTGAATGTCCACATACTGTCCCATATGTCCCTCGTTGAATGTCCACACACTGTCCGACATGTCTTTGGTTGAATGTCCACACACTGTCCCATATGTCCCTCGTTGAATGTCCACACACTGTCCCATATGTCCCTCGTTGAATGTCCACACACTGTCCCATATGTCCCTCGTTGAATGTCCACACACTGTCCCATATGTCCCTCGTTGAATGTCCACACACTGTCCGACATGTCTTTGGTTGAATGTCCACATACTGTCCCATATGTCCCTCGTTGAATGTCCACACACTGTCCGACATGTCTTTGGTTGAATGTCCACATACTGTCCAACATATCTCTTGTTGAATGTCCACACACTGTCCCATATGTCCCTCGTTGAATGTCCACACACTGTCCCATATGTCCCTCGTTGAATGTCCACACACTGTCCCATATGTCCCTCGTTGAATGTCCACACACTGTCCCATATGTCCCTCGTTGAATGTCCACACACTGTCCCATATGCTACTTGTTGAATGTCCACAAACTGTCAGACATGTCCATTGTTGAATGTCCACAAACTGTCAGACATGTCCATTGTTGAATGTCCACAAACTGTCAGACATGTCCATTGTTGAATGTCCCTAAACTGTCAGACATGTCTATTGTTGAATGTCCACAAACTGTCAGACATGTCCATTGTTGAATGTCCCTAAACTGTCAGACATGTCCCAAGTTGGGGATTACGTGTTTCCTAAATTTGTATTTTTATATTTTTATATCTGCACAAAGGAAAAACTTTATTTGATGAGAAAACTGCACCGTTTTGTGACATGACTGTCCTAGTTACATGACTGTCCTAGTGACATAACTGTCCTAGTGACATGACTGTCCTAGTGACATGACTTATATGTAACATGACTGTCCTAGTTACATGACTGTCCTAGTGAAATAACTGTCCTAGTGACATGACTGTCCTAGTGACGTGGAAGTTTTAGTGACATGACTATCCTAGCTACATGACTGTCCTAGTGACATGACTGTCCTAGTGATGTGGTTGTCCTAGTGATGTGGTTGTCCTAGTGATGTGGTTGTCCTAGTGACATGACTGTCCTAGTGACATGACTAATATGTGGCATGAGGTCTAGGTGACATGACTGTCTAGTGACATGACTATCCTAGTGACATGACTGTCCTGGTGGCATGACTGGCTTAGTGACATAACTATCCTAATGACTTGGCTGTATTAGTGGCATGACTGTCCGAGTGACATTGCTCTCTTAATGACATTGCTGTTCTCACCAGCATGACCGGACGCACGTCTTGTAGACTGCCCAGTTGGCCAGCTTTGAAATTACATGCAATATTTGTCAGTTCATGTTTCAGTTGAACATCTTTGATACATGTGTGGTTGCGTGAGGATGCGTGTGGGTGTGTGAGGATATGTGTGTAATCGAGTGTGTGTTTGTGTGTAAATGTTTGTGAGTGTGTGTGTGTGAGAATGTGTATGTGTGTGCGCGTTTGTGTGCATGTCAGTGTGTGAGTGTAAATGTATGTGAAAATGTGTGAGTGTGTATATGTGAATATTATATATGTGTTATCATCATCATCATCATCATCATCATCATCATCATCATCATCATCATCATCATCATCATCATCATCATCATCATCATCATCATCATCATCATCTTCCACTTCTGCCGTCAAGCGTCGTGGGGAGGAATGATTTCCGTTCCAGCGCGCGGTGGGCGGCACTGGATAGTGTCATTCCGTGTGATTGTACGTCTCTGATGTCGTCATCCATTTTCTTCTTTGACGTCCTCGTGGTATATATATATATATATATATATATATATATATATATATATATATATATATATATATATATATATATATATATATATATGTGTGTGACTATGTGAAAATGTGTCAGTGTGTATATGTGAAAATTATATATATGTGAGTATGTGAAAATGTGTGAGTGTGTATATGTGAAAATTATATATATATATGTCAGTATGCGATTGTTGGGAGTATGTGTGGGGATATGTGTGTGTAACAGAGTCTGAGTGTGTGTGTGTGTGTGTGTGTGTGTGTGTGTGTGTGTGTGTGTGTGTGTGTATGTGTGTGTGTGAGTCTGCGTATGAAAGTGAGTATACGTGAGCGGGTATGTGTGTGAGTGTGTGTGTCCATGTTTTAGTATGTCTGTGATCGTATGCATTTGTGTGAACGTGTGTGTGTGTGTGTGTGTGTGTGTGTGTGTGTGTGTGTGTGTGTGTGTGTGTGTGTGTGTGTTAGCGTGAGCATACTTTTGACTAAATATATTACCAGACCCAGATGTATGTCGTGTAATATAGTATTTTTATGTGGCATTTATGTGTGGCATTTATGTGTGGAATTTATGTGTGGCATTTATGTGTGGTATTTATATGTGGTTTTTATATGTGGCTTTTATGTGTAGTATTTACAAAAGGCATTTATGTGTGGTATTTATATGTGGTATTTATGTTTGGTATTTTATGTGGTATTTATTGTGGTGTTTATATATGGTATTTATGAGTGGTAATTATGTGTGGTATTTATATGTGGTATTTATATGTAGTATTTTGTTTTGTATTTATGTGTGGTATTTATATGTGGTATTTATGTGTGGTATAAATGTGTGGTATTTATGTGTGGTATTTATATGTGGTATTTATATGTGGTATTTATGTGTGGTATTTATATGTGGTATTTATATGTGGCATTTATGTGTGGTATTTATGTGTGGTATTTATGTGTGGTATTTATGTGTGGTATTTATGTGTGGTATTTATATGTGGTATTTATGTGTGGTATTTATGTGTGGTATTTATGTGTGGTATTTATATGTGGTATTTATATGTGGTATTTATGTGTGGTATTTATATGTGGTATTTATTGTGGTGTTTATATGTGGTATTTGTGAGTGGTATTTATGTGTGGTATTTTTGTTTTGTTTTTATGTGTGGTATTTATATGTGATATTTATGTGTGGTATTTATGTGTGGTATTTATGTGTGGTATTTATGTGTGGTATTTATGTGTGGTATTTATGTGTGGTATTTATGTGTGGTATTTATGTATGGTATTTTTGTTTTGTATTTATGTGTGGTATTTATATGTGATATTTATGTGTGGTATTTATGTGTGGTATTTTTGTTTCGTATTTATGTGTGGTATTTATATGTGGTATTTATGTGTGGTATTTATATGTGATATGTATGTGTGGTATTTATATGTGGTATTTATATGTGGTATTTATTGTGGTATTTATATATGGTATTTATGTGTGGTATTTATGTGTGGTATTTTTGTTTTGTATTTATGTGTAGTATTTGCAAGAGGCATTTATGTGTGGTATCTATATGTGGTATTTATGTGTGGTATTTATGTGTGGTTTTTATTGTGGTGTTTATATATGGTATTTATGAGTGGTATTTATTTGGGTATTCATGTGTGGTATTTTTGTTTTGTATTTATGTGTGGTATTTATATGTGATATTTAAGTGTGGTATTTATGTGTGGTATTTATATGTGGTATTTATATGTGATATTTATGTGTGGTATTTGTATGTGATATTTATGTGTGGTATTTATATGTGATATTTATGTGTGGTATTTTTGTTTTGTATTTATGTGTGGTATTTATATGTGGTATTCATGTGTGGTATTTTTGATTTGTATTTATGTGTGGTATTTATATGTGATATTTATGTGTGGTATTTATGTGTGGTATTTATGTGTGGTATTTATATGTGATATTTTTGTGTGGTATTTATGTGTGATATTTATATGTGATATTTATGTGTGGTATTTATGTGTGCTATTGGTATGTGGCATTTATACGTGGTATTTAAGTTTATTATTTACGTGCGATATTTATGAGTGGTATTTATATGTGGTATTCATGTGTGACGTTTATTTGTGATATGTATGTGTGGTATTTATGTGTAGTATTTATGTGTGGTATTTATATGTGGTATAAATGACAACAGGGAAAGCGTCAGAATCAACACCAAACGAAGCGGGGCGGGTAATAATCAACTGTTCAAACAGGAACTAACCAGAGCGTGATGACACCACAGCGGAGTGGATCCACCCTGGTCGAGGACACCATGTAATGACACCACAGCGGAGTGGATCCACTCTGGTCGAGGACACCACAGCGGAGTGGATCCACTCTAGTCGAGGACACCGTGTGAACGTATTTTCCGCGGTAGGTAATCAGATATGGGAGCCAGGTGACACACGTGAACAATATATCCCCCACACCTCCGCGGTAGGTAATCAGATATGGGAGCCAGGTGACACACGTGAACAATATATCCCCCACACCTCCGCGGGGCGACATGGCAGTAAGACATAAATACAGCTGTACAATGGTAGAACACACTTCCGGTTGCCAACATGGCGGTTAGGCGTTGAACCGTTAAGGCCTGTGGCGTGTTTATGCTTGCTGCTACGGTTTGCAATCGCATTTTCCTCATGTTGGACTGGTAGTACATGGTTCCGTCGCCCTGCTACTGAGTGAGTGCGTGGACGACACTGTGAGCTGTGAAATTCGCGGGGAATGCTTTTACATCTGTCCCGTACAGTGACCTGCATGTTCGGAACAATGGCTACCGTCTGTTGCTGAATTAGACTGATTTGACTTTTCAGTTCACGAGTGCATTTTTCAGGAGACTCCCGGGAGTCGGCGCTGAGGCTGCGGAGTTCGTGCTTTATGCGACACTTTTAGCGGGTCGCCCTGCAGTAAAAGACCGAGCCATGTGAGAAAATGAGAAAACCCGGGTCAATGAGGTCTGTCTGGTGACTGCCGAGCCCATCAACGATGAACTGTGGTTTTCGTGGATTAATTTTGTATTGGCATTCTGGAGGCGGCATTATGCACAGTGTACCTGTGCGGGCTGTTGAATTGCCGAGACTCCTGCCTATTCCACTTTTGACATTGGACAGTGGGGAGCATTTTGTGTGATATTCACTGGCACAGAAAAGAGCATAATGGGACGACCCGTTGCCGTGAAGTTGGAACCTTGACTAACTAACTAATGGTAGAACATACACATATGGCTGTACAATGGTAGAACATACATATATGGCTGTACAGTGGTAGAACATACACATATGGCTGGGCAACGGTAGAACATACACATATGGCTGTACAATGGTAGAACATACACATATGGCTGTACAATGGTAGAACATACATATATGGCTGTACAATGGTAGAACATACACATACGGCTGTACAATGGTAGAACATACATATATGGCTGTACAGTAGTAGAACATACACATATGGCTGTACAATGGTAGAACATACATATATGGCTGTACAGTAGTAGAACATACACATATGGCTGTACAATGGTAGAACATACATATACGGCTGTACAATGGTAGAACATACACATATGGCTGTACAATGGTAGAACATACATATATGGCTGTACAGTAGTAGAACATACACATATGGCTGTACAATGGTAGAACATACACATATGGCTGTACAGTAGTAGAACATACACATACGGCTGTACAATGGTAGAACATACACATATGGCTGTACAGTAGTAGAACATACACATATGGCTGTACAATGGTAGAACATACATATATGGCTGGGCAATGGTAGGACATACACATATGGCTGTACAATGGTAGAACATACATATACGGCTGTACAATGGTAGAACATACACATATGGCTGTACAATGGTAGAACATACACATATGGCTGTACAATTGGTAGAACATACATATATGGCTGTACAATGGTAGAACATACACATATGGCTGTACAATGGTAGAACATACACATACGGCTGTACAATGGTAGAACATACATATATGGCTGTACAGTAGTAGAACATACACATATGGCTGTACAATGGTAGAACATACACATATGGCTGTACAGTAGTAGAACATACACATACGGCTGTACAATGGTAGAACATACACATATGGCTGTACAGTAGTAGAACATACACATATGGCTGTACAATGGTAGAACATACATATATGGCTGTACAGTAGTAGAACATACACATATGGCTGTACAATGGTAGAACATACACATATGGCTGTACAGTAGTAGAACATACACATACGGCTGTACAATGGTAGAACATACACATATGGCTGTACAGTAGTAGAACATACACATATGGCTGTACAATGGTAGAACATACATATATGGCTGGGCAATGGTAGGACATACACATATGGCTGTACAATGGTAGAACATACATATACGGCTGTACAATGGTAGAACATACACATATGGCTGTACAATGGTAGAACATACACATATGGCTGTACAATGGTAGAACATACATATATGGCTGTACAATGGTAGAACATACACATATGGCTGTACAATGGTAGAACATACACATACGGCTGTACAATGGTAGAACATACATATATGGCTGTACAGTAGTAGAACATACACATATGGCTGTACAATGGTAGAACATACACATATGGCTGTACAGTAGTAGAACATACACATACGGCTGTACAATGGTAGAACATACACATATGGCTGTACAGTAGTAGAACATACACATATGGCTGTACAATGGTAGAACATACATATATGGCTGGGCAATGGTAGGACATACACATATGGCTGTACAATGGTAGAACATACATATACGGCTGTACAATGGTAGAACATACACATATGGCTGTACAATGGTAGAACATACACATATGGCTGTACAATGGTAGAACATACACATATGGCTGTACAATGGTAGAACATACACATATGGCTGTACAATGGTAGAACATACACATACGGCTGTACAATGGTAGAACATACATATATGGCTGTACAGTAGTAGAACATACACATATGGCTGTACAATGGTAGAACATACACATATGGCTGTACAGTAGTAGAACATACACATACGGCTGTACAATGGTAGAACATACACATATGGCTGTACAGTAGTAGAACATACACATATGGCTGTACAATGGTAGAACATACATATATGGCTGGGCAATGGTAGGACATACACATATGGCTGTACAATGGTAGAACATACATATACGGCTATACAATGGTAGAACATACACATATGGCTGTACAATGGTAGAACATACACATATGGCTGTACAATGGTAGAACATACATATATGGCTGGGCAATGGTAGAACATACGCATATGGCTGTACAATGGTAGAACATACACATATGGATGTACAATGGTAGAACATACACATATGGCTGTACAATGGTAGAACAAACATATACGGCTATACAATGGTAGAACATACACATATGGCTGTACAATGGTAGAACATACACATATGGCTGTACAGTGGTAGAACATACACATATGGCTGTACAGTGGTAGAACATACACATATGGCTGTACAATGGTAGAACATAAATATATGGCTGTACAATGGTAGAACATACATATACGGCTATACAATGGTAGAACATACATATACGGCTATACAATGGTAGAACATACATATACGGCTATACAATGGTAGTAACATACACATATGGCTGTACAATGGTAGAACATACACATATGGCTGTACAGTGGTAGAACATACACATATGGCTGTACAGTGATAGAACATACACATATGGCTGTACAGTGGTAGAACATACACATATGGCTGTACAGTGGTAGAACATACATATACGGCTGTACAATGGTAGAACATACACATATGGCTGTACAGTTGTAGAACATACACAAATGGCTGTACAATGGTAGAACATACACATATGGCTGGGCAATGGTAGAACATACACATATGGCTGTACAATGGTAGAACATACATATATGGCTGTACAATGGTAGAACATACACATATGGCTGTACAATGGTAGAACATACACATATGGCTGTACAGTGGTAGAACATACACATATGGCTGTACAATGGTAGAACATACACATATAGCTGTACACTGATGATGCATATACATACAGCTGTACACTGACAGAACATACATATACAGCTGTACACTGACAGAACATACATATACAGCTGTACAATGGTAGAACATACATATATGGCTGTACAATGGTAGAACATACATATACAGCTGTACAATGGTAGAACATACACATATGGCTGGGCAATGGTAGAACATACACATATGGCTGTACAATGGTAGAACATACACATATGGCTGTACAATGGTAGAACATACATATATGGCTGGGCAATGGGAGAACATACACATATGGCTGTACAATGGTAGAACATACACATATGGCTGTACAATGGTAGAACATACACATATGGCTGTACAGTGGTAGAACATACATATATGTCTTGTACAATGGTAGAAAACATACACATATGCTGTACCATGGTAGGAGAAACAGACTATATGCTTACATGGGTCGAACTACACATATGGCTGTACAATGGGTTAGAACATACACATATGGACGGTACCATGGTAGAAAATACAAATATGGCTGTACAATGGTAGGAACATACACATATGGCTGTACAATGGTATCAGGACATACACATACACATTACTGGCTAGTACATACACATGCTGTCTGTGCAATTGTAGAACATACCAATATGGCTGTACAATGGTAGGACATACACAGATGGCTGTACAAATGGTAGAACATACACATATTGGCTGTACAATGGCTAGAACATACACATATGGCTGTACAATGGGTAGAAACATACACATATGGCTGTACAATGGTAGAACATAACACTATGGCTGTACATGGTAGAACATACACATATGGCTGTACAATGGTAGAACATACACATATGGCTGTACAATGGTAGAAACATACACATATGGCTGTACAATGGTAGAACATACACATATGGCTGTACAATGGTAGAACATACACATATGGCTGTACAATGGTAGAACATACATATACGGCTGTACAATGGTAGAACATACATATACGGCTGTACAGTGGTAGAACATACACATATGGCTGGGCAATGGTAGAACATACACATATGGCTGTACAATGGTAGAACATACACATATGGCTGTACAATGGTAGAACATACATATATGGCTGTACAATGGTAGAACATACACATATGGCTGTACAATGGTTAGAACATCACCTATGGCTGTACATTGGTAGAACATACACATATGGCTGTACAATGGTAGAACATACACATATAGCGTACATGATGATGCATATACATACAGCTGTACACTGACAGAACATACATATACAGCTGTACACTGACAGAACATACATATACAGCTGTACAATGGTAGAACATACATATATGGCTGTACAATGGTAGAACATACATATACAGCTGTACAATGGTAGAACATACACATATGGCTGGGCAATGGTAGAACATACACATATGGCTGTACAATGGTAGAACATACACATATGGCTGTACAATGGTAGAACATACACCTATGGCTGTACAATGGTAGAACATACATATACGGCTATACAATGGTAGAACATACACATATGGCTGTACAATGGTAGAATATACACATATGGCTGTACAATGGTAGAACATACACATATGGATGTACAGTGGTAGAACATACATATATGGCTGTACAATGGTAGAACATACACATATGGCTGTACAATGGTAGAACATACATATATGGCTGTACAATGGTAGAACATACACATATGGCTGTACAATGGTAGAACATACACATATGGCTGTACAATGGTAGAACATACACATATGGCTGTACAATGGAAGAACATACACATATGGCTGTACAATGGTAGGACATACACATATGGCTGTACAATGGTAGAACATACACATATGGCTGTACAATGGTAGAACATACACATATGGCTGTACAATGGTAGAACATACACATATGGCTGTACAATGGTAGAACATACACCTATGGCTGTACAATGGTAGAACATACATATACGGCTATACAATGGTAGAACATACACATATGGCTGTACAATGGTAGAACATACATATACGGCTATACAATGATAGAACATACACATATGGCTGTACAATGGTAGAACACACACATATGGCTGTACAATGGTAGAACATACATATATGGCTGGGCAATGGTAGAACATACACATATGGCTGTACAATGGTAGAACATACACATATGGCTGTACAATGGTAGAACATACACCTATGGCTGTACAATGGTAGAACATACATATACGGCTATACAATGGTAGAACATACACATATGGCTGTACAATGGTAGAACATACACATATGGCTGTACAGTGGTAGAACATACACATATGGCTGTACAGTGGTAGAACATACACATATGGCTGTACAATGGTAGAACATAAATATACGGCTATACAATGGTAGAACATACATATACGGCTATACAATGGTAGAACATACATATACGGCTATACAATGGTAGAACATACACATATGGCTGTACAATGGTAGAACATACACATATGGCTGTACAGTGGTAGAACATACACATATGGCTGTACAGTGGTAGAACATACACATATGGCTGTACAGTGATAGAACATACACATATGGCTGTACAGTGGTAGAACATACATATACGGCTGTACAATGGTAGAACATACACATATGGCTGTACAGTTGTAGAACATACACATATGGCTGTACAATGGTAGAACATACACATATGGCTGGGCAATGGTAGAACATACACATATGGCTGTACAATGGTAGAACATACATATATGGCTGTACAATGGTAGAACATACACATATGGCTGTACAATGGTAGAACATACACATATGGCTGTACAGTGGTAGAACATACACATATGGCTGTACAATGGTAGAACATACACATATAGCTGTACACTGATGATGCATATACATACAGCTGTACACTGACAGAACATACATATACAGCTGTACACTGACAGAACATACATATACAGCTGTACAATGGTAGAACATACATATATGGCTGTACAATGGTAGAACATACACATATGGCTGTACAATGGTAGAACATACACATATGGCTGTACAATGGTAGAACATACACATATGGCTGTACAATGGTAGAACATACACATATGGCTGTACAATGGTAGAACATACACATATGGCTGTACAATGGTAGAACATACACATATGGCTGTACAATGGTAGAACATACACATATGGCTGTACAATGGTAGAACATACACATATGGCTGTACAATGGTAGAACATACACATATGGCTGTACAATGGTAGAACATACACATATGGCTGTACAATGGTAGAACATACACATATGGCTGTACAATGGTAGAACATACACATATGGCTGTACAATGGTAGAACATACACATATGGCTGTACAATGGTAGAACATACACATATGGCTGTACAATGGTAGAACATACACATATGGCTGTACAATGGTAGAACATACACATATGGCTGTACAATGGTAGAACATACACATATGGCTGTACAATGGTAGAACATACACATATGGCTGTACAATGGTAGAACATACACATATGGCTGTTCAATGGTAGAACATACACATATGGCTGTACAATGGTAGAACATACATATATGGCTGTACAATGGTAGAACATACACATATGGCTGTACAATGGTAGAACATATATATATGGCTGTACAATGGTAGAACATACACATATGGCTGTACAATGGTAGGACATACACATATGGCTGTACAATGGTAGAACATACATATATGGCTGTACAATGGTAGAACATACATATATGGCTGTACAATGGTAGAACATACATATATGGCTGTAGACTGATGATGCATACACATACAGCTGTACACTGACAGAACATACATATACAGCTGTACAATGATATCATTTGTGCAATGAGACGTTTCATGACATTGATTTTCAGCTGCTGTCACACGGAGCCTGGGGTGTTGTTCAATTGATCTTTCTGTCAAGTGCATGCATGCAGGGATGGTCTGCTCACCCAGATCTCAGTACTTGCATGCATGCAGGGATGGTCTGCTCAGCAAGGTCTCAGTACTTTCAACTGTGCTGTCCTCGTTCCGGTGTTGTCTCATCGTGTCTTCACGGCTACCGGCAGCTATTGCTCACGATGAGTGTGCCTGTGTGTCAGTGTGTACGTGTGCCTGTGTGTCAGTGTGTACGTGTGCCTGTGTGTCAGTGTGTACGTGTGCCTGTGTATCAGTGTGTACGTGTGTCAGTGTGTACGTGTGCCTGTGTGTCAGTGTGTACGTGTGCCTGTGTGTCAGTGTGTACGTGTGCCTGTGTGTCAGTGTGTACGTGTGCCTGTGTGTCAGTGTGTACGTGTGCCTGTGTGTACGTGTGCCTGTGTGTACGTGTGTACGTGTGTACGTGTGCCTGTGTGTACGTGTGTCAGTGTGTACGTGTGCCTGTGTGTACGTGTGTACGTGTGTCAGTGTGTACGTGTGTACGTGTGTACGTGTGTCAGTGTGTACGTGTGTCAGTGTGTACGTGTGTACGTGTGTACGTGTGTCAGTGTGTACGTGTGTCAGTGTGTACGTGTGTCAGTGTGTACGTGTGTCAGTGTGTCAGTGTGTCAGTGTGTACGTGTGTCAGTGTGTACGTGTGTACGTGTGTCAGTGTATACGTGTGTCAGTGTGTACGTGCACTTACGTGTGTATGGCTGTATATTTGCCTGAATTAATGTGTGAATGTCGGTGAGTGCGTGTGCTTGCGTGTGTGTGCGTGCGTGAGTGTGAATGTGTCTGTGTGCTTGCTTGTGTGTGTGTGAGAGAGAGAGAGAGAGAGAGAGAGAGAGAGAGAGAGAGAGAGAGAGAGAGAGAGAGAGAGAGAGAGAGAGAGAGAGGACAAAGTATATAAGAAATGTTTAACAGCAATCGAAATGCTCCTTTTTTAACAATGCAATGAATGCCACGGACAGACAGAAAATCCAGCGAGATAGTCCTGCAAGAGACACAAGAAGTCCGTGTCTGAGTAGAGAAATGAGGCACAGTCAAGGCCGTGAGGTCATGTATGAGGCACAGTCAAGGCCGTGAGGTCATGTATGAGGCACAGTCAAGGCCGTGAGGTCATGTATGAGGAGAAGCAAGCTAGAGCACTCAGCGACAACTCGCAACGTATGACTGGACATGCATACACACACGCACGCACGCACGCACGCACGCAACGCACAGACAGACAGACAGACAGACAGACAAACAGATACACACACATACACACCTGCCTACCTGCCTGCCTACCTACCTGCAGGCGACGGGAGCCTAGTGGGGCCGTCCCACACCTGAAGTTTCCCGCTTCATCAGTCGCTAGGCATATGCTAGAAAGCGGCGATATGATAGATAGAGACAGGATCTTTCGCGTGTTGTTTAACACACAGAATACTCGCTTGTTAAAGTTTGCAGAAGCAATAATGATTAATCTACACAAACCAGTTTTGTGCAAACAGAAAGACATGTTAGTCAGTTTAAAATTACCGTGATAGACAATTGGCATTATTGTGCGAACATGTGTATATTTCAGCTTGAAGGATTTATCTAGTTAATTCACTTTACGTTGTGTGAATCCTGCCTAACTTCCTAAGCACAAAATACAGTCTACAATTCGGTTTCCGATCGTCAAAATAGGCTAAAAGTACCATACGGCAATGTGCAATTCTCAAAAATTTCCTGGGGGAAAGGGAGAGGGGATAGCACAGTGCAGTGAGAGGGGAGGGGGAATGAATTAGGGAAAGAACAATTTAGGGGCATCCAATCAACGGGTTGGCCCCGGGCATCAAAGAACCTCTGCACGCCACTGGTGGAGAGGCATGATCGCCCACACCAGCCAGCAAAGCATTGGATGATGATGATGATGATGATGATGATGATGATGATGATGATGATGATGATGATGATGATGATGAACGTGTCCATGCGGAGTTCAAACAATGATCCAGTTATGGCTAGTGTCTGTAGATTTTGTCTGGTCGTTCTTAACATGGATTTGGTTTTGTCCATGTTAATTTCAATGCGGTTTTCATGGCTCCATCGAGTAAGATTATCAAGTTCTTTTTGTAAAGAACTCTCTAAATCACTACCACCAGTATGGTCACTGCTAAAGAGGAAAGCAATGGCAATAATGTCATGTACTACAATCTCAACGATAATCAGATAAACGACATAAATGGGTGCTCTAGTGTATACTTAGATAGGTACTTGTACACACAATGTCTAGTATATACTTAGATAGGTACTTGTACACACAATGTCTAGTATATACTTAGATAGGTACTTGTACACACAATGTCTAGTGTATACTTAGATAGGTACTTGTACACACAATGTCTAGTATATACTTAGATAGGTACTTGTACACACAATGTCTAGTATATACTTAGATAGGTACTTGTACACACAATGTCTAGTGTATACTTAGATAGTTACTTGTACACACAATGTCTAGTATATACTTAGATAGGTACTTGTACACACAATGTCTAGTATATACTTAGATAGGTACTTGTACACACAATGTCTAGTGTATACTTAGATAGGTACTTGTAAATACAATGTCTATAGTATATACTTAGATAGGTACTTGTACACACAATGTCTAGTATATACTTAGATAGGTACTTGTACACACAATGTCTAGTATATACTTAGATAGGTACTTGTACACACAATGTCTAGTGTATACTTAGATAGGTACTTGTACACACAATGTCTAGTATATACTTAGATAGGTACTTGTACACACAATGTCTAGTATATACTTAGATAGGTACTTGTACACACAATGTCTAGTGTATACTTAGATAGGTACTTGTAAACACAATGTCTAGTATATACTTAGATAGGTACTTGTACACACAATGTCTAGTATATACTTAGATAGGTACTTGTACACACAATGTCTAGTGTATACTTAGATAGGTACTTGTACACACAATGTCTAGTGTATACTTAGATAGGTACTTGTACACACAATGTCTAGTATATACTTAGAAAGGTACTTGTACACACAATGTCTAGTATATACTTAGATAGGTACTTGTACACACAATGTCTAGTATATACTTAGATAGGTACTTGTACACACAATGTCTAGTATATACTTAGATAGGTACTTGTACACACAATGTCTAGTGTATACTTAGATAGGTACTTGTACACACAATGTCTAGTGTATACTTAGATAGGTACTTGTACACACAATGTCTAGTGTATACTTAGATAGGTACTTGTAAATACAATGTCTAGTATATACTTAGATAGGTACTTGTACACACAATGTCTAGTATATACTTAGATAGGTACTTGTACACACAATGTCTAGTGTATACTTAGATAGGTACTTGTACACACAATGTCTAGTATATACTTAGATAGGTACTTGTACACACAATGTCTAGTATATACTTAGATAGGTACTTGTACACACAATGTCTAGTATATACTTAGATAGGTACTTGTACACACAATGTCTAGTATATACTTAGATAGGTACTTGTACACACAATGTCTAGTGTATACTTAGATAGGTACTTGTACACACAATGTCTAGTATATACTTAGATAGGTACTTGTACACACAATGTCTAGTATATACTTAGATAGGTACTTGTACACACCAATGTCTAGTGTATACTTAGATAGGTACTTGTAAACACAATGTCTAGTATATACTTAGATAGGTACTTGTACACACAATGTCTAGTATATACTTAGATAGGTACTTGTACACACAATGTCTAGTGTATACTTAGATAGGTACTTGTACACACAATGTCTAGTGTATACTTAGATAGGTACTTGTACACACAATGTCTAGTATATACTTAGAAAGGTACTTGTACACACAATGTCTAGTATATACTTAGATAGTACTTGTACACACAATGTCTAGTATATACTTAGATAGGTACTTGTACACACAATGTCTAGTGTATACTTAGATAGGTACTTGTACACACAATGTCTAGTGTATACTTAGATAGGTACTTGTACACACAATGTCTAGTGTATACTTAGATAGGTACTTGTACACACAATGTCTAGTATATACTTAGATAGGTACTTGTACACACAATGTCTAGTGTATACTTAGATAGGTACTTGTACACACAATGTCTAGTATATACTTAGATAGGTACTTGTACACACAATGTCTAGTATATACTTAGATAGGTACTTGTACACACAATGTCTAGTATATACTTAGATAGGTACTTGTACACACAATGTCTAGTATATACTTAGATAGGTACTTGTACACACAATGTCTAGTGTATACTTAGATAGGTACTTGTAAACACAATGTCTAGTGTATACTTAGATAGGTACTTGTACACACAATGTCTAGTATATACTTAGATAGGTACTTGTACACACAATGTCTAGTATAAATCAAATCAAATCAAATCAAATCAACTTTATTAGGGTCACAAATTGGGCGCGCAGGCCCGTCTTACATTCGGCCCTTCCAATCACTCGTCTTTCGTTCATCAAGAGCATTATACATTTACATAGGAAGAAATATAAACATTGTGAAATGAATGTTGTAAACATAAACAAGGCTAATTACCATGTTATGAAGCCCATCTCCCACCTATCCATACATCACCCCACCCACACAACACCCCCACCTACCCACACATACGCGCACCAAGGGACACATACACATCCCCACCTACCGACACACACGCACACCAAGGGACACATACATACCCCACCAACCGACCCATCCCCCTCCCGCACATCCCCCACCCACACACACTGCCCTCACCTGATCCCCCAACCAAAACACACTCGCCACCCACAAACATTCCCCTTCCAACCCACACATCCCACGCCCATCCACATACACATCCTACCCCACACATCCTCTCCCCACCCACACCTCAAACCACCCATCCCCCAGCCACATCTCCATCGACAACATATTCCCCACCCACACACACAATCCCCCGCCAACCCACACATCGCACATCCACTCACACATCCCCAAACCATACACACACATCCCCACCAACTGACATGTCCCTACCCCCCCCCCCCCCCCCACATACACACATCTCCCTAACCACCCATACATCCCAAATCCACTCACACACACCCCACCACCCACACATACAACTTCCACCCACCCACACATGCCTTAACCTAATCCCCCACCACACAATCCCCCACCCGCACATCACATACACCCCCTACCACGCACTATTCCCAACCCACGCACCACACACACACATATCCCTCACCAACACATCCCCACTTTCACGCCACACACATATCCCCCACCCAGATACCACACAATATTCCCACCCACACCCACACAGATACCCTTACCCATCCACCCCACATACCCCCACTCACACACCACAAAAATCCCCCACCCACACACACATACCTCACCCACACAATATCACCAACCAACACACCACACACCTCTCCCCACCCACACACGCATTCCCTACCCGTCCACCAACACACACTCACTCACGCATACATCCTCCACTACGCACCCACACACCCCCACCCACCCACTCCCAACCAAACATCTCTCGATCACAATACCCCTACCCCCACACACATCCTCCACCCACTCACACATCCCACCCCGACACATACAACTCCCTCACCCACCTACACAGTCCCTAAGCCACTCACACACCCCACCACACACACACATCTCCCACCCACACTCCCCCACATACTTCCCCCAACCACCACAATCCCCTGCTCACCCACACATATACCCCACCCATACGCACATTCCCCGCACCCATCACACACATCCCCCACACCACACACTATCCTCCACCCATACCACCACAAACATACCCTCCACCCACACATCATTCACACATCCTCCACCAACACACCGCACACATATCTCAAACCCACACACCATACACTTCTCCCCACCCGCCCTTCCATCCCAAATCCACCCAACACAATCCCCTACCCACACAACCCCGCCTCCCACACATACTTCCTCAAACCATCCACACATCTCCACCCACATAAACACACATCCCCTGCATCCGTCCCATACACATATCCTCCACCCATACACACATCCCCCACACCCATTCCAACACCCCTACTTTCACCCCCACACATCCATTCACACATCCCACCAACACCCACAAATACCACTACCCACCAAAACCCACACACCCCAACCCATCCAAATGCATACCCCCACCCACACACCCCCCACCCACACATATCCCCACACTCACACACATCCTCCACATACACTCACACTTCCTCACATCTAGACACATACAAAATGTCTCACGTTAGTATTGAAACTAGTATGAACAAACTCCCACACTTTACTCACACACATACACTGACACTTGTCATGAGCAGTCTCATAAAAATGTTAAACATGGAGAAAAATGTGTACATAAAATGTATGTGACGTAAAAATAGTGATGCTCTCTCTCTCTCTCTCTCTCTCTCTCTCTCTCTCTCTCTCTCTCTCTCTCTCTCTCTCTCTCTCTCACACACACACACACACACACACACACACACAAACACACATTCACTCTCACGCTCACACATTCACTCTCCCGCTCATTCACTCTCACGCTCACTCATTCACTCTCCCGCTCACTCATTCACTTTCCCGTTCACTCATTCACTCTCCCGCTCACTCATTCACTCTCCCGCTCACTCATTCACTCTCACGCTCACTCGTTCTGTCTCTCATTCACACTCACTGACTCAAACTACAGTAATGAACATGAGTTTATATTTATGCATGATAAAATCAAATGTTTTTTACTTAATATTTTGCAGATGAGAATACACAAACATATGGATTCGCGTGTTACATAACATGCATCTGCTCAGCTCTCTCTCTCTCTCTCTTCTCTCTCTCTCTCTCTCTCTCTCTCTCTCTCTCTCTCTCTCTCTCTCTCTCTCTCTCTCTGTATTCTTTCATATACACACACTCACACACATACGCGCGCTCACACACACACACACTAACACATCAACTCTCCCACTGTCTCACTCTCTAACACACAATCCTTCACACACACACACACACTCACTCTCTCACACATACACATACACATGAACGCATGCACATGAACGCATGCACGCACGCATACACTCCCTCACTCACTCTCACACATACACGTACGAATGCATGCACTGACACATTCCCCCACATTTAGTATATGAACACATTTCTCGCTCAATCACTCTCTCCACACACACGCATGCACGTGCGCACACACGCATTCACTCTCTCCCTCACACTGACACCCACTTTCTCTCTCTCTCTCTCTCTCTCTCTCTCTCTCTCTCTCTCTCTCTCTCTCTCTCTCTCTCGCTCCCACACGCACACACATATATAGTGAACAATTATAGTTAAACAATTATAATGAACAATTATACTGAACAATTATACCAGTAAATGAATTATGGTGGCATATAGTCGGTATGGATTAAGTATTGAAAGAGTTTTCTGTTAAATGTGTAGGGGACTCATTGGAGTTTTCAGATCTGGAGGCAGATCATTCCATAAGTGAGCACCAGAATAGGCGAAACATGTTTTGTATAGGTCCAATCTAGGCTTTGAGACATGTAACAAATTTAGGCGCTTGCTGTTCATTGCATTAGATTGAATCAGCGGCAGAAGATACTCTGGGGTATTTTGAGATATAATTTTATTCACTAATTTGGCTTTGTTGAAAAGGAAGCGCTTTTTGTAGTGGTAGAAGTCTTAGATGACTGTACAAATTCTTACTTTCAACGTGCTTTATGTCAGAAACCAGACGAATAGCGCGGTTTTGTAGAGAACATAGTCTAGTATATACTTAGATAGGTACTTGTACACACAATGTCTAGTATATACTTAGATAGGTACTTGTATACACAATGTCTAGTATATACTTAGATAGGTACTTGTACACACAATGTCTAGTATATACTTAGATAGGTATTTGTACACACAATGTCTAGTATATACTTAGATAGGTACTTGTGCACACAATGTCTAGTGTACGAACTCTAGTATATACTTAGAAAGGTACTTGTACATACAATGTCTAGTATATACTTAGATAGGCACTTGTACACACAATGTCTAGTATATACTTAGATAGGTACTTGTACACACAATGTCTAGTATATACTTAGATAGGTACTTGTACATACAATGTCTAGTATATACTTAGATAGGTACTTGTACACACAATGTCTAGTATATACTTAGATAGGTACTTGTACACACAATGCCTAGTATATACAAGATAGGTACTTGTACACACAATGTCTAGTATATACTAAGATAGGTACTTGTACACACAATGTCTAGTGTACGAACTCTAGTATATACGTAGATAGGTACTTGTACATTGTGTACACACAATGTCTAGTATATACTTAGATAGGTACTTGTACGCACAATGTCTAGTGTACGAACTCTAGTATATACTTTGATAGGTACTTGTACACACAATGTCTAGTATATACTTAGATAGGTACTTGTACACATAATGTCTAGTATATACTTAGATAGGTACTTGTACACACAATGTCTAGTATATGTTTAGATATGTACTTATACACACAATGTCTAGTGTACGACCTCTAGTATATACTTACATAGGTACTTGTACACACAATGTCTAGCATACGAACTCTAGTTTATAATTAGATAGGTACTTGTACACACAATGACTAGTATATACTTAGATCGGTACTTGTACACACAATGTCTAGTATATACTTAGATAGGTATTTGTACATACAACGTCTAGTATATACTTAGATAGGTACTTATACACACAATGTCTAGTGTATACTTAGATAGGTACTTGTACACACAATGTCTAGTATATACTTAGATAGGTACTTGTACACACAATGTCTAGTATATACTTAGATAGGTACTTGTACACACAATGTCTAGTATATTCTTAGATAGGTACTTGTACACACAATGTCTAGTATATACTTAGATAGGTACTTGTACACACAATGTCTAGTGTATACTTAGATAGATACTTGTACACACAATGTCTAGTATATACTTAGATAGGTATTTGTACACACAATGTCTAGTATATACTTAGATAGGTACTTGTACACACAATGTCTAATATATGAACTCTAGTATATCCTTATATAGGTACTTGTACACACAATTTCTAGTATATACTTAGATAGGTACTTGTACACACAATGTCTAGTATATGAACTCTAGTATATACTTATATAGGTACTTGTACACACAATGTCTAGTATACGAACTCTAGTATATACTTTTATAGGTACTTGTACACACAATGTCTAGTATATACTTAGATAGGTACTTGTACACACAATGTCTAGTATATGAACTCTAGTATATACTTATATAGGTACTTGTACACACAATGTCTAGTATACGACCTCTAGTATATACTTATATAGGTACTTGTACACACAATGTCTAGTATATGCTTAGATAGGTACTTGTACACACAATGTCTAGTATATGAACTCTAGTATATACTTATATAGGTGCTTGTACACACAATGTCTAGTATATGCTTAGATAGGTACGTGTACACACAATGTCTAGTATATACTTAGATAGGTACTTGTACACATAATGTCTAGTATACGAACTCTAGTATATACTTATATAGGTACTTGCACACACAATGTCTAGTATATGCTTAGATAGATACTTGTGCACACAATGTCTAGTATATACTTAGATAGGTACTTGTACACATAATGTCTAGTATACGAACTCTAGTATATACTTAGATAGGTACTTATACACATAATGTCTAGTATATACTTAGATAGGTACTTGTACACACAATGTCTAGTATATACTTAGTTAGGTACTTGTACACACAATGTCAAGTATATACTTAGATAGCTACTTGTACACACAATGTCTAGTATATACTTAGATAGGTACTTGTACACACAATGTCTAGTATATACTTAGATAGGTACTTGTACACACAATGTCTAGTATATACTTAGATAGGTACTTGTACACACAATGTCTAGTGTATACTTAGATAGGTACTTGTAAACACAATGTCTAGTATATACTTAGATAGGTACTTGTACACACAATGTCTAGTATATACTTAGATAGGTACTTGTACACACAATGTCTAGTATATACTTAGATAGGTACTTGTACACACAATGTCTAGTATATACTTAGATAGGTACTTGTACACACAATGTCTAGTATATACTTAGATAGGTACTTGCACACACAATGTCTAGTATATACTTAGATAGGTACTTGTACACACAATGTCTAGTATATACGTAGATAGGTACTTGTACACACAATGTCTAGTGTATACTTAGATAGGTACTTGTACACACAATGTCTAGTGTATACTTAGATAGGTACTTGTACACACAATGTCTAGTATATACTTAGATAGGTACTTGTACACACAATGTCTAGTATAAATCAAATCAAATCAAATCAAATCAACTTTATTAGGGTCATAAATTGGGCGCGCAGGCCCGTCTTACATTCGGCCCTTCCAATCACTCGTCTTTCGTTCATCAAGAGCATTATACATTTACATAAGAAGAAATATAAACATTGTGAAATGAATGTTGTAAACATAAACAAGGCTAATTACCATGTTATGAAGACCATCTCCCACCTATCCATACATCACCCCCACCCACACAACACCCCCACCTACCCACACATACGCGCACCAAGGGACACATACACATCCCCACCTACCGACACACACGCACACCAAGGGACACATACATACCCCACCAACCGACCCATCCCCCTCCCGCACATCCCCCACCCACACACACTGCCCTCACCTGATCCCCCAACCAAAACACACTCGCCACCCACAAACATTCCCCTTCCAACCCACACATCCCACGCCCATCCACATACACATCCTACCCCACACATCCTCTCCCCACCCACACCTCAAACCACCCATCCCCCAGCCACATCTCCATCGACAACATATTCCCCACCCACACACACAATCCCCCGCCAACCCACACTTCGCACATCCACTCACACATCCCCAAACCATACACACACATCCCCACCAACTGACATGTCCCTACTCCCCCCCCCCCCCCACATACACACATCTCCCTAACCACCCATACATCCCAAATCCACTCACACACACCCCACCACCCACACATACAACTTCCACCCACCCACACATGCCTTAACCTAATCCCCCACCCGCACATCACATACACCCCCTACCACGCACTATTCCCAACCCACGCACCACACACACACATATCCCTCACCAACACATCCCCACTTACACACCACACACATATCCCCCACCCAGATACCACACAATATTCCCACCCACACCCACACAGATACCCTTACCCATCCACCCCACATACCCCCACTCACACACCACAAAAATCCCCCACCCACACACACATACCTCACCCACACAATATCACCAACCAACACACCACACACCTCTCCCCACCCACACACGCATTCCCTACCCGTCCACCAACACACACTCACTCACGCATACATCCTCCACTACGCACCCACACACCCCCACCCACCCACTCCCAACCAAACATCTCTCGATCACAATACCCCTACCCCCACACACATCCTCCACCCACTCACATATCCCACCCCGACACATACAACTCCCTCACCCACCTACACGTCCCTAAGCCACTCACACACCCCCACCCACACACACACATCTCCCACCCACACTCCCCCACATACTTCCCCCAACCACCACAATCCCCTGCTCACCCACACATATACCCCACCCATACGCACATTCCCCGCACCCATCACACACATCCCCCACACCACACACTATCCTCCACCCATACCACCACAAACATACCCTCCACCCACACATCATTCACACATCCCCCACCAACACACCGCACACATATCTCAAACCCACACACCATACACTTCTCCCCACCCGCCCTTCCATCCCAAATCCACCCAACACAATCCCCTACCCACACAACCCCGCCTCCCACACATACTTCCTCAAACCATCCACACATCTCCACCCACATAAACACACATCCCCTGCATCCGTCCCATACACATATCCTCCACCCATACACACATCCCCCACACCCATTCCAACACCCCTACTTTCACCCCCACACATCCATCCACACATCCCACCAACACCCACAAATACCACTACCCACCAAAACCCACACACCCCAACCCATCCAAATGCATATCCCCACCCACACACCCCCACCCACACATATCCCCACACTCACACACATCCTCCACATACACTCACACTTCCTCACATCTAGACACATACAAAATGTCTCACGTTAGTATTGAAACTAGTATGAACAAACTCCCCCACTTTACTCACACACATACACTGACACTTGTCATGAGCAGTCTCATAAAAATGTTAAACATGGAGAAAAATGTGTACATAAAATGTATGTGACGTAAAAATAGTGATGCTCTCTCTCTCTCTCTCTCTCTCTCTCTCTCTCTCTCTCTCTCTCTCTCTCTCTCTCTCTCTCTCTCTCACACACACACACACACACACACATCACTCTCACGCTCACACATTCACTCTTCCGCTCATTCATTCACTCTCACGCATTCACTCTCCCGCTCATTCACTCTCACGCTCACTCATTCACTCTCCCGCTCACTCATTCACTTTCCCGTTCACTCATTCACTCTCCCGCTCACTCATTCACTCTCCCGCTCACTCATTCACTCTCACGCTCACTCGTTCTGTCTCTCATTCACACTCACTGACTCAAACTACAGTAATGAACATGAGTTTATATTATGCATGATAAAATCAAATGGTATTTAACTGATAATATGACAGATGAGAATACACAAACATATGGATTCGCGTGTTACATAACATGCATCTGCTCAGCTCTCTCTCTCTCTCTCTCTCTCTCTCTCTCTCTCTCTCTCTCTCTCTCTCTCTCTCTCTCTCTCTCTCTCTGTATTCTTTCATATACACACACTCACACACATACGCGCGCTCACACACACACACACACACTAACACATCAACTCTCCCACTGTCTCACTCTCTAACACACAATCCTTCACACACACACACACACACTCACTCTCTCACACATACACATACACATGAACGCATGCACATGAACGCATGCACGCACGCATACACTCCCTCACTCACTCTCACACATACACCTACGAATGCATGCACTGACACATTCCCCCACATTTAGTATATGAACACATTTCTCGCTCAATCACTCTCTCCACACACACGCATGCACGTGCGCACACACGCATTCACTCTCTCCCTCTCACTGACACCCACTTTCTCTCTCTCTCTCTCTCTCTCTCTCTCTCTCTCTCTCTCTCTCTCTCTCTCTCTCTCTCTCTCTCTCTCGCTCCCACACGCACACACATATATAGTGAACAATTATAGTTAAACAATTATAATGAACAATTATACTGAACAATTATACCAGTAAATGAATTATGGTGGCATATAGTCGGTATGGATTAAGTATTGAAAGAGTTTTCTGTTAAATGTGTAGGGACTCATTGGAGTTTTCAGATCTGGAGGCAGATCATTCCATAAGTGAGCACCAGAATAGGCGAAACATGTTTTGTATAGGTCCAATCTAGGCTTTGAGACATGTAACAAATTTAGGCGCTTGCTGTTCATTGCATTAGATTGAATCAGCGGCAGAAGATACTCTGGGGTATTTTGAGATATAATTTTATTCACTAATTTGGCTTTGTTGAAAAGGAAGCGCTTTTGTAGTGGTAGAAGTCTTAGATGACTGTACAAATTCTTACTTTCAACGTGCTTTATGTCAGAAACCAGACGAATAGCGCGGTTTTGTAGAGAACATAGTCTAGTATATACTTAGATAGGTACTTGTACACACAATGTCTAGTATATACTTAGATAGGTACTTGTATACACAATGTCTAGTATATACTTAGATAGGTACTTGTACACACAATGTCTAGTATATACTTAGATAGGTACTTGTACACACAATGTCTAGTATATACTTAGATAGGTACTTGTGCACACAATGTCTAGTGTACGAACTCTAGTATATACTTAGATAGGTACTTGTACATGCAATGTCTAGTATATACTTAGATAGGCACTTGTACACACAATGTCTAGTATATACTTAGATAGGTACTTGTACACACAATGTCTAGTATATACTTAGATAAGTACTTGTACATACAATGTCTAGTATATACTTAGATAGGTACTTGTACACACAATGTCTAGTATATACTTAGATAGGTACTTGTGCATACAATGTCTAGTGTACAAACTCTAGTATATACTTAGATAGGTACTTCTACACACAATGTCTAGTATATACTTAGATAGGTACTTGTACACACAATGTCTAGTATATACTTAGATAGGTACTTGTACATACAATGTCTAGTATATACTTAGACAGGCACTTGTACACACAATGTCTAGTATATACTTAGATAGGTACTTGTACACACAATGTCTAGTATATACTTAGATAGGTACTTGTACACACAATGCCTAGTATATACAAGATAGGTACTTGTACACACAATGTCTAGTATATACTAAGATAGGTACTTGTACACACAATGTCTAGTGTACGAACTCTAGTATATACGTAGATAGGTACTTGTACATTGTGTACACACAATGTCTAGTATATACTTAGATAGGTACTTGTACACACAATGTCTAGTGTACGAACTCTAGTATATACTTAGATAGGTACTTGTACACACAATGTCTAGTATATACTTAGATAGGTACTTGTACACATAATGTCTAGTATATACTTAGATAGGTACTTGTACACACAATGTCTAGTATATGTTTAGATAGGTACTTATACACACAATCTCTAGTGTACGACCTCTAGTATATACTTACATAGGTACTTGTACACACAATGTCTAGCATACGAACTCTAGTATATAATTAGATAGGTACTTGTACACACAATGTCTAGTATATACTTAGATCGGTACTTGTACACACAATGTCTAGTATATACTTAGATAGGTACTTGTACATACAACGTCTAGTATATACTTAGATAGGTACTTATACACACAATGTCTAGTGTATACTTAGATAGGTACTTGTACACACAATGTCTAGTATATACTTAGATAGGTATTTGTACACACAATGTCTAGTATATACTTAGATAGGTACTTGTACACACAATGTCTAGTATATTCTTAGATAGGTACTTGTACACACAATGTCTAGTATATACTTAGATAGGTACTTGTACACACAATGTCTAGTTTATACTTAGATAGATACTTGTACACACAATGTCTAGTATTTACTTAGATAGGTATTTGTACACACAATGTCTAGTATATACTTAGATAGGTACTTGTACACACAATGTCTAATATATGAACTCTAGTATATACTTATTTAGGTACTTGTACACACAATTTCTAGTATATACTTAGATAGGTACTTGTACACACAATGTCTAGTATATGAACTCTAGTATATACTTATATAGGTACTTGTACACACAATGTCTAGTATACGAACTCTAGTATATACTTTTATAGGTACTTGTACACACAATGTCTAGTATAATAATAATAATAATAATAATAATAAGTCTTTATTTTCAAAGGGTTAAGAATTGGGCACGCAGGCCCGTCTGACATTCTGCCCTTCTTCTCTATTTCCTCTCATACATTCTTTCATTCAACATCACTTATGAAGCAACTTTTGACAACAAAAGAACATTAAAACGCATGAAAAATAATCAATAACAAATGACTCACTGAGGCAGTGTTTAACATGGGCATTATAAATACCTAAGGAGGGTGTAACGTGCCATACATATACTTAGATAGGTACTTGTACACACAATGTCTAGTATATGAACTCTAGTATATACTTATATAGGTACTTGTACACACAATGTCTAGTATACGAACTCTAGTATATACTTATATAGGTACTTGTACACACAATGTCTAGTATATGCTTAGATAGGTACTTGTACACACAATGTCTAGTATATGAACTCTAGTATATACTTATATAGGTACTTGTACACACAATGTCTAGTATATGATTAGATAGGTACTTGTACACACACTGTCTAGTATATACTTAGATAGGTACCTGTACACATAATGTCTAGTATACGAACTCTAGTATATACTTAGATAGGTACTTATACACACAATGTCTAGTATATACTTAGATAGGTACTTGTACACACAATGTCTAGTATATACTTAGATAGGTACTTGTACACACAATGTCTAGTATAAACTTAGATAGGCGCTTGTACACACAATGTCTAGTATATACTTAGTTAGGTACTTATACACGCAATGTCTAGTATACGAACTCTAGTGTATACTTATATAGGTACTTGTACACACAATGTCTAGTATATGCTTAGATAGGTACTTGTACACACAATGTCTAGTATATACTTAGATAGGTACTTGTACACATAATGTCTAGTATACGAACTCTAGTATATACTTAGATAGGTACTTCTACACATAATGTCTAGTATATACTTAGATAGGTACTTGTACACACAATGTCTAGTATATACTTAGTTAGGTACTTGTACACACAATGTCTAGTATATACTTATATAGGTACTTGTACACACAATATCTAGTCTATACTTAGATAGGTACTTGTACACACAATGTCTAGTATATACTTAGATAGGTACTTCTACACACAATGTCTAGTATATACTTAGATAGGTACTTCTACAAACAATGTCTAGTATATACTTAGATAGGTACTTGTACACACAATGTCTAGTATATACTTAGATAGGTACTTGTACACACAATGTCTAGTGTATACTTAGATAGATACTTGTACACACAATGTCTAGTATATACTTAGATAGGTACTTGTACACATAATGTCTAGTATACGAACTCTAGTATATACTTAGATAGGTACTTATACACATAATGTCTAGTATATACTTCGATAGGTACTTGTACACACAATGTCTAGTATATACTTAGTTAGGTACTTGTACACACAATGTCTAGTATATACTTAGATAGGTACTTGTACACACAATATCTAGTCTATACTTAGATAGGTACTTGTACACACAATGTCTAGTATATACTTAGATAGGTACTTGTACACACAATGTCTAGTATATACTTAGATAGGTACTTGTAAACACAATGTCTAGTATATACTTAGATAGGTACTTGTAAACACAATGTCTAGTATATACTTAGATAGGTACTTGTACACACAATGTCTAGTATATACTTAGATAGGTACTTGTACACACAATATCTAGTCTATACTTAGATAGGTACTTGTACACACAATGTCTAGTATATACTTAGATAGGTACTTGTACACACAATGTCTAGTATATACTTAGATAGGTACTTGTAAACACAATGTCTAGTATATACTTAGATAGGTACTTGTACACACAATGTCTAGTATAATAATAATAATAATAATAATAATAATAATAAGTCTTTATTTTCAAAGGGTTAAGAATTGGGCACGCAGGCCCGTCTGACATTCTGCCCTTCTTCTCTATTTCCTCTCATACATTCTTTCATTCAACATCACTTATGAAGCAACTTTTGACAACAAAAGAACATTAAAACGCATGAAAAATAATCAATAACAAATGACTCACTGAGGCAGTGTTTAACATGGGCATTATAAATACCTAAGGAGGGTGTAACGTGCCATACATAAGGGAATGTTTTTTGGCTAGTTGTCGTTTGAGATAAGTTACCATTATTGTCTTTTTTGTGTTGTTTGTTATGGGGGCATGTAGTCTGTACTAAGGTAGTGTTCAAACAGGTTGCGAATGTATGTATCATGATTGGTGGTGTCTTTGATTTCTTGTGGAAGATTGTTCCACAACTGAGCGGCAGAGTATGCTAAGCTTGTTTTATATAAGTCTATCCTAGGTTTAGGGACATGAAGTATATTTAGTCGTTCGCTATGTCTAGCGTTATATTTAAACAATGGCCAAAGGTAGCTTGGAGCATTTTGAAATAGGATTTTGTGAATTAGTTTGGTCTTATTAAAAAGCAGGCGCTTGTGGAGTGGCAGTAACCGGAGACGTTTATATAGGTTAGAATTGTCGGTAAGCTTTTCACCATTAATTAAACGCACTGCCCTTTTCTGGAGTGAATATAGGCGTTTTGTTATTGATTTGGAGCATCCATCCCAGACTGTGGAGCAGTAATCAATATGTGTTTGTATATGAGAAGTATAGAATATCTTTCTTGTGTTTTCGTCAAGGAAATTTTTAATTTTGGCAAGTTGGTATACTTTTTTGGCTATTTGTTTAACTAGAGCATGAACATGTGAGTTAAAAGTTAGATTTTGATCTATGATAACACCCAGTGTCTTGTGCTCGGTGACACTTTCTACAGGCGTGCTGCCAATGTGCAGCTGAAGAGTTCTCTGCAAGTTTAGAGTGTGAAGTCTTTGCCTGGTTCCTATTAACATAGACTTTGTTTTAGTAATGTTAATTTGCATGCGGTTTGCATGACTCCAGTTAACTACACTATTTATTTCCTGTTGCAAGGATAATTCTAGCACATTACGATCAACAGCGTTTGTATATACTGTGCAGTCATCAGCAAATAGATCGCAGGACGACGACAGATTTAATGGAAGATCATTTATATAAATGGCAAATAATAGAGGGCCAAGAATAGACCCCTGAGGTACTCCAATATTAATGGTAATGGCTTGAGATAAAACTTTATTGTGTGATACTACTTGCTTTCTGTCTAATAAGAATGATTTTATTAATGTCACTATATTAAAACTTACTTTCATTGTTTCTAGTTTTTTAATTAGAATAGTATGATCTATCATATCGAATGCTTTCCTAAAGTCTATAAACACCGCTCCACATAGAGTATTGTTGTTAATATTTTGATGCCAGTTTTCTATCATGTTTGTTAGTGCCGTATGGCAAGAATATTTTGGCCGAAATCCTGACTGACTGTCAACTATCAGTTTATGGCGAACTAAGTGATCTAGTGTTGTTTTGTGGATGTGCTTTTCTAGCGGTTTGGATAATGAGGATAATATGGAAATTGGTCTATAATTACTCATGAGACGATCGTCTAGAGGACCAGCTTTTAAATGAGGATACACTTTAGCGATTTTAAAGGCTGATGGGAAGTGACCTCTGGTTAGACATTGATTATATATAAAAGTTAGTGACTCGCAGATCGCCGGTGCAGCATGGCGAAGGATCCGACTACTAATTCCATCTAGTCCTGATGAGTTATTGTTTTTTAGATTACGGAGATGAGTAAATACTTCAGTTGTCGTCATTAGCGGTATGTTGGAGGAAATGTGTCCATAGCATTTGTTCTCACAGAATGATGATAATAAAGATATGTCATGAGGCGCATCTGGTATTGCAGCCTTCAGTTGGTTTATGTCGGACTGAAAGTATCTACTGAATTGATCACATGTAACCTGATTTGATGGTAATGATTGTGATGATTTGTGTTTGTTTGTCAAGGTATTAATTGCTTTCCATATATCTTTAGTGTTGGTTTTATCTATTACTATGTTCTTAAAATAGTTTTTCTTTTCCTTCCGAATAACATATTGAACTTTGTTTCTCAGACTACGGTACATAGTTAGATCTCTATTTTTGTGAGCCCTGTCGCGATCTCTCATAAGTTCAACTACCTCCTGTGTGATCCACGGGGGCTTTGTGTGATGTTTAACACGAACTTCCTTAAATGGAACATGTTTATCAAATATACTTAGAAAGGTCTTTAGCCAGTGGTCCAGAGCATCGTCTGGGTCAGGAAGCTGGTAAACATAATCTAGAGATGAGTTGACCAAATCTTGTAAGAAGACGTCTCGATTGAAATTTTTGTAATTTCTATATTTTATGCTTATATGTTTGTGTTTGGGAGTTTGGTGCCCTTTTCGACCACGTGCAACATACTGGATAGTGATCGCTCATTGCATTGATAGGTACACTACATTCTGTGATGTTATCAGCACACGTAGTATAAATATGATCTATAAGTGTTGCAGATGATTTAGTGATTCTAGTGGCTTGTTTGACTAACTGTTGGAAATTATATGACTCTATTATGTTTTCCCATGTTTTGTTTGATTTGTTAGCGTCTATGTTGAAGTCACCTAGCAATATTATTTCCCTAGCATTACTAAAGACTACATCCATCATAGTGGTGAATTTTTCATACCAGATATTTCCTGCACTGGGGTTTCGATAAAGATAGCCAACTACTAGCGGTATGCAATTTTGAAGTTTAACCTCTATCCATACACACTCAATCTCACAGGTTTCAAAGTCTAGCCTGCGGTGGGCGTTAAGCGAGTTGGAAATATAAACTGCAATACCCGTCTCTTGTTTCTGATAGGGATCTCTTCTAATGGTTTTTAAAAACCTCTGATAGCGATGTCATCATCTGAGATGTTGCCATTTAATCGACTTTCGCTAACGCCAAACATGTGAAAATTTTGATTAAGTATAAGTGATAGTTCGGGCAGCTTCCCTAATAGATGGCATATGTTTACATGCCCGATTCTGAGCCCATTATTCCTGAGCCAGTATATACTTAGATAGGTACTTGTACACACAATGTCTAGTATATACTTAGATAGGTACTTGTACACACAATGTCTAGTGTACGAACTCTAGTATACACTTAGATAGGTACTTGTACACACAATGTCTAGTGTACGAACTCTAGTATATACTTAGATAGGTACTTGTACACACAATGTCTAGTATATACTTAAATAGGTACTTGTACACACAATGTCTAGTGTACGAACTCTAGTATACACTTAGATAGGTACTTGTACACACAATGTCTAGTATATACTTAGATAGGTACTTGTACACACAATGTCTAGTATATACTTAGATAGGTACTTGTACACACAATGTCTAGTATATACTTAGATAGGTACTTGTACACACAATGTCTAGTGTACGAACTCTAGTATATACTTAGATAGGTACTTGTACACACAATGTCTAGTATATACTTAGATAGGTACTTGTACACACAATGTCTAGTGTATGAACTCTAGTATATACTTAGATAGGTACTTCTACACATAATGTCTAGTATATACTTAGATAGGTACTTGTACACACAATGTCTAGTATATACTTAGTTAGTACTTGTACACACAATGTCTAGTATATACTTATATAGGTACTTGTACACACAATATCTAGTCTATACTTAGATAGGTACTTGTACACACAATGTCTAGTATATACTTAGATAGGTACTTCTACACACAATGTCTAGTATATACTTAGATAGTACTTCTACAAACAATGTCTGAGTATATACTTAGATAGGTACTTGTACACACAATGTCTAGTATATACTTAGATAGGTCTTGTTACACACAATGTCTAGTGTATACTTAGATAGATACTTGTACACACAATGTCTAGTATATACTTAGATAGGTACTTGTACACATAATGTCTAGTATATACTTCGATAGGTACTTGTACACACAATGTCTAGTATATACTTAGTTAGGTACTTGTACACACAATGTCTAGTATATACTTAGATAGTACTTGTACACACAATATCTAGTCTATACTTAGATGGTACTTGTACACACAATGTCTAGTATATACTTAGATAGGTACTTGTACACACAATGTCTAGTATATACTAGATAGGTACTTGTAAACACAATGTCTAGTATATACTTAGATAGGTACTTGTAAACCCATGTCTAGTATATACTTAGATAGGTACTTGTACACACATGTCCTAGTATATACTTAGATAGGTACTTGTACACACAATATCTAGTCTATACTTAGATAGGTACTTGTACACACAATGTCTAGTATATACTTAGATAGGTACTGTACACACAATGTCTAGTATATACTTAGATAGGTACTTGTAAACACAATGTCTAGTATATACTTAGATAGGTACTTGTACACACAATGTCTAGTATATACTTAGATAGGTACTTGTACACACAATGTCTAGTATATACTTAGATAGGTACTTGTACACACAATGTCTAGTGTACGAACTCTAGTATACACTTAGATAGGTCACTTGTACACACAATGTCTAGTGTACGACTCTAGTATATACTTAGATAGGTACTTGTACACCACAATGTCTAGTATATACTTAATAGGTACTTGTACACACACAATGTCTAGTGTACGAACTCTAGTATACACTTAGATAGGTACTTGTACACACAATGTCTAGTATATACTTAGATAGGTACTTGTACAACACCAATGTCTAGTATATACTTAGATAGGTACTTGTACACACAATGTCTAGTATATACTTAGACTAGGTACTTGTACACACATGTCTAGTGTACAACTCTAGTATATACTGATAGGTACTTGTACACACAATGTCTAGTATATACTTAGATAGGTACTTGTACACACATGTCTAGTGTATGAACTCTAGTATATACTAGATAGGTACTTCTACACATAATGTCTAGTATATACTTAGATAGGTACTTGTACCACAATGTCTAGTATATACTTAGTTAGGTACTTGTACACACAATGTCTAGTATATACTTATATAGGTACTTGTACACACAATATCTAGTCTATACTAGATAGGTACTTGTACACACAATGTCTAGTATATACTTAGATAGGTACTTCTACACACATATCTAGTCTATACTTAGATAGGTACTTGTACACACAATGTCTAGTATATACTTAGATAGGTACTTGTACACACATGTCTGTATATACTTAGATAGGTACTTGTAAACACAATGTCTAGTATATACTTAGATAGGTACTTGTACACAGAATTCTAGTATATACTAGATAGGTACTTGTACACACAATGTCATGTATATACTTAGATAGGTACTGTACACACAATAGTCTAGTGTACGACTCTAGTATACACTTAGATAGGTACTTGTACACACAATGTCTAGTGTACGACTAGTATAGACTTAGATAGGTACTTGTACACACAATGTCTAGTATATACTTAAATAGGTACTTGTACACCAATGTCTAGTGTACGACTCTAGTATACACTTAGATAGGTACTTGTACACACAATGTCTAGTATATACTTAGATAGGTACTTGTACACACAATGTCTAGTATATACTTAGATAGGTACTTGTACACACAATGTCTAGTATATACTTAGATAGGTACTTGTACACACAATGTCTAGTGTACGAACTCTAGTATATACTTAGATAGGTACTTGTACACACAATGTCTAGTATATACTTAGATAGGTACTTGTACACACAATGTCTAGTGTATGAACTCTAGTATATACAACATGTTTGTGTCCCCTCTCTGTGTGTGAAGCAATACTTTATTTGAACTAAGCGCAACATTCCTGTGGCCTACAGCCGTCTGGCAAGCAAGGGCCCCTGGTTGACTGGGATTTGTGCGGACACGAAATGATATCAGTCGAACTCTCAATTTGGGCCTTTTGTTGACAAAAATCAATATCCTGTAATTTGAAACCTGACAAAAGTCTAGAGCTGGCTGAAAGAGTGATCAGTTACGCGTGAAAGATTTGCCTGCACGAAGTTAGGCATGACTTGAGAGCACTATTCGACACCTGTTGGACCAGGTATGTACACACCCGTTCTTTAATAACCACAATATTTGATTCCAATAACAGAATATTTTGGCCGGGTCCTTCAGTCAACTTTAATTATGTATCTGGCATTCCGTCCGCTTTTATTTCCCCCTGTGGCTTGAGGGTCAGAGGTGCCGCGATGCGATAAAGAGCTCAATGGAAATGTTACCTTGATAATTATTGTGATCTACTGACAGTTGGGACGTGTGCGACACACACGCACACAGTCAGTCCAGCTGGTGTCAATGACACCACATTAATGTGCAGTACTTTCCTCAGGTAGGGTTTGTGTAATGCTCGTCTTTCACTGTCTCAGGTAGGGTTTGTGTAATGCCTGTATTTCACTGTCTCAGGTAGGGTTTGTGTAATGCCTGTCTTTCACTGTCTCAGGTAGGGTTTGTGTAATGCCTGTCTTTCACTGTCTCAGGTAAGGTTTGTGTAATGCCTGTCTTTCACTGTCTCAGGTAGGGTTTGTGTAATGCCTGTCTTTCACTGTCTCAGGTAAGGTTTGTGTAATGCCTGTCTTTCACTGTCTCAGGTAGGGTTTGTGTAATGCCTGTCTTTCACTGTCTCAGATAGGCTTTGTGTAATGCCTGTCTTTCACTGTCTCAGGTAGGGTTTGTGTAATGCCTGTCTTTCACTGTCTCAGGTAGGGTTTGTGTAATGCCTGTCTTTCACTGTCTCAGGTAGGGAATGTGTAATCCTCTCTTTACCTGTCTCAGGTAGGGAATGTGTAATCCTCTCTTTAACTGTCTCAGGTAGGGCATGTGTAATCCTCTCTTTACCTGTCTCAGGTAGGGAATGTGTAATCCTCTCTAACTGTCTCAGGTAGGGAATGTGTAATCCTCTCTTTAACTGTCTCAGGTAGGGAATGTGTAACCCTATCTTTAACTGTCTCAGGTAGGGAATGTGTAATCCTCTCTTTAACTGTCTCAGGTAGGCTTTGTGTAATGCCTGTCTTTCACTGTCTCAGGTATGGTTTGTGTAATGCCTGTCTTTCACTATCTCAGGTAGGGAATGTGTAATCCTCTCTTTACCTGTCTCAGGTAGGGAATGTGTAATCCTCTCTTTACCTGTCTCAGGTAGGGAATGTGTAATCCTCTCTTTACCTGTCTCAGGTAGGGAATGTGTAATCCCCTCTTTAACTGTCTCAGGTAGGGAATGTGTAATCCTCTCTTTAACTGTCGCGGGTAGGGAATGTGTGATCCTTTCTTTACCTGTGTTTAATAGTAATGTGATCTTGTACTCCAACTTCCTGGTGATTTAATTTGATGGTGTACCTACTACCTGGACGTCTCCGAATGTTTGAAGTTGCCCTGTTACTTGGACGTCTCCCAATGTGTGAAGTTGCCCTGTTACCTGGACGTCTCCTTGTGTGTGAAGTTGCCCTGTTACCTGGATGTCTCCCAATGTGTGAAGTTGCCCTGTTACCTGGACGTGTCCCAATGTGTGAAGTTGCCCTGTTACCTGGACGTCTCCGAATGTTTGAAGTTGCCCTGTTACCTGGACGTCTCCCAATGTGTGAAGTTGCCCTGTTACCTGGATGTCTCCCAATGTGTGAAGTTGCCCTGTTACCTGGACGTCTCCGAATGTTTGAAGTTGCCCTGTTACCTAGACGTCTCCCAATGTGTGAAGTTGCCCTGTTACCTGGACGTCTCCCAATGTGTGAAGTTGCCCTGTTACATGGACGTCTCCCAATGTGTGAAGTTGCCCTGTTACCTGGACGTCTCCCAATGTGTGTAGTAACTCTGTTACCTGGACGTCACCTTGTGTGTGAAGTTGCCCTGTTACCTGGACGTCTCCCAATGTGTGTAGTTGCTATGTTACCTGGATGTCTCCTTGTGTGTGTAGTTGCCCTGTTACATGGACGTCGCCTTGTGTTTGAAGTTGCCCTGTTACCTGGACGTCTCCTTGTGTGTGTAGTTGTCCTGTTACCTGGACGTCGCCTTGTGTGTGTAGTTGCCCTGTTACCTGGACGTCGCCTTGTGTGTGTAGTTGCTCTGTTACCTGGACGTCGCCTTGTGTTTGAAGTTGCCCTGTTACCTGGACGTCTCCCAATGTGTGTAGTTGCCCTGTTACCTAGACGTCTCCGAATGTGTGAAGTTGCCCTGTTACCTGGACGTCTCCCAATGTGTGTAGTTGCCCTGTTACCTGGACGTCTCCCAATGTGTGTAGTTGCCATGTTACCTGGACGTCGCCTTGTGTGTGTGTAGTTGCCCTGTTACCTGGACGTCGCCTTGTGTGTGTAGTTGCCCTGTCACCTGGACGTCTCCGAATGTGTGAAGGTACCCTGTTATCTGGACGTCTCCTTGTGTGTGTAGTTACCCTGTTATCTGGACGTCTCCTTGTGTGTGTAGTTGCTCTGGTACCTGGACGTCGCCTTGTGTGTGTGGTTGCCCTGTTACCTGGACGTCTCCTTGTGTGTGTAGTTGCCCTGTTACCTGGACGTCTCCTTTTGTATGTAGTTACCCTGTTATCTGGACGTCTCCTTGTGTGTGTAGTTGCCCTGGTACCTGGACGTCGCCTTGTGTGTGTGGTTGCCTTGTTACCTGGACGTCGCCTTGTGTGTGTGTAGTTGCCCTGTTACCTTGACGTCGCCTTGTGTGTGTAGTTGCCCTGTTACCTGGACGTCTCCTTGTGTGTGTAGTTACCCTGTTACCTGGACGTCGCCTTGTGTGTGTAGTAACTCTGTTACCTGGACGTCTCCTTGTGTGTGTAGTTACCCTGTTACCTGGACGTCGCCTTGTGTGTGTAGTAACTCTGTTACCTGGACGTCTCCTTGTGTGTGTAGTAACTCTGTTACCTGGTCGTCTCCTTGTGTGTGTAGTTACCATGTTACCTGGACGTCACCTTGTGTGTGTAGTAACTCTGTTACCTGGACGTCTCCAAATGTGTGTAGTTGCCCTGTTACCTGGACGTCGCTTTGTGTGTGTGTAGTTGCCCTGTTACCTTGACGTCGCCTTGTGTGTGTAGTTGCCCTGTTACCTGGACGTCTCCGAATGTGTGAAGTTGCCCTGTTACCTGGACGTCTCCAAATGTGTGTAGTTGCCCTGTCACCTGGACGTCTCCGAATGTGTGTAGTTGCCCTGTTACCTGGACGTCGCCTTGTGTGTGTAGTTGCCCTGTCACCTGGACGTCTCCGAATGTGTGAAGTTACCCTGTTATCTGGACGTCTCCTTGTGTGTGTAGTTACTCTGTTATCTGGACGTCTCCTTGTGCGTGTAGTTGCTCTGGTACCTGGACGTCGCCTTGTGTGTGTGGTTGCCCTGTTACCTGGACGTCTCCTTGTGTGTGTAGTTGCCCTGTTACCTGGACGTCTCCTTTTGTGTGTAGTTACCCTGTTATCTGGACGTCTCCTTGTGTGTGTAGTTGCCCTGGTACCTGGACGTCGCCTTGTGTGTGTGGTTGCCTTGTTACCTGGACGTCGCCTTGTGTGTGTGTAGTTGCCCTGTTACCTTGACGTCGCCTTGTGTGTGTAGTTGCCCTGTTACCTGGACGTCTCCTTGTGTGTGTAGTTACCCTGTTACCTGGACGTCGCCTTGTGTGTGTAGTAACTCTGTTACCTGGACGTCTCCTTGTGTGTGTAGTTACCCTGTTACCTGGACGTCGCCTTGTGTGTGTAGTAACTCTGTTACCTGGACGTCTCCTTGTGTGTGTAGTAACTCTGTTACCTGGTCGTCTCTTTGTGTGTGTAGTTACCATGTTACCTGGACGTCGCCTTGTGTGTGTAGTAACTCTGTTACCTGGACGTCTCCTTGTGTGTGAAGTTGCCCTGTTACCTGGACGTCTCCAAATGTGTGTAGTTGCCCTGTTACCTGGACGTATCCCAATGTGTGAAGTTGCCCTGTTACCTGAACGTCTCCCAATGTGTGAAATTAGTCGTGAAGTGCGGAGCCAGGGAGTGCTAGCGCTAATAGTTTCACACCACAGTTCTTATCTGAAAGGTTGTAATTTCTCAAACCTACGGTATTGTTTTGTCCTTTGTGCTTTAGGAAGTGTGAAGTTTCGGGACTTGTGCCTGAATGTGATATTTATCACATTTGAATAACGCACGCGGGGTTGTAGTACACAATGTGGTTCTGTATATGGTTCGGGGGAGGGGGGGGGGGGGGTCGTCTATGTTTTCTCCTCTCTGGTCAGATATTGAATTGTTTGTTTCTTGCTGCTGTGAATGTCGATGTGTTATTTATTTGTGTTTGTTTGTTTACATGTTTGCTTGTTGACATACATTTAGCCTTTTGTATATGTATTTGTGTTTTACGTAGTTTGCTAATATCTTTGTTTGTGTTTATTGTATGTTTGTATTGCTTTGCGTGATTCTGTATGTGCTTTAATGCAATGTGTGTATGTATGTACCTTTGCGTTCTATTTATGTGGCCGTTCCTTGTGTGTTGTTTGCATGTTGGCTTGCATATTTGTCTGTTTAGAATGTAGTGTTGTCTTCACCATGACATTTTGGTCACAATTTGAGACTGCCTGTCTTCCACTCGACACAGCAAACAATGAGGAAAGTAAACTGTGCCCCGGTCAGCAGAGACAGGCGACCACGACGTGCGGATCTTCCTTGCCAGCCCAGTGTGCTAGCGTCTTCACACAACACCAGCAATCTCCCCCACCAACCCTGTGTGGGGAGATCCACTCAACTCTCCCACACAAAACACCTGGCAGAGGTCGTGGATGTGACCTACGACCCCACATGTAGCACTGGGCCGGTTTGGCCGCCCTTGGACACTCATATCTGGCCAGGTGCCAGGAAATCACATGTCAGTAGCCGCGAGAATGTGTTGGGAGCAGACGTGGCGGAGACGGCCTACAGTCGAGACAATAATCCTGGCCTGAGTACCACAGATGTGGCTGTCAAAGCAGCGATGGCTGGAGCAGTTACCTCTGCTGATACAGACGTCGGCGATGATGTGCCGTCTGAACCCGTGAACATACACCCACAGAGGCAATCGCTCGGCGAAACAACAAACGTCACTCCAAACCCGAGTCCTATTTCAGAGACCAGGCACGTCGGTGACCGGAGTAGACTGCCTGCAGATGGCGGGACAGAGAGCAACCTTGAACCTGGCAGACATTTATACAATCCTGCTGGACCAGTGCCGGGGTACGGGGATTCAGCGTCTGCTTGTGTGGACCCTGCTCCGTCATTCTGGGCTGCTTCTGCACCATCAACGCGGGCTGCATCTAATGCACAATCTCGGGCATCTTCTTCTGGGGCATTTCGGACATGTTCTAACTCATCATCTGGAGCAAGTTCCGGTGCACGTCCCAGACTTGGCACGGCTGACAGGCCGTTGTCTACAAGAGGTTGTGGCCAGGGAAACACCCACAACAACGACGACACCCATGGCCGGTCTTCGTGGGCAAGTGGCAGATCAGGGCAGTCGGGCAGACACATCCGGCCTGTCAGTGCCAACCTGAGTGATGCGCAGAGCCACCGGTAAGTCGTCTGTGTGTTGTCTGACTGTAGCATGGTCGTGCTTGTGTGTTCATATATGTCACCTGACTTTATATACAAACACTTACACACACACACACACACACACACACACACACAGTGAGAGAGAGAGAGAGAGAGAGAGAGAGAGAGAGAGAGAGAGAGAGAGAGAGAGAGAGAGAGAGAGGCACAGAGACACGCGGGGCTGAGTAGTTTCGAGGTATGGTGTCCGCTTCGAGTGCTAGAGGTCCCGGGTTCAAGACCCTGTGATGGCTCGTGTGTGTTGTTGTGCACGTAAAAAAATCCCTTAGCAGTTGGAAATTGAAAACGTGTAGTCTAACGGCGCTGCCCGGGCAAAATTTCGAGGAATGTCAGCCAGGCCTGCGTTCCCAATTCAAACCCTTTGAAAATAAAGATTTTCGTTCGGACTCAGGCTTGAGTTAGGAAAGAACGGAACACTTATGGGTTACACGCGTGTGCCTTGATGTGTTGTGTGATATATATATATAACAGAAAACAGAATAAATCAGTCGCACGTGAGACAAGCAGGATCTTCTTGAAGAGATACGACTGGAGACAGAGACATTCACAAACAGTCTGGATCGCTGAATAATGTCCTTTCGCCTAGAAGGTGTCCGCTACTGGCGCCTGAGATGTTAAATGTGTGGACTTGGAAAGACAAGACGGGTGACAGACCAGGAACATATTACAACATTAGAGTTGTGGGACTTTGTGAAACAGACATAGCTTCTCGGCACAGGTGAAACAGTGCTGTTCTCAGGCCGTACAAAGGAGAACTCCCCCACAACGAAGGTGTGACCATAAGGTTATCTAAAGAGGAGAACTCTCCCACAGTGAGAGCGTGACCATGATGTTATCTAAAGAGGAGAACTCTCCCACAGTGAGAGCGTGACCATGATGTTATCTAAAGAGGAGAACTCCCCCACAGTGAGAGCGTGACCATGATGTTATCTAAAGAGGAGAACTCTCCCACAGTGAGAGCGTGACCATGATGTTATCTAAAGAGGAGAACTCTCCCACAGTGAGAGCGTGACCATGATGTTATCTAAAGAGGAGAACTCCCCCACAGTGAGAGCGTGACCATGATGTTATCTAAAGAGGAGAACTCTCCCACAGTGAGAGCGTGACCATGATGTTATCTAAAGAGGAGAACTCTCCCACAGTGAGAGCGTGACCATGATGTTATCTAAAGAGGAGAACTCCCCCACAGTGAGAGCGTGACCTTAATGTTATCTAAAGAGGTAGAGAAAGCATTATTAGAGTGGGAAGCATTCAGTGCTATAATAACAACAACAGTATTAGAACCTTAAACAATTTTTCAGTTATAACTTAAACAGTAATGTGGTAGGTGATGACGCCAACGTGTGACAACGCTGAATCAGTTCTGGAGGACGTACATGAAACTGCAAAGTAATAGAAGTAATCAATCTCATCTCATCTCATCTCGTCATGTTCTTCTTGTAGCTTGCGGTGTCGAGGTGAAGTATAAACTTCGTGAGAGTTCCCGATTATGGGCTTCGTATATCGATATTCCCATGGACTCTGCTATTCCCTCCGTCCAACGTTTACGTGGTCGGCCTCTTCCTCTGTTTCCATCTGGTCTGTACATCATTGCTTGTTGTGGTATGCTGTTGACTGGTAACCTACTTGCATGGCCAAACCATTTGACTTGCTGCTTTCTAAAAAAACCTAGCGCTGCTTTAACCCCCACTTTGGTCCTGATTTCTTCATTTCTGATCTTATCTCTTCTTGATACGTTGATGAGTATTCTTCTCAGGAACCTCATTTCTGTTGGTGTGATTTTCTTTTCTCTTTTTCTGTCATTGTCCAGGTTTGGCAT
>JACEFZ010008973.1:0-28228 GCA_014155875.1 Cepaea nemoralis | reverse complement strand
ACTTTTGATAGGTTTCTTTCATATATTGGGTAAATTACTTGCTAAATAAGTTCCACTTTTCTAGGTTTCTTTCATATATTGGGTAAATTACATGCTAACTAAGTTCCACTCATCTAGGTTTCTTTCATGTATTGGGTAAATTACTTACTAAATTAGTTCTGCTTTTCTTAGTTTCTTTCGTGCATTGGGTAGAATTACTTGGCAAATAAGTTCCACATTTCTAGGTCTCTTTTGAGCATCGGCTAAATTACTTGCTAAATAAGTTCTACTTTTCTATGTTTCTTACGTTTATTGAGTATATTCTCAATGACTTAATGAGTATGCTTAGGAAAATACAGATGGACTGGACACAAAAGATAATGGGTGGTCTCTGAGGAGGTCAAGGATGGCAGCAATCAGCTTCTTTGTGTACCATGCTAAGTGGGTGTCAGACGAGATGAACCAGTTGACACGTTTGTGGGTGGGACTACTGAGGTCACCAGATCAGTAATTCCTCAGAAATGCAAGGTGGTTAAATGAATCAGGAGAAGTGTCCATGCTCCGAAGGTTGTAGATTCGATCCTTGGCTCCATTATTCTGTTCATAGTTGCAATTTCTCTCGGAGATCACGCGTTCGTGCATTGTGCAACACATTGGGCAGAAACACTGCAGAAAGAGCCAGAGCCAGATGGTATAACACCCGATGCAATGGAGTCGATCATTTTAAATGGTGACCTTAAATCTGTAATCTTGACCAGACTGCAAGAACGTAAAGTCAACAGGGGTAAACATAGTAAACCAATATAATTAATAGTAGCATCGAGCACAGTAAAAATAGCACTGTAACAACCGTCACAGTAAAATTTGTTTGTTTATATTTTCCTAAATTCTTCCTTGTTGTACCGTAAACATCTCTCAGGTTTCTTTCTGATGTTGTTTCTTCAGCCTCTATTGCTGCGTCTTCTGTGTATTGTCTGTTATCTGCCCTTTTCTGCTTAATTCCTTTATTAACTTCTGTGTATTTGTCTTTGACCCTGGCTTTCATAGCTCTGATTTTGCTTGTATTTATTATCAGCGTTTTCGCTTTTTTATTTCATTTCTGCTATTGTTTATGGTGATCGAGTGAAGTGGCGAGTCATGACCGCCCACGCTTTATGGCATGGCACATGATTGATTGATTGATTGTTTATGGGTTTCTGATGTCATCGATGCGCTATTTAATTTCCTGTTGTGTGGTCAATCGAATACCACGTTACTTTATGTATTCTTTTATATGGAAACATAGTAACCCGAATATGGAAGCACAAAGGGATACTGACATTCTATCAGATCAGGACATTGGAGAAAACTGGCTCATAAACAGCATCAGGTATGGCATGAAGAGAACAATGGTGGAAGACATTGTTCCTGGAAGCTACAACATGGAGGATAGGCATTTGAACTGTTAACGCCTCTGGAGAGCTTATGCTTGTGGCTACATTTTGCATACGCATTTTCCTCATGTTGGGCTACTGAGTTGAGTGCGTGGAGCGACACTGTGAGCTGTGTATTTCGCGTGGAATGCTTTCACATCTGTCGGTGGTTGTTTGTAGCGTGAACTGCATGTTCCGGATGATGGCGGCCGGCCTGTGGCTGAACTGACTGTGTTGCCTTATGTAATAATGTGTGGCTACCGGTTTTCTAGTTACTGTCACTTCCATCGACGATGAACATTATATTTCGTTAAGGACTTTTATGTTGGTATTCTGGCAGCGGCATTATGCACTGTATACCAGTGCGGACTGTTGATTCGTCGAGACTCCTGTCTGTTCTACTTTTCACATGGGACAGTGAGGAGCATTTTGTGTGATATTCACTGGCACATGAACGAAGCATAATGGGGAGGACCTGTTGCCATGAAGATGGACTAATGACTAATGACTAATTGTTCTGTGAAGAAGAGGCAGGGGTCAACCAGTATGACACAGGACATTGCTGTGACGAAGTCATGGAACCACCCATCCACTTTTGCTTGAACTAAATATATCCATGTTATTAGGTTATGTATATATCGATTAAAAAACCCTCTTTACTCCTACTCGACATTCTTTGTTTTTTATGTAGATTTACAACCTATTATATCATATATATATATATAAATCATAGCGTAAGTGTATGTTTACCGCCATAGCAACAGGTTAGGCTGAATCTGGCTCAGTTTGGCATGATTGAAATTGGCAACATAAAAACCACTTCCAGTCAGCAAATACATAGGTTCCTTCTGCCATTTTATTACCTGATGTTGCACAAGCAGGTTCTCTGTCAGCTAGACCATAGAAAACATTTCCCGGGAAAGTTAACCCGATCAACAAACACCTGCAGAAGTCGGATGTGTCGGCCTAACGGTGCAAATAAACTTGGCATAACGCAATTCACTTCTGAAAAAAAAACAGCAACACACACACACACACTTCAGACGAACGAAGAAGAAAAAGAACACATTTAACGTGTCGTAGTGTAAATTCTGCTGGCTTTCGTTAGCCGTGTATTTGATATTAAAACATATAGGGAACCTTAGCGGCACCAGCTGCGCAACTGAAAGGTATGTGGTCACGAGAAACGAAGGGTATGTATTAATAATTATTTACTTAAATCTTTCCGTATGTGCCGACATGTCATTGTGGTATAAATCCAGTGAGCGCCACGACAGTTAATGTTAAAAGAACATTAAATATTTGGCTACGACCAGAATAATTGTATAGTATCTTAACCATCCCGCCCGAGAAAAGACATAAGGAAATCCAGGATATCGAAGATTGAGTGGTACACAACATGGCGAAACAAAGCCGGCTGATAATCGAAAACATGTGCTAACGTTCCATCCATCCATCCATCATGTGCTATGCCGGTAAGCGTGGGCGGTCATGTTCTGCCATCTCACTCGATCACCAGAATCGTGGATCAGCTCTGTGTTTCTGTCTCGACCATGCCACAAGGCCAAGCCATCCAGATACTTGTTTCTAGGTCTTCCCCTTGGTCTGTTCCCCTCGATCTTACCAGTTGTCACCAAGTTCTCCAATTCATTTCTTCTAATAATATGCCAAAAAAATTGTGACTGTCTACGTTTGTCTCTAATCAGTTTACGATCTTCATTTGTTTCTTGAAGAACTTGTTCACTGGTCTTTCTGGCTGTCCATGGTATTCTTTGCATCTTCCTCAGAAACCACATTCTACAGCCATCAGATGTTTTTCAGCCTGACTGCTCATTGCCCAAGCTTCACATCCATACAAAAGTATATGTTCTATGTAGCATCTCAACACTCTTTTTCTCGTTTCAATTGACATCTTTTTATTGGTCAGTATGTTTTTCATCTTGCTAAAGGCTACTTTTGCCATGACGATTCTTGTTCTAATCTCTTCAAGGCATCTCCCATCAGATGTTATTACTGTTCCGAGATAATTGTACCTATTTGGTATTTCGTTCTTCCTAGTGACGACCATAATCTGTGTCTTTTTACAATTTAATTCTAACTCTAGTTGTTCACTGTGTGTAACAACCGCATCTACTAAATTTTGCAGGTCCTGTATATAGAGTTGCTAACGTTCAGAAAACGATATTCAATTTGTACTATGGAGAGGCATAACACCATCCCTGGTCTTAACCGGTATCGGACTCAAAGCGAGAGGCAGCAATTACGGGTTATAAGTCCTTGTCAATTGAGCTCCCACCCTCTTTGGAATATACTTTTCACTTCTACTGAAATATGCATTTCGTGATCAGGATGGTGGTATATACATTCATTCACGCTCAGATGGCGGACTCTACAATATTCAGATATTGAAGGCTAAGATCAAAATTTAGAAGGGTACTGATCAGAGAGTTGCTTTTTGCAGATGACGCTACATTTACGGCGCAATCTGGAGAAGAATTACAATGTCTACAATCTGCATTATCCAATGTTTGTTCTGAATTTGGTTTATACATAAGCACACAGAAGACAGATTATGTCACAAGGTGCACATGGGATACTATCAATCTTTATTGACAACGCCGAACTGGAGATAGTAGACCATTTTACATAATTAGGATCAGAGGTAAATAGTAAATTATCCCTAGATCAGGAAATCAACATCAGGATTGGTAAGGCAGCAAAAACAATGAACAGATTATCAAAAAGAGTCTTGGAAAACAGGAAGCTTACTACCAAACCAAAAGTCCTTGACTATCAAGTCTGTGTCCTTAGCACTCTTATTTAAGGTAGTGAAGGCTGGCCAACTTACTCACACCAAGAGAAACATTTAAACAGTTTTCATTTGCGGTGTCTGCGAAGAATACTTGGTATTAAATGGCAAGACAAAATTACAAGTACTGAAATATTGGAAAGATCAGTTGTGTGACGGTTTGTTCCGTGCTCAGACATCGTAGAATTAGATGGATAGGGCATGTAAGGAATATGGATGATGGTAGAATACCAAAGCACAACTTATTTTGTGAATTACAGATGGGTAAGAGATCTCAGGGTCGGCCTCTACTACGACACAAAGATGTGTATAAGTGGGACATAATTGAAACAGGCATTGATAACGCACATTAGGAGCAAGTCGCCGCTGAACGTGTTGCATGGAGGGCAAATGTCAGAAATGGAATAAAGACAATGGAGACAAAGTGCAGGCATTAAGAATAATGACGCCAGTGCAGCTTGTAATCGTGAACGTTTATGAGCGAAATGGGAAGGTCGACGTGCGACAATGGCAGAGTTTGTTCAATATGGATGAAAGGCATATAATCTACTGTGGGGACTTCAATGCCAGAGGCAGTCAATGGAGGAATTGCATCACCAATAGTGTCAAAGACTCAGGGAAGACCACCCTGAATGAGTGGTCTACCTCAAGTAGATTAGAGGTAACCCAGTGCCCCTACATGAGGGCAGGGTAGGTGTAGGGAGTAGATAGGAAGGGGAACTATCAAATAGTTCTCTCATGAGACACGGAGGTGTCAACCAGAGAGTAAGCACTCTGGTCACGGCATAATCACGCCAACGTGATAGACACGGAGAACTAGAATGAAACTCAAGAGAGGCCACTACTCTAAGCGTGCTGAATGATGCAGCACGCAAAAGCCGAAGTAGCGCACAAGGTCCCTCCGCGTACTGTGTAGTCAGCACGCGGAGAATAGTCAGACAGGGGACAGACTTCGTAGGGAACACATCGCTTAGCGTCGATGCGTATTTCTTTAGCCGAGTAGATAGATTTAGCAGTAGGGTTAGGAACGACTAGTGATAGGCAATTCTGTGTATTCATGTGTGATTTATTAGCGACCGTTTTGTGCATTGATGTAATGTAAAGAGCCAGTGGCAATAAAATGTGTAATCAATTCCTCTCGTACGACTGACAAATCTTTTTGTGTGGTGCGAGAGAAGTTTATCCCGTAATGCCTGAAGCATCGCTTGATGACAGGCTAGGATAAAAGTGGTGTCAGAAGTGTAGCTTGGACAATTGTTCAAGCTAAAACACTCACCCACGGCTCTAAAATAGTATTACTGTCAGTTAATCACAGGGTTTAATTTATGTTAGTGAATAATGGCGTGTGCAGACTAGAACAAAGTGCGAGCTGTGCCCATCGTGACCGATTAACGTTTATTTATGCTTATTGAAATGTTTTGTGCTTATGAACATGTTTTCTTCTGATTTGTAAGTATTATTATTATAGTTTTGTATCATTTATTTCTACAATTACTGATTTATTTATAAGTATTTGTCAAAAATGATTTACGGCGGAGCAATACACAAGAAATGAGCCGGCGACAATATCGATTTTTCCAATCTAAAAATAACGCTGCGCCTATGACGTATCGCGACTGACAAACAGCTGCCCTACGCCATTTGCAATCAGCGACGGATTGTTTACAAATCGCCAAGCGGCTGCTCGCCTAAATCTTTGGCTTATATTAAATATTATTTGTTTATACAAGCTATTTATTGAATATATTTATTTATTTGAACATTATTATTACTTTTATATTTATTTCAAAGCATTTATTTAATTATTTGTATACCTTTTCTATTTGTTACCGTCACGATGGCACTACTTTCGCTATGCAAATAAGACTCGGTCTGCACAGCACTTCCATAAATTAAACAGCAATAGTTAGGGAAGGCAGAAGACAGTTAGAACGAAGACAGGACATTGACATTTATTATTAATTATACCACATTGTGTTGTCCGGGGGCATGTGATTGTACAAAATTGTCTAAAGTCATATGTCGTTTACAAATGGTTAATTGTTGATGCTCTTGTAAACCAGATGTAACAAGAGCTGTTTATGAGAATAACTCAAGCTGTATGTCGAAGTGCCGAACGATTGGACCTGAGGTGCCAAACGATTGTACCTGATTTTCTGGAATGTTAAGATGAGTATACCCAAATTATTTTGAATGCAATATGATTAATAATGCATCTCTTTTTCAGGGTGTGATCTATTAGTATATTTTTTGTGATCTATTTTTCAGGGTGTAATCTAAGAGTATATTTTTTGTACACAGGGATTTAAAAACTTAACATATCTAATATACCTGAAGTAAATATTTAAGTGCCTATCAACTCTAGCTAATTACCCAACAACATGGCAACTTTAGCTGATTTCATAAAAGCAGGCAAGGAATTAGAATACACAGGAAAGGAATTAGAGCAATATGCTGATCAAAAATTTAAGGAAGCAAAAGATGCTGAGAGAGATGAACGTGCACGAGAAAGACAACACCAGAAGGAGATTGTAGAACTAGCTGAGATAACAAAACAAAAGGAGTTAGAAATAAAACACAAAGAGGCACAACTGGCTGAAGAAACTAAACTGAAACAGTTAGAACATGATAAGGAGATTAAACAAAAACAATTAGATCAGGAAAGAGAATTAAAGCAAAAACAATTAGATCAGGAGAAAGAATTAAAGCAAAGAGAGATAGATGAAATGGCAAGAGTGAAAGAAAAACAAATACAGGTTGAATCAGAGACACAGTTAAAGATGAAAGGTATAGAAGTAGATTCACACTTAGAGATCTCCGCTACAAAACTTAAGAGTCAGCAAGAAGAGAATAAACTTAATAAATACAAACATATTATTAAGCCATTTTGTAAAGAAGATTCCATATCAGCTTGGACAGAAAATGTCGAATATCAGCTGAAATACCACCAAGTACCAATCGATATGTGGGCCATGATTTACATGAAGAACCTCAGTGGGGAGCCCCTTAAAGTTATAGAATCAATACCAACTGATCTTAGATCTAACTATCAGTACATTCACGATAGGATAATGCAACATTTCTTACTTGATGCCCCTGGGTATCAAGTGCAATTTTCTAACTTAAAACCAAAACCAAGTGAGACTTTCATCGATTATGTCTCGAATGTCCAAAGCGTACTAAATAGATGGCTTAGTGCAGCAAAAATAGGAAAGGACTTTGAAAAACTTAAAAATTTAATAGCCATGGATAAAGTCATATCCACAATACCATCTCCTTTCGCTAAATTCCTTCAGCAGTCAGACATCGAAACCATAGAACAATTTGAGAAGAAAGGCTCTGCATATTTTTCCTCAAATAGGGATATTTTTAAAACATCAAATATCGACTCTGAAATAGTCTCTTTTGTTAAGGACCAACCTAAAAGCTATCGTAGCAATAAAAAACCATTTCAGAGAGTCGACAAGAAAGATCAAAAATTGCCTAAATGTGTGTATTGCCAACTTTTTCATGATACTTACTCTATGTGTGATAAATCACCAAACTATCCGACACATCTTGAGATGGTCATTAAGAAACAACAAAACAAGAGAACTGCATACAGGCGTGCAGTCAAATGCTTCTTCTGTTCTAGCTACGGGCATTATTCCAATAAGTGCCTAGGGCCGCCAAAGAATGAAGGCCAACAGTGCAATGTTAATTGATACATCTTCTGATAGTGGGAGTGAGACTGAGTGTGAGGTCGAGAATGAATTACCTTTTAACCAATCTGAAGATGTTTGTTGTGTAAACGATATATTAAGCTTTGACAGTTGTGAGCGATGTCACCAATTTCATGCAGACGGAAAATTAGAATGTGGACATACAGTACCATTCTCCACTGAGAGTGTAAATGCAGCATTAGCCTCCAGAGGCAATTTGGTGTTCCACAATGCAATTGGTCAACGAAATACCATGCCAATGTTTGCTGGACAGTGGGAGCACTCTTATTGGTCTTAGAAAGGAACTGGTGAATCCATATGATTATACAGGTGACTCAGTCAAATGCCGAACCTTTTCGGGTAATATTGAAATTTACCCTTTGGCAAGAGCCCGTATTAACACTCCTTTCCTTTCTGGTACCTTTACATGTGCGATTTTAGATAACCCTTGTACTGATTTAATTCTGGGATGCTTACCCCAATTGAAACATTGCACTAACGAAGAAATAGCTGCATGGGAAAAATTAAATGCAGCTAATGCAACAACCAGAGCAGATACTATTAAACACCAAGACACACTACAGGATGAAAGACTACTGTTGCTATCACCAACTAGCACGGATGATACCACCAGACAAAAGTTCATAGACCAGCAAAAAGCTGATCCGAGTGTGTCTCCATATCTAAAGCTATTAAAAGAAAAAGCCAAAGTAACAAAAAACGCATCATGGTTCTTTAGACTTAATAATGGTATTCTTACTCGTTATTATACAACTGGTAACCATGAGATTCAGCAAACGGTGTTACCTGTACAACACCGCCAAACTGTGCTAAAGATTGCACACGAGTCACCGTTTGCTGGTCACCTTGCATACGACAAAACCAGGGCCAGAATTCAGGCTCATTTTTATTGGCCAGGTTTTTGTAATGACATAAAAGTATTTTGTCGTTCATGTAATGTCTGTCAACAACTAGTACGTAAGGGTAAACATCCTACAGCTGAAGTACAACCTTCAACACTGGCCTCTAGGCCATTTGAGAGTGTGGCGGTAGATATTGTTGGACCCCTGAACCAGGTGTCCAGCAAAGGAAATCGCTTCATCTTAACGATGGTAGACCTATGTTCAAGGTGGGTTGAGGCAGTAGCTTTGAAATACATCACCTCCAAAGACATTGCCAATGTATTTCTACACTTGTTCTCACGATTCGGATTTCCACGTACCATCTTATCCGACCGTGGAACCCAATTCATATCGGCTGCAACGCAAGCCCTTACGAAAATGTTAGGAATTAAACAGCATTTTACAACGGCTTATCATCCAGCCAGCAATGGAATAGTAGAGAAAATTAACGGAGACCTAAAGCATATGCTGGCTAAGGTGACAGCAGAAAACCCAGCTGATTGGGATACACTGTTACCAACAGTGCTGTTCGCCTATCGGGAGATTCCCCATTCAAGCACGGGTTTCTCACCGTTTGAATTAGTATACGGGGCTAACCCACGTGGACCCCTAACAATTTATCATCAGTTAGTAACTAATTCGATTGAAATTCCAACCCCTAAAACACCTTATGAAATGGTAACAGAAACACGAGATAAGATTATGAAATCGTGTATCATAGCCAAGGCAGCTTTGGAGAGGAAGGGTCAAATCTACCGCCAATACGCAAATAAAGGTGCGAGAACTATTAATCTTGAACCAGATCAAGACATACTGCTTTTACTCCCAGACAAACGGAATTTATTATTGACCTCATGGCAAGGGCCATTCAAAGTGGTACGAAAAATTTCAGATGTCGATTATGAAATATCGATAAACGGACACTTAAAGATATTTCATATCAACATGTTGAAACCCTACTTTTCACGACAAGAGACAGAATTAGAGACAGACGAACACAATGCACCCACACCTATGGATGAGACGACAGACATACACAACGCAACTACACTAGTTAGCGAGACTGGCAAAGCCGACAATATGCATACACTTAGTGAGCATTACAGAAAACGCACTTAGCACCACCACCGTACTGAATCAGGTAGACGACGACGGGATGGAACTACCTGTTCCAATTGTAGACAAGACTGCGACATTAGATTGTATACGGTTAGAACAGGGACTAACAGAAGAGCAACGACGACAGACAATAGAATTAGTGACGGAATATAAGGACATATTTTCCGACATTCCAGGTAGGACGGACAGGATCGAGCACTCCATCCTTCTTTCGGACTCTAAGCCTATCAAATGCAGGCCGTACTCTATCCCACTTAGCTACAGAGAAAGTCTAAATAAGGAAATTCTTAATTTAGAAGCTAGTGGAATCATTCAGAAATCTACATCTGAGTACTCCTTTCCAATCGTCTTGGTCAAGAAAAAAGACTCCACAATTCGTCTCTGTGTGGACTATAGGAAACTCAACAATGTCACTAAGATCGACGCAGAACCAATTCCTTCCTGCGAAGATCTTATTCTTGATATGTCCACCTCCAAAATCTTCTCTAAATTAGACCTTACTAAGGGATATTGGCAGGTCCCTATGCAGACTCAATCCATCCATCTTACTGCATTCTCAACACCTTTAGGTCTTTACGAGTGGCGGTTTCTTCCTTTCGGACTTCGTAACGCTCCTGCCACTTTCGTACGCTTAACTAGAGATTTACTACATGGAGTGACGAATACAGTGACATATATAGATGATATTTGTGTCCATACAGATGACTGGACAACACACTTACTGAAACTCAGACATGTCTTCGATAGGTTGCGACTCTTCGGTCTCACTGTCAAACCGAGCAAAGTTGAATTGGGCCTACAAGAAATTGATTTTTTGGGTCATGTCATTTCACAAGGACAACTAAAAACTGACAATAGAATTATTACTAAAATTATGAACCTGACCATGCCTACAACAAAGAAGCAGGTCAGGAGCCTTTTGGGTTTAGTAAATTATTATAGTAAGTTCATACCGAACTTAGCTGAAATCACAAGTGTATTTTCAAATGTTTTAAAAGCATCAGTAAAATTAGATGTCAAAGATGCATTATTAATTTCTGCATTGTCAAAATTGAAAATCCTATTTAGTAATGTACCAATCCTCCGTTTGCCTAATCCTAGGCTCGTTTATTATCTTAGGACAGATGCCAGCAGGATTTCCATCGCTGCAGTACTAGGCCAGTTTTATGATGGCATCTTCCATCCAATTTGCTACGTGAGCCGCAAGATCACACCTGCTGAGTCCAGATATTCCATATCAGAGTTGGAAGCCCTAAGCGTCATCTATTCGGTGAGGAAGTTGCATCGATTTCTAGCGGGTAATCACTTCGTAGTCCAGACCGATAACTCCCCAATCACGGTCATACAAAGTGGGGTGCATCGCAATGACCGCATCTACAGGTGGTCATTAATATTACAGAATTATACTTTTAGTATAGAGCATATTAAGGGTAGGGACAACATTCTTGCTGATACCCTTAGTCGACCATCTGAGGTAGAAATACCTGATATTCCACATGAAAAGGTAGTGTAAGAAATAGTAATTTAGTACACTTAAAATATCCTGTGTAAAATATCCTATGTAATACATAGACATCATGATCAGGACTGTGTGCTAAGAACAGTGAACCACCATGTGTCCGTAGACAGCAGAATAAGAACTGTGCTCCAAGAACAAGTGAATCACCGTGTGTACATAGACAGCTCGTTACTTACTATGCTCCATTTGTGTTCCGGTGAATCACCTGTGTTAATCATGGAAGAACAGTGTCAGAACAATGCATAAATAACAGACACGAATATACTTGTCTACGACACCAGCGGACTCTACGAGTGGAAGAATACCCATAAGACACAAGTATGACTGTGTAGTGTATTTAGTATACCCAGGACAATTGTGTATATATAAACTATGCCAACGAAAGCAATTTCTGAACGTTATGGCAACCACTAACCTGAGGTAAATAAATACCATGTATATATATTTAGTTATTGTGATATGTATTATAACGTTTTTAATATAGTGATAAATTATAGTTAGATTAGTTACTTTAATATAGAGTTAGATTAGATTTAGGGAATATAATAGATTTTTTTTTGTAGTTTAGATAAATCATTAATTTACCCACTTACTTAGCATAAAAGTAGATTAGTATAGTACTTTAAACTTAATAACAGCTAATTAAAAACTAGGATAAAAAGTTTAGATAGGAACAGTACCAGTTAGTTCATTCATTCACTTTATTTCATTCCATCTTGATGAACACGTTAACAACCTCATCATTTAAGATTAAAATTAGTTTATACCTTATAGGATAAAAGGATTATACAGATGAACATACATCATTTACACCATGTAGAGTAAAAATATCAATCATATTTTTTCATTAAAACATTATTTATAATTTTGTTACATTTCACATTTCCCATTTCAGAAAGGTACATAACTCATCTCACATCATTTTCATTTTTTTAGATAGTTAGATTACTTCCCTTAAATTAGATTGATTTTGTACAACAAATTAGAATATATATATTTATAGAAGTAGTATTAGTATTTCAGTAGAATATAGTGTTTAATAATATCAGGGTACAAACTATCAACCCTATTTCATCCATGTAAATATTTTGTAAATACATGACTCGTGCAGTAAGTTACGCACAGTCATTAAGCTCAACTCTTTTCAAACTGAGCCAAACTTGTACAGTGTCACTTCAAGGTTTTTAAATAATTGGGAGAATAAAAGATGTGTGACAGAAGTGTGAAAGTGAGAGAAAATGGAAAATATACAATGGAGAGTGAGGACAACCAGCGGATTTTTTCTACCGCTCAACGCGACTTTTTATTATTTGTCTGCGTCAAGCGTTTGCTTTCAATGTTGAAATATGCTGTCTCGAATGTGTTGTGTGTGGTTTAGTGTAGACCTTAGAGAAAGTATTTTAAGTCTCATAAGACGGAAACGTAGTCACGAATTAGTGTTATACACTTGTTTGTGGCCACATTTAACCGAATTATGGCACTTGAAAACTAACTTACATTACATATTATAGACAGACACACATGTTAGAAGGTAAAGTATATTAATAGGTACATCCGAACACGCAAACAACCAGGAAAACAAACATGTAAATTACATACATTTTTAGAACAAAGGGAGATAACTCCGGGTCAGGGGACACAATAGACAACGAAACACTAACTTAACAGTGAAAGATAACTTTACACGCGGAAGCGAGATAGGTAAAGCCTGTCGCACACAACTTGTGCAAGGGTTGTTTAATATTATATGGGGGACATGAAGCAATTCAGTGTGTTGACCCTAAGAAAGTCAACTTTGTATGGGTAGTGAGTTAATTTGCTATTTGAGGGCAGGTCTTATAAGACAATGGTCCGGTTCAGACAAACCTCTAATTAATATAATATTGCGATTGAGAAGAGGGCTCACGCCAACCAGACAAGTTTGTGGCGATCACCAGTAGCCAAGTAAAGTGATACTACATTGTGACAATAGTCAGTAGAAGTCTATTGAGTTACCCAGAACCAAGTTATCAGTAGTCTTTGACAAAAATTAGATACACTAATTTTTTAGAAACCTCTTGCGTCACAACCATGAGTCAAAGTTTGTAACGCAACACAGGAGGGGAGGGTGTGTGTCAAAGACTCAGGGAAGACCACCCTGAATGAGTGGTCTACCTCAAGTAGATTAGAGGTAACCCAGTGCCCCTACATGAGGGCAGGGTAGGTGTAGGGAGTAGATAGGAAGGGGAACTATCAAACTAGTTCTCTCATGAGACACGGAGGTGTCAACCAGAGAGTAAGCACTCTGGTCACGGCATAATCACGCCAACGTGATAGACACGGAGAACTAGAATGAAACTCAAGAGAGGCCACTACTCTAAGCGTGCTGAATGATGCAGCACGCAAAAGCCGAAGTACGCACAAGGTCCCTCCGCGTACTGTGTAGTCAGCACGCGGAGAATAGTCAGACAGGGGACAGACTTCGTAGGGAACACATCGCTTAGCGTCGATGCGTATTTCTTTAGCCGAGTAGATAGATTTAGTAGTAGGGTTAGGAACGACTAGTGATAGGCAATTCTGTGTATTCATGTGTGATTTATTAGCGACCGTTTTGTGCATTGATGTAATGTAAAGAGCCAGTGGCAATAAAATGTGTAATCAATTCCTCTCGTACGACTGACAAATCTTTTTGTGTGGTGCGAGAGAAGTTTATCCCGTAATGCCTGAAGCATCGCTTGATGACAAATAGACAGGGAGAAGATCTGGAGGACGCCCTGGCATCTGCTGCCCTAATCTGTCTGAATGATGGGAAGGTCACTAGAATAGCGACTCGACCAGGTGACTCTGACAGCGTCATTGACTTGGCTCTGGTGTCGCCCACCATTGCACCAAGGTGCCAGTGGGGCACACTGGGATACCACGATAGTGACCACTACCCTTGTGTCATCCTGATCATGAAAGACAGGGACATGAGTCAAAGAAACAAGACAAATGCCTTCCCGTACGACAACACTGGTCAAGACGCCATAAGCAAGATCAGAAGATGAAAACTAACTTCCTCCCGCAGGATCGAGATATTCAGGCGGTTGCCAATGATATGCAGGGCGAACTAGATCGTATTTCCTCATGGCGTGCTGATGCCGACGCCCTTGTCAACCCTGCAAAGGCATCGGTTACATGGTTCTCCCTAAACAACCATATTGTGAAAACAGACCTGCCGGCAGTAAGAATGGATGGGAGCATTTTGAGTAGAACCCAGTCAATGACATATCTTGGCGTGAGGCTTGATCGTAGCCTGTCCTTCAGAGATCATGTCGATTATGTCATAACGAAGACTCGAAAAGGTTTGTCAGCAATGAGAGTCATGGCGACTGCCAATATCGAGCAAAGACTGCTAATACTTCTGTTCCAAGGACTTGTGCTTTCACGCGTCGAGTATGCCCTGGCCATCCTCACTGTCAGCCCTACACAGATTGGAAGACTTGAAAAGGTACAAAACGAAGCCATGCGCATCATTTTGGGTTGCACGAGAGACACCAGCTGTGTAGCAATGAGATACCTCCTGACTTCCAGAGCAATGGAACACAGGATCAAGATCTGGAGAGCTCGTGCATACTTAAAAATAAGTGCAGATGAGCAGCACCCTCTGCATGACGCTATATTCAGAGAAAAGGGTGACAGGCTAAAGAGGGGCAAGTCATGGATGGGTCGGGCGGAAGATGTCGTCAGACAGGTCTGCAGTCTTACCAGTATCAACCCCGGCAAGGAATGGGTGCCGGTTCCTCCAGCTTTTAAGTGCACTTTCTCCTGCATTATCACACTCGACAGACGGTGCAGAGAGCAGAACCCTGCCGCTGTCAATGCAGAGGTTAACGCGCTCATCTATGAACATTTAGATAGCCCCGAAGTGCTCATATATACAGATGGATCTGTTGTAAAGCAGCAGAGAAGTGCGTGGGCATTTACAGCCCGTTCAGCGGGCCGAACCGTTCAAGAATCCAGTGGTGCCCACTCTATGACCACGAGCAGCATGACGATGGAGGTGATGGCAGTTACACAGGCTTTCATATGGCTGGAATCAAAGCATTATACCAAGCATGATTCAAAAGGTCGAAGCTGGATCTGAAAGTAGACAGTGGACTGAGTCGCTGCGGAAGTCTGCTGTCCGTAAAGTCACCTTCATCTTCGTCCCGGGACATGCGGGAGTCGAGGGAAATGAACGAGCTGATAAACTGGCTGGCTCTGCACCCCCTGTAGATGGCCAGCCCATGGATCGTGCCGATGTTATTAACGTCCTCAAAGATATGGCGAGAACAGAGGACTTTGACGTCAGTGATTCCACATCGCTGTCCAGGATGAAACACTTGGGAGTAAGAATCGGCACAGCCAGACGCGAGAGGTACATCGGGAAAACAAAGCGCCTCGTCAACCAACACAGAACTGGCACTATTAGCCACCAGACGCTGATGCATATGCTGGGGGAGGATCTGAGTACCTATGGACATGTCCGGAGTGCAATGAAGATACCCCAACTGATAACTGATAACTGAACTGATAACTGATAACCAACTTCCTTGTGGTTCAGTTAAGGTCTCTGAGGTTTCCCATCGATGCTGCATCCTCTGCCTTTCTTGCTAAAGCATCCAAATATTGTCTTCCATCCACCCTTATGCGCATCTTAACTTATGTGTTAGCTTCTCTGTATTTGTCTTATGGTCTGACTTTAGCAGCTCTGGTTATGTTGTTAATTATCTCTACGTTTTTATTTCTCCTTTCTTATATTTTCTTTAAAGTTTTTGGTGTTATCCATGCTTTATGTTTTAGATCCCCTTTTTCTAACACGTCCCATATATGAGTCACTCCAAATGCTTGTAACCGGTTGCCAATATCTATACAAAACAAATAATTTAGATCACCTCTACATGATGTAACTGTTTTATGGATGCACATATAAATGCAAATCACCATCTGAATGAACGAACGAACGAACAAACTTTATTTTCAAAGGGTTTCAAATTGGGCACGCAGGCCCGTCTTACATTCGGCTCTTCCAATCACTCATCTTTCGTTCATCTATTGTGCATGTTACATTCACATATAAAAAAAAAACATTGTCACATTGATTTTGTAAAACATAAATAAAACATATTACAATGTTATGAGACGGTCAGACACACGTACACATGCACATCCATAAATACACACGCATACATGTATGCATGCATACATATATCACTTGTACAAACTCTCAGTTATGCAGACTCAATAACATATACATACACATGAGAAATTCAAAACAATGTTTTCCCGTAGTGAACTTGAATAACGAAGACACAAACAATAGATTGCACGATTTATTGCCTGGCATATTTAGCTGCATCTCGTCAGGTACATACTGCAGAAATCACACAACTTACGTGAATTAACTAGATACATCCTTCAAGTTGAAATATATACACATTCGCACAGTAATGTCACTTATCTACTGGGTTTCTTCTATCTGGTTTTTTGTCAGTCGTCTCAGTTAATTCACGTAAGTTGTGCGATTTCTGCAGTATGTACATGACGAGATGCAGCGAAATATGATAGGCAATAAATCGTGCAATTTATTGTTTGTGTCTTCGTTATTCAAATATACATACACACTCCCTCGCGTACACTGCATGCATGCATACATACACACACACTCATACATACACGAACACACACACATACTCACACTCATACACACCCATATATACACATACACACATTACACACATACTCACACATACACATATAAACACATACGCACATACACATATACACACATACATGTACGCACATACATATACATACACACATAATCACGAACATACACACATGCAAACACTTACAAGCACATACACGTATACACACATACATAAACATATACACATAATTACACTAACATACACACATGCACAGTATATACACACATATACACACGCACACAGACACACCCATACACAAACTTACACACACACGTAAAACACTTACACACATGCACACCCATACAAACACACACACATACATACACACATGTGCACGCATTAAACACACACACACACATACACACATAAACACACACAAGCACAATATAGACATACACATACACTCCCATACAAACATACACACACATACACCCACATAAACAATTACACCCATATACACATACTCACACATCACACACACACACACACACATAGACACACATATGCACACATACATACACACAAATACACACACACATACACACCCACATATACATATACAGACATGTACACACACATAAACACACATACACACAACCACACACACAAACACAAGCACAATACATACACACATATACACACACACACGTACACCTACATTCACACATATATAAACACACACACACATAGACACATACACACAGAGAGGCACGCATACACACACCTACACATACATAACACACACATGGACACACATACACACCCCACCCATCCACCCACACACATACTCACACATCTAGATACATACACGATGTTTTACATAACTACTGAAACTAATATGAACAAACTCTCACATTTTACACACACATAACCACTAATGATTATTGTGAGCATTATCACAAAAATTGACATACTTGGGGGAAAATTCGGGGAGGGGGGGGGGGGGAATATGGTATACATTGTGTAACGTCAAACCACAGTGATGCAGTAAAGTGCATCTTGTGTATGATGTAAAGTGAGGCTAATTTGAAGCTTTAAAGAGACATAACATCATATAAACAAAGAGATCACTAAAATGTAGGGTATCTAATCAGGAAACTAAGTATGATCAGTTTCTACCTGGTCCTGTAATATGTGGTAGATGAAGTGAGAACAAAAGACAGGTGACAGTAGTTTAATAGTATATGGAACGAGTTTTGTATAGAAATCTTTTTTTCTTTTTGTAAGTCCTTGTGGGGGAAAAATATTTTTGTAATGTAAAAAAAAAAAAAAATAACAACAAATATATAGAGCATTCATACTGGCGGGAACTATTTGAAAACCGAAGAAAGAAACAATTATGTAAATTCAAAGCCACGGAAAAATAAAATAGATTGAAGCAAATACACCTATTTAGGTAAACAAGTTGGCTTCATAATATTATGATTTCATGCCGTCACATTATTGTCATTTCCATCTATTTGTTGTTGTGTCTTTTTTTGTTTGCTGATAAAGTGTTGTGCAGCAGAGTCATCTGTGTTTTGTAATTGTAATGCTGTAAAATGTACCTACTCTCAGTCTCCGTCAATTGTTTACGTTCACACAGATTTACCGCAGTTAACCATAATTCTGGAGACAGCAAAAGATAGGACGGGTTGGCATGAATTGGTTGAGATCCTATGCTCAAACAGGGGATAATAAAGTGAAGCAGAACAGACAAAGTTTATGTAACAAAGTATTAGACTGAGAGTAGATGCTTTATTTTCAAATATTGATACGATTTAGATATTTGATAATTTGTCTTCCTCAGCTGCAAGGCAACGCTTGCCTGGGTTTCAAATAGCTACCGCCATAGCCTCCGGTGCGTACGTGGAAGCGTATCTAGAACCAGGAATAGTGAAAGATGTTTATACTGTTTACCTGGACTCACCCCAAAATATTAAAGGTCTCGTAATCTTGCAGTACACACAACCACCTAATAGTGAGGATCGACGACTCAACTTTTGTGAAGTGCAAGCTTATAGCCATGCATGTAAGTAGCTATCACCAATCTATGTACATGCAAATACATACATACTGCGTACAAGCGTACGTACATACAGACAGACACACACACATACACACACAAAAACACATACATACATACATACATACATACATACGTACATACATACATACATACAAACATACATACATACATACATACATACATACATACATACATGCATGCATGCATGCATGCATACATACATACATACATACAAACATACATACATACGTACGTACGTACGTACGTACGTACATACATACATACATACGTTCGTACGTACGTACATACATACATACATACATACATACATACATACATACATACATACATACATACATACATACATACATACATACATACATACATACATACATACATACATACGTACGTACATACATACATATGTCAACGTCTCACACAATCACAGGCATTCTAAGTTCCTTCACATGCACTCAAGAAAATATCAATCTTGCATGTGGTATCACACATTTATTTAGGAGAATTTGATTATCGTCAAGATGCGCACATAGGGCGGTTAATTTATTACATCATCATTATATACATAAGTGCTAGCTAACAAACTATCAGAGCACTCAGGAAATTACACAAAAACCCTGCACTCAAATACTCGCTATCTTTAACATAGCAACGCCAGCTAGCATTCCCGCAAAATCCATACACTCGCTTCTCGAAACACATGCGTCCTTCCCCTAAAACGTCTAGCCCCAGTCTGAGTCTCCTCACGCTGGCCTTTGGTCACGTGGTACTGGACCCCGTGTGTCTCGGGACAGTCGAGCTGTCTCAACTGTCACGTCGTACTGCTGTCCGCTCATGTTGTGTCGGGTCTTTCAGTGCAAGGCTGTCCGGTCAATCCAGGACGGAGTCCCGTAGACTTGTGTCCCTCCCCTTTTATAGCTGGGTCTTGTCCTGTCTATGACATCCCTGTGTCCCTGCCTATGTCCTGTCTCTGATACCTCCATTGTCCTGTAGATGTCCTGTCTATGTCATCTCTGCGTCCCTACCTATGTCCTGTCTCTCACATCTCTGTGGTCCTGTAGATGCCTTGTCGATGCCATCTCTGCATCCCTGCCTATGTCCTGTCTCTATTATGTCCCTTGTCCTCTATATGTCCTGTCTCTATTCCCCAACACGCTGACATCCTCCTCTGCTCCCCCGTTATTGTGTCACCAAATTCCTTCTCAGAACCGTGACACAATGTTTTCTGTAAATATATAATTAGTCTGAACTAATTTGTCAGTGGGTTTTTGGAATTCGTCAGTGGTGACTATGTTTGGGTACAACTGTGATTTGTAAGGGTATGATATACTGTTGAAGCACCCACCCACTGGTGTATAGTCAGCTTACCACTCTTGATATGTTGCCAAGAGTCAAATACTCTCCTACATTTTACTACTGGAGGCTGTTAAACGGACCAAGGTATCATTGTCTTATATTCATGGTTTCCCATTAAATTGCAAAACCTCTCATACACCCAAAAATGGTGCCCCGAAACAACTGTCTCTTTTAACGGAGACTAATCATGGATATATTATCCATGGCCTCCATAAAATGTTACCTCAACATCTTTGCTCAAGATCTGTGTTTACTGATTTATCCATATCTCGCTCTCGCTTGTTGGCAGTGTTTCTCTTGTAAAGTCATAACCTTTATAAATCACTTATGTCCCTTGTATCAGAGTAATCTCCCCTTCTTAGTAATTGGTGTTTGCAAGTTATATTCAGTATAATGTTAGTTTAGATGTTCCATTTCTAATAATGTGTGTGTTAATTACAAACATGGGTGTATGTTTATCATATGTGTAATTTTATTCTTCAAGTGTCATCAGATAGGTTACTACATCTCACAAATGAAGGTTTATTCTAAATTTCTGAGATGGGTCACCGAGCTGCGATTCTTGAATCTATATGTATAGGTGTAATTTAACTCTAATGTCGACACGTATAAAAACAATGAATGCTCACATGTGCTGCAAAAGACGAAGACAAAACTACTACGATGAGGCATATGTGCAAAAAGTGCACCATTATTTCCACATCTTCTTTTAATACATTCATACCGTCTTTTATACGCTTTTCACTCATTTCATTCATACTGTATGTATAGTTAAAAATCTTTATCATTTTTAAAAGTACAAAAATATTAAAGTTAACATAAGGTGATTAGTTAATCTTATAATTGAGACGCTTTATGTACACGACTGTTTGACTGCACTAGACAATCATAAAGCAAAAACAAAAATCCCTAAATTACGTTTTCAGTAGTTTACGTCAAATAGACGTTTTAAATCAAATAAATGTAATTAAACAAAAAAGAATGATTATGCTGTTAAGCTTTCTTACTCCCTTTGTATCTAAATAATGTTTCTCTTTACTACGTACTTAGCTAGTTATACTATGTGAATTGTAAATGAAATTATTTTGAAACCTTTGTAATTTGTTGTATGACAAAACTCTATTCCTATCATTCAGAAAAAGAAAGTATTACTTACAAAAGGTATAGTTATACTATATTAATTTGCTGTTATTTAAGTACTGAGGAAAATATACGTGACTATGCAACTTCACTAAAATACTACTAACTATTTAAAATAACTAAATAACTAGTCGCTCTAGATGACTGGAGATGTTGTCGTCTCGTTGATCTGGTCGACTGGAAGGTCCGAAGGTCTTGTAAGCAAGCAGCAATAATGTTCTTCGAGCCCTTAAAATGTCTGATGGAGAACGAATAGTCTTGTAGGATAAGTGCCCACAGATATATGCGATTGTTCCTGGGCTGTACTTTTTGGATCACCAGCAATGGAGAATTGTCTGTCTCGATGAGGAAATGTGTCCCGGCGAGGTATTTCGTCAATTTAGTAACGCAGTATACGATTGCTAGGGCCTCAAGCTGTGAAACACCATAGCGCAATTCTGCTGGGGTGATTTTCCTACTTACATAAACTGCTGGATGGTTTACGATGTTGTAGGCCTGAAGTAACACGCCTGAGATCGTCGTGGCACTGGCATATGTCCTAAGGGTATTCGAAATATCCTTGTTAGGTAAGCGTAAGATGGGGACGTTGGAAAAGTAATATTTGACTTGTGACATTGCATTTTTTTAAAGCAGCACTCTGTACATCAGTTTTCGAGTTTGATCTTAATAGATATCCATGCATGCCTGCCTGCCTGCCTGCCTGCCTGCCTGCCTGCCTGCCTACCTACCTACATACATACATACATACATACACACAAACACACACACACACAAACACACACACACACACCTACCTACCTACCTACACACACACACACACACACACACACACACACACACACACACACACACACACACCTGCCTACCTGCATATATACATATGCTTGCATGCAAACACACACCTCATATACACATAGTCAGTTTATTTGTTTACTAGTTTTGAAGCTTATTCACACTGTTCTATATAACAATGAATGTTCCAATGGTGACGGACTGTGATCAGTACTCACACATGGTTACAACTGCTTTCTGTGAGGCCAGCTCCCATACGGGACAGGTCGTCCTAGCCAGTGTGTCATCATGTCATTCAGTGCCTAGCACACCTACAGCCATTACCAGCTCTGATAAACTGTTTACTTACTCACGACAATCATCCAGCGCCTGACTTCACCTAACCCTGATTCGGGAACCTCATACCCAATATTTCTCAAGGCATGGAAATGAGGGATTTATTTACTATTTTTACAATAAACCCAATACGGCTCATGCCGGCAAATTAAGGAAACTCTTTATAAAACTGCCGTAGGGGTTTACGGCACTGTGGATCATAAGAGGCAGGACTGGTTTGCGGCCAACAGCGAGACTCTGCAGCCCTTGATTGATGAGAAGAAGAAAGCTCTCTTAAGAAACAAGGAAAGACCAACGCGTAACACTCTGAGTGAGCTAAGGCAAGCTAGGAAGGATGTGCAAAAGGCTGCCAGGCAGTGTGCAAATGATTATAGAATCAAGTTATGTGAGTCCATTCAAATCGCAAGTGATAAGGGAGACATAAGAAGCATGTATGAAGGAATAAAGAAAGCCTGTGGTCCAGTGATCAAAAGAAGTGCACCATTGAAAACCTTGACTGGAGAAATCATCACTGATAAGAAACAGCAGATGGACAGATGGGTAGATCACTATTTGGAGCTTTACTCAAGTGAGACCAAACTAGCGGATGATGCCCTCAACGCCATAGAGGCTCTACCAACTCTTGACCACCTGGACTTACTTCCCACCATAATAGAAGTTAAGTGTGCTATAAATGAACTTGCATCTGGCACGGCTCCAGGTAAGGATGGGATTCCAATAGAGGTTATCAGGAGTGGGCAAGACACACTCACTATACAGATCCACCAGCTAATAGAGCTATGCTGGCGTGAAGGACAAGTCCCACAGGATTTCAAAGATTCAAGCATCATAACACTGTACAAGAACAAGGGCGATCGGAGCGACTGCAACAACTATAGGGGTATCTCACTTCTGTGTATTGTTGGAAAAGTATTTGCCAGAATTGTTCTGCGCAGACTTCAAGTCCTAGGAGATCAAGTCTACCCCGAATCACAGTGTGGCTTTCGACAGAACCGGTCTACCAGTGATATGATATTCTCATTGCGACAAATGCAAGAAAAATGCCGTGAACAGAATCAACCACTGTTTATTGCCTTCATTGACCTCACAAAGGCATTTGATTTGGTCAGTCGTGAGGGTCTGTTCAAGGCACTAAAGAAGATTGGCTGCCCACCAACTCTTCTGTCCATTGTGGAATCGTTCCACACAGGCATGAAGGGTATAATCAAGTTTGATGGTGCAACTTCTGAAGAATTTGAAATCAAGAGTGGAGTTAAGCAAGGTTGTGTACTAGCTCCCACCCTCTTTGGAATATACTTTTCACTTCTACTGAAATATGCATTTCGTGATCAGGATGGTGGTATATACATTCACTCACGCTCAGATGGCGGCCTCTACAATGCTCAGAGATTGAAGGCTAAGACCAAAATTAGGAGGGTACTGATCAGAGAGTTGCTTTTTGCAGATGATGCTGCAGTTACGACCCACTCTGAGGAAGAATTGCAATGTCTACTATCTGCATTCTCCAATGCTTGTTCTGAATTTGGTTTAACAATTAGCAAAAAGAAGACACAGATTATGTCACAAGGTGCACATGGGGTACCATCAATCTTTATTGACGACGCCGAACTAGAGATAGTAGACCATTTTACATATCTAGGATCAGTGGTAAATAGCAAATTATCCCTAGATCAGGAAATCAACATCCGGATTGGTAAGGCAGCAACAACAATGAACAGGTTAAGAAAAAGAGTCTGGGAGAACAGGAAGCTTACTGCCAAAACAAAAGTCCTTGTCTATCAAGCCTGTGTCCTTAGTACTCTTCTCTATGGCAGTGAAACCTGGACAACTTACTCACACCAAGAGAACAATTTAAACAGCTTTCATATGCGGTGTCTGCGAAGAATTCTTGGTATTAAGTGGCAAGACAAAATCACAAATACTGAAGTATTGGAAAGATCAGGTTGTGTGACAGTTTATTCCATGCTCAGTCTTCGTAGACTTAGATGGATAGGACATCTTAGGAGGATGGATGATGGTAGAATACCAAAGGATATCTTTTTTGGTGAATTACAGATGGGTAAGAGATCTCAGGGTCGGCCTCTACTACAATACAAAGATGTGTGTAAGCGGGACATGATTGATACAGGCATTGATAATGCACATTGGGAGCAAGTCGCCGCTGAACGTGTTGCATGGAGGGCAAATATCAGAAATGGAATAAAGTCAAAGGAGAAAATTATTGCAGAAAAGTCACACACCAAGCGTTTGAGACGTAAGATGGTGCATGATGGTGGAAATGACCACGTGTTCAGATGCCCCCACTGTGAACGGACATTTACAGCGCAAATTGGCCTTATCAGTCACACTCGCTACCGCCATAGTTAAAAGTTATTATGCCTTTTTAAAGCACAAACTATCGTCTGTCAAGACGGCAAGGTGCCAATGATGATTGAATACGGCTCATGGTATGAACGGCATTTTTTGCTTGACCTGCTATTTTCCCTATTCTGCTATTCAGGCTAGATCTGTATGTCCAGTCACAAGACAGCATGCCAGCGGTAATGTGGTCAACTTTATATCTGGTGCCCATACATTTAATCATCATTAGTGCCCATTTGATAACACCGAGTCACAGATGGTGTGTCTGAAGATTGATGAGACTACCATGTTATTACCATTTACAAGCACAGTGATGATGTCTTGACAAGTTAACTTACAAACATAACTGATTATTTGAATCAGAAGAAGGCAACCCACGTTCCTTGGGTACACCACTAAAAAGGCTAAAACTGAAGTCATCATCATCATCATCATCATCATCATCATCATCATCATCATCATCATCATCATCATCATCATCATCATCATCATGGGCCATGATGGTAAGCGTGGGCGGTCATGTCTCGCCATCTCACTCGATCACCAGTGTCATGGATCAACTCAGTGCTCTTGTCTCGACCATGCCACGTGACGAAGCCATCCAGATATTTATTTCTCTGCCTTCCTCTTGTTTTTTTTCCCCTCAATCTTGCCAGTAGTCACAAAGTTCTCCAATTTATTTCTTCTCATAACTGAAACTGAAGTACCTCAGGGCAATTTGGAGGAGAAAAGAAGCAGATTAAGAAAGAAGATATCAGGCAGTTTTACATCATGGTAGAGTGTCTTAGATCTGACTGAGATACCGTATAACAGTAGACAGTACTACATGCTTTCTGTTAGTGCCGAATGTTTGGCGACGCTCGCCAGACTCGACACCCCACATTGTACACACGTCTTCGGCCGGTGGGTACAAGCCTTATCCGAGTGCGAATAAATGCAGCATGAAGACTAAATTTCATAGCAGGGCAGACCAGGTCTTGAGATTGGTCATCAATTGGTCTAGGATCAAAGCTCTGACATGCGGACAGTAAGAGCATTACTTTGCTGATCCGACAGCTTCTTTATCTTGTCTTGTTCCAGATGTATTGTTGGTACCTTTTCTCTGAAGTAAACTAGGCAGACCGAGAGTGGGATCATGCTGCATGGGCAATATAAGGTCTCTACAATTCAGCCCAGTCTTTGTGCTATGGAGGTGAATAACTCCATCCCTGGTCCCCGCTATGTGGTGTAGTTATTATGCCATTTTTAAAGCGCAAAGTAACAAACTATCATTGTCAAGATGACAAGGTGCCAGTAAAATTGGGGGAGGGGGAGAGGAAACATCCATAACTAAAATGAGAGAGAGAGAGAGAGAGAGAGAGAGAGAGAGAGAGAGAGAGAGAGAGAGAGAGAGAGAGAGAGAGAGAGAGAGAGAGAGAGAGAGAAGTACTCAGGGTTTTGTGTTTTAGTCTGTCAACATCAGATATCCAAAACCCGTGGAGGAAGGATAAACTACCAATGAAGGCATAATCTAAACAGGTCCCTGTGTGCTGTGCTGAAATATGAGCTGCGCGCATCCTATTATGCCTCTCTTCAGGTGTCAAGTTCCAGCATCAGTCTCGCACACCTGCTGGTTTCTGAGCTTGGAGAAGGGAAGAAGAGCTTTGCAACACAGCCTCCTGGAGCTAGTAATGTGGTCCCATATGGGAGGAACAGTCTCTGCAGCAACCACTGTTACAACTCTTCTAGAGGATTCATAACCAACACAGCTCCATCTCTCACTCTCTCTGTGTCTCTCTCTCTTTTTCTCTCTCCCTTTCTCTCTTTAGTTCTCTCTCTCTAGTTCTTTCTCTCTTTGTCTCTCTCTCTCTGTCTCTCTCTCACTCACTCTCCCATCTGTTTCTCCCATCTCTCTCTGCCTCTGCCCCTCTCTCTTTATGTCTCGATCTCTAGCTCTCTCTGTCACTATTTTTCCCTCTCTCACTCACACTCATTCTCCCTTTTTCTTCTTCCGGTACATGTCGTGTGACATTGATGATCATGTCTGTCCACAACGTTTTGTTTCATGAACTGAAATTCTTTGAATTATCCATTTCGTATGGCATTGGTGATTATGCCTGTCCACAGCCTTCTGTCTCGTGTACTGCCAATCATCTTATAGACCATGCCAGGTGGTATTGGTGATCATGTCTGTCCCCAGCCTTCTGTTGATGAGTTAGTTTCGCGGGAGGCGAACTGAGCAAACCAATCTCTCTGTGAACTTTTGCATTTCGGAACATCAATTAATACGCCGCTGACCTCAACTCATACCGTTTGAGAAGAGAATTTTTCAAGGTATCGAAGTCCTTTTCAAGACCAGGAGGTAGTTTACTGAAAATATCATAAGTCAGGTCCTCTTAACCCGTTAGGACAACTTGACATTCCATTTACAGCGAGGAAGATTATAAGCTTCGCAATTAATACAAATATTTCAATATACGAATCCATTTCTCTTCCTTTTCATTTGAAGGGGAGCCGTGGAAAGCTCTCACAACCATGAGGGGAAGTAGTCTCAGTCGAAGTGTCACTACTTGTGAGCTGGTGAGCTGGCACTTCTGAATCTTGAGGTCTCTGAATTTGTAGTTATAGTTTCCTCAACTTTAACTCCTGCCATCTTACTTGGTAAGATAGCTTATTTCATCTCCTTGTCCATTTCAGCCTGCCTTGTCTATTAGTCCAGTTCATCCTGTTGCAGCTGGCTGTCCAATTCAGCTTGCTTCAACTGGTTGTCCAATTCAGCTTGCTTCATCTGCATCGTATCCCTGGATTCGATATCAGCCATCTGGATTTTGAGTCGGATTCTTTCCTCTCTTTCGCCTTTCTCCCCCTCCTTGATTATGCCCCTCTGTTCTATTCTCCATTATCTCTTAGCTTCTTTGAATACTTGCTCAATTTAGCACCCTCGTATACTAGCAAAGTCCTTTCTTCTTTACATCCTGTGTAGTGGGTTGTCTGTCAAAAGACATGGTACTTGGGGCAAAAAATTAAAAGAAAAAAAAAGAAAAATTTAAAAAAGTTTTAAAAATTAAACCTTAAAATCTTTTTGT
>JACEFZ010008971.1:0-27443 GCA_014155875.1 Cepaea nemoralis | reverse complement strand
ATGCCGAACTATGTATTGCATCTTGTGCGTTTTCATGATTCCCGCTTGACCCCCATCTGACTGTTTTGAATCAGTGTTTCTGATTCTGGTGTCTTGGTCCTCCTTCCTCTCACAAGTTTTTGGTTCGTCTTTGGGTAGTCGTCGCTCTTCTTATGGTAGTTTCATTGACTGTGGGTTCAGATCTTTATTACAGCTTGCATGCAGACTCTCCAAAGGCAGGTTCGTCTTCTTGATAGTCTGGTCGGTTTTTCACTATGCATTTTGGGAAATCTGCTTGTTTTTTTGTGCAAACGACTTCCATTTCCCCCCCCCCCCCGTTCAGACTGCTTGAAATGTTTTAAGGCGTCTGGCTTATAGCGCTGAGAAGTGCTGTCACGAATCGTGTCGATATGATGGCGGAAAACACTAAGATGCGATGATATTGTTCAACATTTTTAGATAATTTTTAAATATAGAAAGATGAGTTACAATGTTAGCTATGCATTATTTTTTTGTAAACTTTGAAAATGTCAAAAAGATTGTATCATTATTTATTATAACTCATATGCCGGTACATAACTATAGACAAAGAGTTTAAATCATGAAACGATACAAAAATAGACTAAAGTTATAAACAATGTTATTAAAAGTTATCCCCCTTGAAATAATTTTTTCTAGAGTTAGCCCCTTAGCTAATGTGTAGTCACTCATTTTTTCCCCTTTTCCCAAGCGTTTTGGTTCGGGGATTTTTCATCATCATCATCATATATTACGTACGTTTTTTGGGAATGGGAGGAGGAAGGAGGAGGAAGAAGAAAAAAAAAATACGACAGTTGACAGCTCTGGAATGAAAGGAAGCGTGTAGAAAATGTCATCTCAATCGATGGGGGGGGTTTGCGAAAAATAAAGGACATACATATTTACATATTTACAAATACACTTTGATTTATATATATAGAATATATATATATATGCACACACACACACACACATATATATATATATATATATGTATGTATATAATATATATATATATATATATATATATATATATATATATATATGTATATACATATACACACGCACATACATATAAACACGCGCACACATGTACGCACACATAAACACACATATAAATATACTTACACACACAAGCACATATACAAACACACATTTACACACACTTGCACATACACACCCACACGCACATTCAGACGTGCACACACATACACACACATAAACACACGCATACCCACATATGGACACACATACACACCAACCCATCCACCCACATACTTACTCACACATACACGCTGCCTCACATAATCTCACCCTCACTCACTCATTTACTCTCTAAACCACACTAACTCACTCTCTTACTCGCACAGACAAGTACACAGACACCCACACACACACTCACCCCCACCTCTCTCTCTCTCTCTCTCTCTCTCTCTCACACTCATTAACTTCTTATGCACTCTCCCACTCACCCACTGTCTCTCTCTTGCACACTCACTCGCTCTCACACTCACTCACACACGCACATACACACATACTCACAAATTCTCCCCCTAACTTACTAACTCTCTCTCCCTTACTCACTCACCCGGCGGCTCTCTAACTCACACTCACTCACTCACTCTCTCACACAGACAGGTATACACACAACACAACCTCTCTCTCACACTAACTAATTCTCTCACTCAATCTCTCACACATACGGTGTATCACAGACATTCACTTACTCTTTCACCCTCGCAGGCACACGCGCATACACACTCTCTCATTTATTTCTGTCTCATACTCACTCGCTCACTCACATTCTTTCTCATTCACTCTCTCACCCACTCTCTCACTCACACAGTGTAAGTGATAGTGGAAAAAATGATACCAGTAGGGACGTATGGAGGCATATAGTCGGAATGAAGTAAGTATTGAAAGAGTTTTCGGTTGAATGTGTAGGGACTCATTGGCTTTTTCAGATCTGGTGGAAGGCTATTCCAAGTGAACACCAGAATACGCGAGACATGTTTTGTATAAGTCCAATCTAGGCATAGGAACCTGTAATACATTTAAGCGCTTGTTGTTCATTGCATTAGATTGAATTAACGGTAGAAGATACTCTGGGGTATTTTCAGATATAATTGTATTCACTAATTTGGCTTTGTTAAAATAATTTGCTTTCAAAGTGGGAGAAGTCTTAGATGACTGATAAGTTATTACTTTCAACGTGCTTTATGCCAGAACCTAGACGTATAGCGCGGTTATGAAGCGAACACAGTCGTTTCATATTAGATTTAGGGCAACCATCCCAGACTGTGGAACAATAGTCGAGAGGTGATTGGATATAGCATGGGAAGAATATTTTTCGTGTGGTATCATCCAAGAAGTGTTGAATTTTAGTAAGTTGGTAACCTTTTTGTGCTATTCTCTTTGTGAGGTCGTGAACATGAGAGCTCCAGCTTAGATGTCTGTCAATTAAAAGACCTAATGTTTTGTGTTCATTTACATTAGTTTAGTTTAGTTTAGTTATGGATCAACATCACGGCACACGGGTGCAACCCATAAGTGCTCCGTTCTCCTCCTAACTCAAAACTGAGTCTGGAGAAACTCAGCTCAGTGCACGAACTCCGTAGCACCGTCGAGGATCCTGAAATACTTTGGGTAGATTTTTAACTCGAAATTTTGCCCGGGCAGCGCCGTTAGGCTACTCTTTTTCGATTTTCAACTGCCAATGGATTTTTCAAACACGTGTGCGTCAGCAGGTTTGAGTGCTCGGTATTCCAGCACGCGTTTAGTGGCTGGTCAATAGGTTACTATTCTAGAGTTACCACTATTAATGGATACTCCTCGTGGTAATGGTTCCCCTACTCTAACCTGGGTAACTCCTGGTTATGTCCTACCGTGTCCCCTTTATGACACGTGTGTATCCAGTTGGAGAACTGTTCACTGTTCTCCCTACTGCTTCTGTCCCTTCTATTCCTAGATAGGGATGTTATCTCTATCCTGTCTTAGTCCTATTCCTGAGGTCTACTCCTCTCTTCTCTATCTGCCTACATGCGGCTCTTTGACAGGCTCTCCCTCCGTTTGTGTTGCGTTACAAGCTTTTAGCTTATTGGTGTAATGCAAATGGTTATCTAAAAAAATTAGGCCTGTCTAATTTTGTCAAAGGCTGCATGAGCTTGCTAACTATGTTCTGGGTATAGCACAAGACCTTTACTTTCCAATGTCGCACTGTTGTATCACTTCACTTGGCTATTGATTATCACACCACACTACAACAGTTGGCTGGAGCCCTTGCTCACCCTAACATTATACTTCTTGGGAGTTGTGTGACCCGAAGCCGTTGTCTTTATAGACCTGCTCCTCCAATTGTCAATTTAACTGACAACCCAAACAAATTGTCCCTATTATGGGTAAAATACATGAATTATATTCATGCTCCCATATAATATTTACTCCAACTTGTATACATGCTTTGTGCGCTAATGTTCACCTATCTAGCTTCCGCTCGTGAAGAAATCTTTCAGTGTTAAACTAGGGTTTCGAAAGTCTGTAGTGTCCCCTGTTTAGAGTAGTTATGGCCCTTTGCAATTAATGATTTCTGCATCTTTATCTGTTAGGTTTCCTGATTGGTTGCGTGTTTTGCATTTAACTACTGTGTGCTTAAATTACCAACATGTGTGTATGTCTATAATTTACATGTATGTTATTTTTCAAGCGCCAAAAACCGGGTTACTGTAGTCACAAAGGAGTGTGTAAGGCTGATTTATGACTACTTGGCCGGTTTAGGAAGCTTAAAATATGTTTCCTATCTCTATAATGTAAGTATGGCAACAACACGGATAAAACGAACAACACATTGTGTTACACAAATTGACACAGACGAATTACAAAAACTCGTGTTGTGCGGTAAACAAGCCGCAACATGTCTCATTCCCTCTGTATTTATTTCATTCACTCATTCACTTTTACACTTCTTTCATTCACGCTTTCATTCCACACTGCTTTAAAAAGGCGTTATGCCATTAAAATACTGTTGTACAAAAGAAAATGAATGACAAATATATTTACCATAAATCGTTGGCTCAGTTTACAAAAGTTTTAGAGCCAAATTACTGTGCGGTATTTTTGCACCGGTCATTTCTGTACAAAAATTTACATGATTGTGAGGGTCGTTACTACCAATCCTGAGAGTAATGATTACTATACTTAATCTAATCTACGCTGGTGTGCTGTGCTATGCTAACTAAGGGAAATAATCTAACTAAATGAATAAAATGGGGTGAAATGTGTTAGTTACCTTAATGTGTGTTTCTAAATATGATGGTATAAATTCTAAATGAGGGTATCAATTTTAAGTAATGTTTCATTTAACTAAACTATGAAAATGTGTTTAAATGATGATGGATTAAAGCTGTGTTTACTAAGTTCAAGAGTACGATCTAATGATTTGACATATATGAATTTCTAACTTAGTGTAAATGAAGTTTAACTCTTAAATGTTATTAGTTTCCTATTAAACAAAAATTTTATAGGGATGGTTTTGAACATTCTATTGCAAGTACGAAAGTTATGATATTAAATGCAACTGTCATAAAAACATGTTATGATACATATCACATACATTTCTAACTATACACTAACTACATTAAATACTTCCAGGTGTGTTGTTGGAGTCGCGTTCTCTGTTGAATATCGTTGACATGGAGTGATATAGACAATGTCTGATATATACGCGCTCGTCCTGGGTAAAGTTTCCATACAGTCCTACTCACGGGTTACTTATAGAATACGATGATGGCGTAGACATCTCCTAGCGTGTCTATCCTTTCTCACTCGTAATGACACAGTTCATGTAAGTCAATTTAAGGCGATTCACAATTCTAAGAGCACTAAAGTGTCTATAATTCAACATTCTGGACACCGATTACTTAAAGTTTCAATGAATGTGGTGCTGTAGAATCGCTCCTCTCTGGTACATCAGGTATCTCAATATCAGAGGGTCTGCTGAGCGTGTCTGCCAGTAAGTTCATCTTTCCCTTTATATGTTTAATAGTGAACGAGTAGTTCTGGAGAATAAAAGACCACCTATAAATCCTATTATTCCTGTGGACTCCAGGCTCCATAACTGTAAGAGGGGAATTATCAGTTTCGATGACAAAATGAGTGCCCGCTAAGAATCGATGAAGTTTACGGACACAATAGATGACGCTTAAAGCTTCTAATTCAGAGACTCCATACCTCGACTCAGCAGGTGCAATTTTCCGGCTTACATAAATGATTGGGTGGTAGATGTCCTCATGAAACTGGCCTAGTACGCCGGCAATGGATATAGCGCTTGCGTCTGTACGAAGAAAATACGTAAGGCTTGGATTAGGTAAGCGCAATATTGGTACACTGCTAAACATTTGTTTTAATTTTGATAATGCATCAATTAAATCTGCATCTTTTACATTCAGCTTTACAGATGATTTCAATACATTCGAAAAGACGCTGGTAATCTCAGCTAAATTAGGTATGAACTTGTTGTAATAGGTTACCAGACCAAGTAAGCTTCTAACTTGCTTCTTGGTCGTTGGCATTGTTAGATTTTATATTTTAGTTACAATTTTATTATCTGTTTTCAGTTGGCCTCTTGTGATGGTATAGCCAAGGAAGTCAATTTCTTCCAGACCCAACTCAAGTTTTATTTGTTTCACAGTAAGACCGAATAGTCTCAATCTATCGAAGACATGTCGCAGTTTCTGTAGATGTGTTGTCCAGTCTGCCGTATGAACACATATATCGTCAATATACGTCTCCGTATTCGTTACTCCATGAAGAAGATCCCTAGTGAGTCGAACGAAAGTGGCTGGGGCATTACGAATTCCAAAAGGAATGAATCGCCACTCATAAAGACCTAAGTGTGTTGAAAATGCAGTCAGATGAATAGAAAGTCTGTGCATTGGGACTTGCCAATATCCCTTCGTTAGGTCGAGTTTAGAAAAGATCCTAGAAGTTGACATGTTGAGAATCAGATCTTCGCAAGATGGAATTGGCTCTGCGTCTACCTTGGTGACATTATGTAATTTCCTGTAATCGACACAGAGGCGAATCGTTGAGTCCTTTTTCTTGACCAGGACAATAGGGAAAGTATATTCTGACTGCGACTTTTGGACTATTCCATTCGACTCAAGACTAAGGAGTTCCTTGTCGAGTTTTGCCCTGTAACTTAGAGGGATATAATAAGGTCGGCATTTGATAGGGGTGTGATCAGACAGAATAATGGAGTGTTCGATCCTGTCAGTCCTACCTGGAATGTCGGAAAAAAATGTCTCTGTATTCCGTTACTAATGCTATTATCTATCGTCTTTGCTCGTCTGTGAGTCTTGGTTCTATCCGTATGCTATCAATTGTCGTAGTCATGTCTACTGTTGGAACTGGTAGTTCCATGTCGTCGTCTTCTATCTGATTCAGTACTGTGGTGGTACTAAGTGCGTGTTCTGTTTGCTAACTACGTGTATCTGCGATGTCGTCGTCTTCTGTCACACTAACTAGTGTAGTTGCGTTGTGTACGTCTGTCGTCTGGTTGCCTGGTGTAGATGTATTCTGTTCGTCTGTCATCTGTTCTTCTTGTCGTGAAAAGTAAGGCTTCAGCATGTTGATATGTCTCTGCGTCTCTGACCTGGTTACTGCCTTAGCCGTGTTAGTTTCTTTCCAGGCTAATATTTCATCAGCAGTGCAGTGTTTTACCCCTGATAGACAGCCAAGAATCAGGTCAGTACACGGGTTGTATAAAATAGCGCACGTAAATGTGCCAGCAAGGAACGGGGTGTTTATACGGGCTTTTGCTAGTTGGTATTTCTCAATATTACCCGAAACGGTACGGCATTTCACAAAACCGCCCGTATAATCCTCTGGGTTGGCTAGTTCTTTCCTTAACCCGAATAAAGTACTCCCACTATCAAGTAAACATTGGCATGGATAATCATTGACCAGTGCATCGTGGAACTTTATATTGCCTCTGGAGGCTTTAGCTGCGTTCGCATTCTCACTAGAGAATGGTACAATGTGCCCACATTTAAGTTTTCCGTCCGTATGGAACTGGTGACAAGTTTCACATCTCTCAAAGTTCAAAATATCTGTAAGATCAGCCACATCCTCACAGTCACATTCTCACACTCAGTTTCACTCCCACTATCTGAAGATGTGTCAATCAGTACCGCATTTCTAGCTCTCATTCTCTGACGACCCATACATTTAGAGCTATAATGCCCGTACGAGGAACCAAAAAAAAAACAAAAAACATTTGACTGCATGCCTGTATGCACTCCTTTTGCTCTACTGCTTTTTAATTATCATTTCGAGATGTGCAGGGTATGTCACACATAGCATATTGTTGGTGATTGAAATGACAGTACATACATAGAGGTGGCTTTTGATCTTGCCTATCTTTCTTCTGGTAAGATTTCTGATTGAAAGATTTTCTAGGCTGGTTTTTGGCAAAAGCCGCAATTTCAGATTCATTTATGGATGATTTAAAAACGTCTCTATTCGAAGAGAAATAAACCGAACCTCGCTTATTGAGTTGTTCCAGTGACTCAATGTCTGCTTATTGCAGGAACTTCGCGAAGGGAGATGGGACCGTAGATATAACTTTGTCCATGATCATTAAGTCTTTTAACTTATCAAAATTCTTCCACATCTTCGCTGCGTTAAGCCATTTACTGAAAACACTTTGAACGTTCGACACGTAATGGATGAACGTTTCGTTCGATTTTGGTTTAATTTGAGAATACTGGATCTGATATCCAGGAGCATCGAGTAAGAAATGCTGCATAATTCTATCATGTATATATTGGTAGTTAGTTCTTAAATCTGCTGGAATTGATTCAATTACTTTCAAGGGCTCACCAGAGAGATTCTTCATATAGATCATCGCCCAATCTTTCAAAGGAACTTTTTGAAATTTAAGCTGGAACTCGATATTCTCGGTCCAGGTGGAGATGGAATCTCCTTGGTAGTAGGGCTTCACGATCGCTTTATACTTAGTAAATTTGTTCTGCTCCTCCTGACTCTTTTGCTTAGTGGTAGCTATCTGAACATGCGAATCAATCTCCATTTCTTTCAATTTTAACTGTGTCTGTGAGTCTAATTCCATTTGTTTTCCCTTTAACTCTAATCCTTTCTGTTTGGTGGCTTCCCCTAATTCTATCATTTCTTTCTGGTGTTGTCTTTCACGCGCTCGTTCATCTCTTTCAGCATCTTTCGCTTCTTTGTCACTCAATGCTTTCTGCTCTGTGTATTCTTTGTATTTACGTTCTGCCCATTGTTCTAATGTATCCCCGCTATAACCTAGATCTTTCCCCGCTTGGATTTATTCCCCTAGTGTTTACATTGTATACATTTATCTTCACACACCAATGGTAGTACAAACCAACTTTACAATAAATAAGTATGAAATTTACAGTATCACATTGGAAAAACAAGATGCGTTCATTAATTGAGAATATCAAAACATGTAACGATACTCATCTGATTTTATGACAATACGGCCACTTGGGATGTCACACCTCTCTCTCGTACACAAGATAGGTCGGCTCGATACTGCGATCGATGTTCCTGTTCCGTAGAGCAGCAACAATTAATACATTGCATGTATTACAAAATACAAGGTGATAAATAACTTAAGTCTCCCAATTTTTACGATATGAAAAACATAAATGTGATATGATTGATCTGAATGATCTGAATGATATGATTGAATGAATGAATCGTCAAGGAATCGTCAAATGTCGGTCTATGTCGTCTTGTCTTCGCTGTCTGCTGTCTCTAACTGAGCTATATTTTCTGATCGTAATCTGCAAACTAGTCTAATTGTCCTTGTACTAACTGTAATTCTGACATTGTACTATTTCGTGGGTAAGTTCGCTAAATATTCAAAACAAAAATATAAGATCTTCAAAAACAATCATCAAAATAATGAAAATAATCAAAATAAGCAAAATAATCCCAACATAATTGTTGTGGGTATTCTTATTGTCCTCATTGACCTTATTGAACTCATTAACCTCATTGACCTTATTATCCTCTAAAAAGTACTGGAGAGTTTTGGTCAGAGACCATAACTTTATGAAGGGAAAATTCCAACTGCACCTCACCACGGTAGAGGATGGAAACACACTACGGTGTGGCTAACACAGCTCTGATGACCGAGTATCCACCGGAATAAGTGGACAACTCTGCAGCTGAGCAGAGCAGGGCACTCACTTGTCCTTACAGTCGGAAATGGCTGCCAAAGGCAGAGGTAAAAAGACCACCATGTGAATGTGAAAGGCAAGGGGAAACCACCACATTATATTCCCATGACTTCTTGGCAAATCATATATCAGAGTTAGTGAAGGACCTTAATGGCTGTCTTAGGGCATCCTCGTCCGGTAGGGACAGTCATGAGCCACAGGTGACACCAGACCGTCATCCAGCTACTGATGGCAAAATCTTAACTAAAATAAATAAATTTAGAGTAGGAACATGGAATTTTAGGACATTAAATGAGCTAGGAAAGTTGACCAATGTTCTAAGAGAGATGGATAGCATGAAAATGAATATACTAGGCGTTAGTGAGATGAGATGGAAGGGATCGGGCAAAATTATAGCTGAAAATCACACAATAATTTATTCTGGAGGGGATACACATGAAAAATGTGTAGGAATAATATTAGACGAAAAAACAGCCAAGTCAATTAATGGATACTGGTGTATTTCAGATAGAGTTATTATGGTAAAAATCAAAGGCAAACCAATAGACATAAATATTATACAAGTATATGCACCAACAATTTATAAAAGAAAATGAAAATGCAAAATATACAAAGGTAATAATGAAAAATCTAAAATGTGGGTGAATGTTGCGGGAGTAAATATTTGGTGTACGCTATGGAGAAATAAAAATACGAGCGAAATTTCGGGAGAAATTTGCGGGTGAAAAAAAATCAAATATAGTTGCCAGGTGTGGGTTTCGGTGGGTGCGCGCGCAGGTGCGGGTTTCGGTGGGTGCGCGCGCAGGTGCGCATCTCGGTGGGTGCGCGCGCAGGTGCGGATTTCGGTGGGTTAAGGTGCGGATTTCGGTGGGTGCAGGTGCGGATTTCGATGGGTGCGCGCGCAGGTGCGGATTTCGGTGGGTGCAGGTGCGGATTTCGTTGGGTGCGCGCGCAAGTGCGGATTTCGGTGGGTGCAGGTGTCGATTTCGGTGGGTGCGCTCGCAGGTGCAGATTTCGGTGGGTGCGCGCGCAGGTGCGGATTTCGGTGGTTGCAGGTGTTGATTTCGTTGTTGCCTTTTTTTGTGCCTACCCTCTACCCCTCAAATAAAAGGTGTAATTGTTTTCCCTGAGTGACCCTTCCTCAGCGAGGCGAGCCTCCTGCAGGCCAGCAATATCAATGTTAAGACAATTGAGTTCGGCATCAACCACAGCCGTTTTTCTCACATCGTCAATATTGGTCAAGTCAGTGGAAAATCCTGGACACATGGTTCTCACGTTCCAGGTTGCAAGCCGTAGCTTGAGGTTTCTATTTTTATTTTTGTTTGTAACTGGTGCATTGGTTCTACAGCCTGAGATTCAGATTTTGTCCTAGCCCCAAGCACCCATTGAAGCAGGCAGGCTGTGGCAGATCAGCAATCAATTGGCCGGGGGCCGCCCAGCTTGAGGCGGGCGGTAGCTGATCAGTGACACCTGTAGGTGTCTCCCACCGTCAGAGGCAACGTGTGGCGCCCCATGTCTACGCCAATGACAGGGACTTATATCCCGTAACAGTTGCCTCTCGCTTTGATTCCGAGATCAGTTAAGACCAGGGATGAAGTTATTGCCTCTCCATAGCACAAAGCCTGGGCTCAAATATAGAGATCATGTGTTGCCCATGCAGCATGATCCCTCGCTCGGCCTGCCTAATTCACTCCAGAGGAAAGGTAACACCCCTACATCTGGAACAAGACAAGCTGCAGAAGCTGTCAGATCAGCAAAGCAATGCTCTAACTGTCCGCCTGTCAGAGCTTCGATCCTAGACCAGCCGCCAACCAAGGCTTAGGGCCTGGTCTGCCCTGCCATGACATTTTGTCTTTAGCTTGCATTTCTTCGCACCAGAGTAAGGCTTGTACCATCCCAGTTGCGCTCTTCCGCCCTAAGCCGTTGGCACAATGTGGGGTGTCGGGTTTAGTAAGCGCCGCCCAACGTTCGGCGCTAACAGAAAGCAGGTAGTACCGTCTACTGTTATACGGTAGCTCAGTCATATCTGACTAAGACCTGACACGATTATAATCTATATATTATAAACTATTATAAATTTATATATTATAAACTATTATATATTATAAACTATACTATTGTGCTATATGTATATATCTATTTCTAGGTTATTTTATGATTTATATTTTTCAGTTCAGAATTTTGCATGCAGATATTTGTTGCAAAAGAGGTAACATTTATTGATGTAACTAACTAACTAACTAACTAACTAACTAACTAACTAACTAACTAACTAACTAACTAACTAACTAACTAACTAACTAACTAACTAATTAACTAACTAACTAACTAACTAACTAACTAATTAACTAACGAACCTACTACACATACATACATTGGCACCTTGCCGTCTTGACAGACGATAGTTTGTGCTTTAAAAAGGCATAATAACTTTTACCTATGGCGGTAGCGAATGTGACTGATAAGGCCAATTTGCGCTGTAAATGTCCGTTCACAGTGGGTGCATGTGAACACGTGGTCATTTCCACCATCATGCACCATCTTACGTCTCAAACGCTCGGTGTGTGACTTACCTGCAATAATTTTCACCTTTGTCTTTATTCCATTTCTGATGTTTGCCCTCCATGCAACACGTTCAGCGGCGACTTGCTCCCTATGTGCATTATCATTGCCTGTATCAATCATGTCCCGCTTACACACATCTTTGTATCGTAGTAGAGGCCGACCGTGAGATCTCTTACCCATCTGTAATTCACCAAAAAAGATATTCTTTGGTATTCTACCATCATCCATCCTCCTAAGATGTCCTATCCATCTAAGTCTACGAAGACTGATCATGGAATAAACTGTCACACAACCTGATCTTTCCAATACTTCAGTATTTGTGATTTTATCTTGCCACTTAATACCAAGAATTCTTCGCAGACACCGCATATGAAAGCTGTTTAAATGTTTCTCTTGGTGTGAGTAAGTTGTCCAGGTTTCACTGCCATAAAGAAGAGTACTAAGGACACAGGCTTGATAGACAAGGACTTTTGTTTTGGCAGTAAGCTTCCTGTTCTCCCAGACTCTTTTTCTTAACCTGTTCATTGTTGTTGCTACCTTACCAATCCGGATGTTGATTTCCTGATCTAGGGATAATTTGCTATTTACCACTGATCCTAGATATGTAAAATGGTCTACCATCTCTAGTTCGGCGTCGTCAATAAAGATTGATGGTACACCATGTGCACCTTGTGACATAATCTGTGTCTTCTTTTTGCTAATTGTTAAACGAAATTCAGAACAAGCATTGGAGAATGCAGATAGTAGACATTGCAATTCTTCCTCAGAGTGGGTCGTAACTGCAGCATCATCTGCACAAAGCAACTATCTGATCAGTACCCTCCTAATTTTGGTCTTGGCCTTCAATCTCTGAGCATTGTAAAGGCCGCCATCTGAGCGTGAGTGAATGTATATACCACCATCCTGATCACGAAAGGCGTATTTCAGTAGAAGTGAAAAGTATATTCCAAAGAGGGTGGGAGCTAAAACACAGCCTTGCTTAACTCCACTCTTGATTTAAAATTCATCAGAAGTTGCACCATCAAACTTGATTATACCCTTCATGCCTGCGTGGAACGATTCTACAATGGACAAAAGCGTTGGTGGGCAGCCAATCTTCTTTAGTGCCTTGAACAGACCCTCACGACTGACCAAATCAAATGCCTTTGTGAGGTCGATTAAGGCAATAAACAGTGGTTGATTCTGTTCACGGCATTTTTCTTGCATTTGTCGCAATGAGAATATCATATCAGTGGTAGACCGGTTCTGTCGAAAGCCACACTGTGATTCGGGGTAGACTTGATCTCCTAGGACTTGAAGTCTGCGCAGAACAATTCTGGCAAATGCTTTTCCAACAATACACAGAAATGAGATACCCCTATAGTTGTTGCAGTCGCTCCGATCGCCCTTGTTCTTGTACAGTGTTATGATGCTTAAATCTTTGAAATCCTGTGGGACTTGTCTTTCTCGCCAGCATAGCTTTATTAGCTGGTGGATCTGTATAGTGGGTGTGTCTTGCCCACTCCTGATAACCTCTATTGGAATGCCATTCTTACCTGGAACCTTGCAAGATGCAAATTCATTTATAGCACACTTAACTTCTGTTATGGTGGGAAGTGTGTCCAGGTGGTCAAGAGATTGTAGAGCCTCTATGGCGTTGAGGGCATCATCCTCTAGTTTGGTCTCACTTGAGTAAAGATCTAAATAGTGCTCTACCCATCTGTCCATCTGTTGTTTCTTATCAGTGATGATTTCTCCAGTCAAGGTTTTCAATGGTGCACTTCTTTGATCACTGGACCACAAGCTTTCTTTATTCCTTCATACATGCTTCTGATGTTTCCCTTATCACTTGCGATTTGAATGGACTCACATAACTTGATCCAATAATCATTTGCACACTGCCTGGCAGCCTTTTGCACATACTTCCTAGCTTGTCTTCGCTCACTCAGAGTGTTACGCGTTGGTCTTTCCTTGTTTCTTAAGAGAGCTTTCTTCTTCTTATCAATCAAGGGCTGCAGAGTCTCGCTGTTGGCCGCAAACCAGTCCTGCCTCTTATGATCCACAGTGCCGTAAACCCCTACGGCAGTTTTATAAAGAGTTTCCTTAATTTGACCCCACTTTTCATTTACTGTACAATTTTCTGGTGCATCAGTGAAAGCATCTTCAAGTTGCTGTTGAAACTGAAAGCACTTTTCAGGATCATGAGTGTTAATAATATTAATCCTGGGGCTAGATTTGTGTTTAGCTGTGTAGAACCTCTTTGGTCTCAGTCTAACCCTTGCAACAACCAAAGAATGATCCGTATCACAGTCAGCACTGTGGTAACTACGAGTCAATGATATATGGTTCAGATGTTGTCTCCGTGTGATGATGAAGTCCAGCTGGTGCCAATGGCCGGATCTTGGATGTTTCCATGTGACCTTATGCATCTCTTTTGTTTTAAAAAAAGAGTTTGTAATACATAGGTCATTACTGGTGCAATGCTCCAGCAGCCTTTGCCCATTCTCATTCATGCGACCGATGTTGTATTTTCCAATGCACACTGGCCATGAACTCCAGTCCTTGCCCACACGAGCATTGAAATCACCGAGCATATAAATGTAGTCAGATTTTGGAACTGCCTTGATCACGGAGTCTTAACTCCTCATAGAACGAATCCTTTACATCATCAGAGGAATCGAATGTCGGTGCATATGAAGTAATAATGGTGACAAACCCACAAAGAGGTTGCAAAGCGCAGGAATAATAGTCTTTCATTTCCTCCTGCTGGAATTTCAATCATTCCCAGTAGCGAATTCTTCACTGCAAAGCCCACACCGTGTTGTTTTTTTTTTTCTGCTTGCCCTCTACCCTTCCAAAAAAAGAAGGTGTAATTGTTTTCCCTGAGTGACCCTTCCTCAGCGAGGTGAGTATCCTGCAGGCCAGCAATATCAATATTAAGACGATTGAGTTCGGCATCAATCACAGCCGTTTGTCTCACATCGTCAATATTGGTCAAGTCAGTGGAAAATCCTGGACACATGGTTCTCACATTCCAGGTTGCAAGCCGTAGCATGAGGTTTCTATTTTTATTTTTGTTTGTATCTGGTGGATTGGTTTTTTTACTGATATTTTTTAAGTTAATGTAATTGTGATTTTTTTATGATCTTGTATTTTTGCTTAACTTTGACTAATTTACACTTTCTTCATGGATGAAATGTCTGAGAAGTGGCAACATTGGCTCAATAAGTCAGGAATACGCCTTGGTTACTTAAACATTTGCAGCTTATTTAACAAGCTACCAGAATTATTTTCTATTCCTAATCAAAATTTTCATTTATTCGGCCTTAGTGAAAGTAGGCTTAATGCTAAAATTTCAGATTAGTACATCTCTATTAAAGGGTACAACGATTTTAGAAGGGATCCCTGTAGGAAACAAAAGACAGGCATAGTAACCTATCTTTCTAATTTACTAAATGCTCACCGTAGGCTAGACTTTGAAACTTGCAAAATAGAATGTATTTGGTTAGAGCTAAAACTTCAAAACGGCACACCCATGATAATTGACTACCTCTATCGAAATACCAGTGCTGAACACGTCTGGTACGAAAACTTCACTACCATCATGGGTGTGGTTTTCGCTTCTGGGAAGGAAATTATACTACTCGGAGACTTTAACATTGACAGCAACAAATCCAACATAATATGGGGAAATATAATTGCATCATACAATTTCCAACAAATAGTACAACAAGCTACTAGAGTAACAAAGTCATCTTCAACAGTCATAGATCACATTTATGTAACTTGCTCAGACAACATCATAGAATGCACCGTACCCAATTGTGCAATGAGCGATCACTACCCAATATGCTGCACATGGTCTAAAATAGGAATTAAAACTCCTAAACATAAACACATAAGTGTAAAATATAGAAATTACAAAAATTTCAACGAAAACGCATTTTTACAGGACTTTCTCAGTTCACCTCTAGACAATGTTTAGCAGCTTCCTGACCCGGATGATGCTCTGGAATTCTGGATGAAAACCTTTATTGATGTTTTTGATAGACATGTGCCAGTCAAGGAAGTTCGAGTAAAACACCACGTCAAGCCACCCTGGATCACCCAGGAAATACTTGAAATTATGAGAGACAGAGATAAATCACATAAAAAGCGGGATCTCAGCGCATACCGTACTCTTAGAAACAAAGTTTAATATAACATACGACGGGAAAAGAAAAAAATACTTTAAGAACTTAGTAATGGATAAAACAAATAGTAAGGATATATGGAAGGCAATTAACGCCTTGACAAACAAGTATAACTTCCGAAATTCTTTACCATAAAATCATATTACATGCGACCAATTCAGTAATTTTTTTTTCAAACTGACATAGACCAGTTGAAGGCTTCAATACCTAATTCTCCTTGCAACTTATCTTTATTGTCATCGTTTTGCGAGAATAATGCTCCCGCGACATTCTTTCCGACATACCGCTAATGACAATCACTGAAGTATTCACTTACCTTAGTAACCTAAAAAACACAACCTCATCTGGGTTAGATGGAATCAGCAACCGGATTCTCCGTTGTGCTGCGCCAGTGATCTGTACACCACTAACCTATGTATATAATCAGTGTCTCACCAAAGGCCACTTTCCATCAGCTCTCAAAATCGCTAAAGAGTACCCTCTTTTAAATCTGGTTCATTGGACAATGGTCTCCCGAACAATTACAGATACATTTCCTTACTATCATCACTATCTAAGCCACTAGAATAACACATCCATAAAGTAACATTACAGTACTTAGTTCGCAACAAGCTTATTGTTGACAGCCAATCAGGATTTCGACCAATATATTCTTGCCATACGGCCCTAACAAACATGATAGAAAATTGGCACCAGAATATAAACAACAACAGTCTATGTGGAACTGTGATTATTGATTTCAAGAAAGCATTTGATATGATAGACCATGTTATTTTAATTAAAAAACTTGAGACAATGAAAATTGGCTCTAATGAAGTCACTCTAATATCATCTTTTCTATCAAACAGAAAGCAAGTAGTATCACATAATAAATCTCTGTCTCAAACCACTACCTTAAATATTGGAGTACCGCAAGGCGATATTCTTGGCCCTCTATTATTTGCCATATATATTAACGATCTACCTTTGCATCTTTCGTCGCCCTGCGATCTATTTGCAGATGACTGTACAGTGTACACAAACGCTGAAAACTGTATTTTACTGGAGTCGTCTTTACAACAGGAATTAAATAATGTAGTTAGGTGGAGCTATTCAAACCGTATGCAAATTAACATCACTAAAACAAAAGCAATGTTATTAACAATCAGACAAAGACTTCAAACTCTAAGCTCACACACATCACTTCAACTTCATATAGATAACATGCCAGTAGAAAGTGTAATTGAGCACAAAACATTAGGCATAATCTTTGATAGAAACCTAACCCTTAATTCCCACGTCCAAGCGCTCATTAAACAAACAGTGAAAAAAGTCTACCAACTCGCCAAAATTAAAAACTTCTTTGATGAGGACACAAGGAAACTATTCTATACTTCTCATATACAGACACACTTTGACTACTGCTCTACAATCTGGGACGGTTGTTCTAATTCAACCACTAAGCGACTTTACTCACTCCAAAAACGGGCCATGAGTCTAATTTATAGCAAACATTTATCTGACAATCCTAGCCTGTTTAAACGCCTTCAGTTACTACTATTCCGCAAACGGCTGCTTTTCAATAAAGCTAAACTAATTCACAAATTCCTGCATCGGAATGCCCCAAATTACCTTTGGCCATTGTTTAAATATAATGCTAGACACAGTAAACGTTTAAATATACTACACATTCCGAAGCCTAGGATTGCCTTATACAAAACAAGCTTAACGTACTCTGCAGCTCAGCTGTGGAACAATCTTCCACAATAAATCAAAGACATCACCAATCCCTATTCATATAATCGCAAATTATTCGAACATTATCTCAATACGGATTACCTTACCCCTTAATAATAGAGATAATAATAATAATAACAAAACCCTAGTATAACAGCCAGTCCCCTTTTTGTAGACCAGTATATTCCACATGGCTAATAACAAGTGTTAGACCATTATCTAATATTACTGTGTCGTGTAGTTTTCATGTTCGCATTTCGCCCATGCCTTCATAATGCATATCTTTTATATTGTTGCTGTTCTTTGTTAGCCTTGAATGATGTGTGAATGAAATAATGTATGAAAGAGAGTGATAGAAGGGCAGAATGTTAGACGGGCCTGCGTGCCCAATTATTAACCCTTTGAAAGTAAAGTTTGTTCGTTCGTTCGTTCGTTCGTTTTACAGCCTGCGATTCAGATTTTGTTCTAGCCCCAAGATCTGGAATAAACTTCATTCTAATATTCAGTGATAATAATAAATTATAATGTGCTACTTTATAACATTTTGGATGAATACCACCAGTGCTTGTTTTAGTGATTTCCCAAAAATTAGTATTGCAATTTAGTGCTTTTTTGGCTCGAAAGTAGTTCTGATTGGGATTTGGCGGATCTGGAATAAACTTCATTTTAATATGAAGTGATAATAATAATATACTGTGCTACCTTGTAACATATGTAATAAAAACAGTTGGTGCTTTATTTTTAGTGCTTCCTAAAAAATTTTGGTGCTTTTTAGGGTCGATTTTGGTGCTTTTTCATCAAAGGGAGATGGCAACACTGGAGCCGGCCGCTCAGAAAGCAATGGCAAACTACTGAACGTGATCTTGCCAATAAATCGTTGAATAAATCGTAATAAATCAATAAGTTGCTGGTGTTGTCAGCGATGTCCTGTAAATGTTCTGAAAATCTCTAGAGAAATCTCAATTTATTGTGAGGGGATAGCGCGAACGCATTCTCTACTACGAGAAAATTACGCAACCGAGACACCCACATTTGTGGTGATCGCAGGCGTCATCCCAACCAAAGTGCAATGGAAGTGCCTCAACCTGTGAGCACTATCTTTTTTTTTTCGATTTACTTTTTTCAATGCTCCAAGGATGGGATTCCCTCCCCTCCCCCATAACGGTAGGGGACTCACTTCCGTAATGTTTTTTTTTATTTTTTCAAAATGTATCTGCCATACAAAGCAGTGTGTATTTACATGGTGTAATGTGTGCTTCATTTGTTTGTGTATATCACATGGCTTCCGGTCCCAAGCATGGCGGTTAGGAACTGAACCGCTACGGTCTCTGGAGTATTTATCCTTGTGGCTGAGGTTTGCATTCGCATTTTCCTCATGTTGGACTGGTAGTATATGGCTCCGTCGCCCTGCTACTGAGTGAGTTCGTGGCGCGACTCTGTGAGCTATGAAGTTAATGTGGTATGCTTTTACATTGGTCTGCTTTTTGTATAGTGAACTGCATGTTCGGAACAATGGCTACCGGCTTTTGCTAAATTGACTTATTTGCCTTTTTCGGTTCAGGAGTGCATTTTTCAGGAGACTCCTGGGAGTTGACACTGCAGCTACGGAGTTCGTGCTTTGTGCGGCGCTTTCGGCTTGTCGCCCTATGGAAAGAGACCATGTGGGATAAAACCCGGATCAACTAACTAACTAACTAACTAACTAACTAACTAACTCACTCACTCACTCACTCACTCACTCACTCACTCACTCACTAACTCACTAACCGGCCGGCCGGCCGACCTGCCGACCGACCGACCGACCGACCGACCGACCGGATGAAGTAAAGAGGCCCACAAAATGCTTTTTCCTTTTGTTTTAACTTTCATGGCATACGAAACTGTTTATTTACAAGGTGCATTGTGTGTGCACGAGCGTGCGCGCGCGCATGTGTGAGAGAGTTTACATTTACGAATACAACATATACATTTATATACACATGATGATATTACATTCATGACATGGTGTAATTACCTACACATTACTTGTCGATGATGATGATGGGGCAATCATTTGCTCCTGCACACTAAAATCATTCAATAGAAATTCTGTCATACTCCAAGTATTCTCATTGATACTTAGTTTTATTTAAACAAGTTTAACAGTATCACTGAAAGGATCATACATTAACCATTGCAAAAAGCATCTAAATTAACACAATAAAGAATAATTAGATATGTATGATGTTTGCTCACGCACGCGAGATAGTGAGTGAGTGAGTAAGTGAGAGAGAGAGAGAGAGAGAGAGAGAGAGAGAGAGAGAGAGAGAGAAAGAAGGAGAGAGGGAAAGAGAGAGAGAGAGAGAGACAGAGAGAGAGAGAGAAAGAGAGAGAGAGAGAGAGAGAGAGAGAGAGAGAGAGAGAGAGAGAGAGAGAGAGAGAGAGAGCCAAAACAAAGACTGAGTCTAGGTGCATTGGGTAGTAACTTCATTACAGGCACAATGGATTTATTTGGGTTTGGGGAAGGGGCATTGGGATGGAAGTTAAACGAACTTTTGTCTTGGTCGTGGTCATAATATCCACTTCTCAGCTGACAAAGAAACTGACCTGCGAGATACAGCCTCCCTTTGTGCTAGGTAATTCAATGAACATTTCCCGTTGACAAAGAAGGAAAATGTGCTGATTCATTCTCCCCAATGACGGGTATTGTAAATATATAAATAAAGGATCAAACAGCCTAAATATCTCTCTGTTGTAAGATACTAGTTCTTGACGATCATAATAGTACATTTTTGTAGTGGAAAGGTAAAGTTAAACTAGTGGAAAGGTAAAAGTTAAACTAAAGATGGTAAGACATAAATGATGGTAATAATACCAAGAATGATTGATTGAGGACAGTAATACATATTAGGAATATAGAACTATCTGTGAAACAATGAGTTTGAACATGTATAGTATGAAGTGTGAGTGTGAACTTGATGGGAGTGGCATTTTGACTAATCTGTGCACATTTGTGCTTAAAAATGTGTGAACATGTGTGTGTGTGTGTGTCTGTTTGTGTGTGTGTGTGTGTGTGTGTGTGTATGTGTGTGTGTGTGTGTGTTAAGTTTTTCGTATCAAGTATTTGGCCTGTGCTGCTCCGTGGTGAAGAAATTACGGTCGCAGTTCTTAATTCCACATACCCGCGTTCGAAACACAGCTGTGGGCGATTTGGCAGCAGACCACCTTGGGTTGATTTTTTTACGAATTGGTATGGGTTCTGGTTGTTCAGAAAGCAAAGGCACACTTTTTTCTCCCGCATATCCTTTACAGGACATCGCTGTCAACATCAGCATCTTTCAGCCATCAGTTCCTAGTGACTTTCTCATTTTCAGTTTTGATATATCTAGCTCCAGTCCACTGATTGTGATAGGTGCCTCCATAACCTCATGTAGTATGTCATTCTGTCCTGTATGTTGCCTTTTCTCTCGAATCTCTTGTTGTTTCTCTGGACTAATTTCCATATTGTTATATTGTGCGAATGAGTCGCAAAATGGTCAGCTGCTTGCTTTCCAGTTAAGATGTTTCCGTCTTTATGTAGTGTAATTTTTCAGTTTCTCCCTGTGCCCTCATCGTTAAGTTGTTTTATTAGCTTCCACAACTTCCTTGTGTCTCTTTCAGTGACTCTGTTTTCTACTGCCAGCTGTTCCATCTAGCCTGCAGCTGGGCCCTTTGACATTTGGGTTTTGCGTACTGGTATTTATTGTGGTGCTCTTGGCTGGGTGTGGCCTCTGCTTGCTTTCTACACACTTCCACATCATTATGCAACTGTTCTAGTTCATTACTCCAGTAGGGTTTATAATATTTACGGGCTCCTCTTGGTACTGTTTCTCGTGAGGCCTGTAGTATGCATTTCTCAAACTCTTCAACTACTTGTACGTTTCTAGTAATATCGTGTGAGTTATTTCTCTTGGAAAAATAGGATCATTCATCTGTATTAGATTGTTCCCCTTTAGTTTAAAAAACATTTTCGACCTTTCAAATCCATGGGCACAAATATTTCGTTATAATGTTCCACTACACGCAAGAAAGCGAATCTTTTTAATTTGTAAGTACGCTTTCAACGCGGAAGCCGAGATAGCGTAGTGGCTCGATGGTCATGATTACGAATATGCAGCGCGACGGAATTTTACAATGGACCTGGCTTCCCAGGTCTTACTTGGCTGATGAAGTCTAATCATAGCAAGGTCTTTTGTTTCCCGCCATTGTGTTCTGTACAGCTGCAATACCACGTGTTAAGTTATATTGTTTACATTTCTACAACTTCACCGCAGACTAGCTAGGAACCATCGAATGGAAGTGGAAATGAGATTTCTGAGGATGATGCAAAGAATGCCATGGATGGACAGACAAACGAATGAGAAAGTTCTTTCAAGGTACTAATGAAAAAACGTAATCTGAATAGAAAATTAAAAGCAAACAGCCAGGTTTGTTTAAACATCATGGTACGTTGAGAAATAAACTTGAAAACTTAGTGACTACTAGCAAACTTGACGGGAAAAGAGGATATGGAAACGAAGAGACATATGTCAGGATGGCTTAGCATAATCCAGACAAAAACAGAGACCCTGCCATAGACTGGCGACGGTGTGAGACGGCGAACCAAGACCGCCTAAGTGTATTAGCATTGCACATGAAGGTGATACATTTGTCAATAGTAGAATAAACACAGATATTGTAGGCGACATTATCGAGCACACATTTGGTCAAACTTAAACATGCGTAGGAGTAGTAAATGTGCTGAAAATCTCAAGAGAAATCTAAATTTATTTGGAAGCGATAGCGCGAACGCAGTCCCTTCTACGAGAAAATTAAACATTCGAGACACCGACATTTGGAGTGGTCGCAGGCGTCAACCAAACCAAAGTCCAATGGAAGGTCCTCAATCTGTGAGCACCATCTTTTTTTGTTTTTTCGTTTTTTTTTTTCAATGTTCCAATGTTGGGATTTTTTTCAAAACTTATCTTTCATACAAAGCAGTGTGTATTTAAATGCTGTAAGTACTACAAGAAACTAATGAAAATCGTAAACTGATTAGAGAAATTAGACGTAGACAGTCACAATTTTGTGGGCATGATATGAGAAGAAATAAATTGGAGAACGTGGTGACAACTAGCAAGATCGAGGGGAAGAGAACAAGGGGAAGACAGAGAAGAAAATACCTGGATGGCTTGACTACGTGGCATGGTCGAGACAGGAATGCTGAGCTGATCCACGACTCTGGTGATCGAGCGAAATGGTGAGTCATGACCGCCCACGCTTACCGGCGAGTCACATGATGGATGGAGTGTGTGCTTCTTTTGTTTGTGTATATCACAAAGCGTTGCCGTTTGTTAGTGTTAAGTGGCACATGTGCGAATAAAAGAAATGCATTCATACATAGATCTGATAATATAACATGTATAGCATGGTGCATGTACACACGCACTCCTTGTATAATGAAGGAAGGAGACTCATTAAATCTTTGTTGCTTTTTATTTAACTTTCATGGCGTACACAGCTGTGTATTTATATGTTGTATTGTGTGTATGCTCGTGCGTCTGTGTATACGTGTGTGTGTGTGTGTGTGTGTGTGTTTGTGTGTGAGCTACCGCCATCGAACAAGCTTTATTTTTGATATTAGAAAGAAGAAGAAGAAGAAGAAGAAGAAGAAGAAGAAGAAGAAGAAGAAGAAGAAGAAGAAGAAGAAGAAGAAGAAGAAGAAGAAGAAGAAGAAGAAGAAGAAGAAGAGGAAGAAGAAGAAGAGGAAGAAGAAGAAGAAGAAGAAGAAGAAGAAGAAGAAGAAGAAGAAGAAGAAGAAGAAGAAGAAGAAGAAGAAGAAGAAGAAGAAGAAGAAGAAGAAGAAGAAGAAGAAGAAGAAGAAGAAGAAGAAGAAGAAGAAGAAGAAGATATGAGATATAAGAGATTATATCTATATACACGAAATTGTTTCTTCGTCATAGTCATACTATCCACCTCTCTGCTGAGAAAGAAACTGACCTCCCTTTGTGCTGTGTGGCTCAATGAACATTTGTCCCTAGCTAGAAATATTTCCCAATTCCCGTTGACAAAGAAGGAAAATGTGCTGTTTCATTCTCCCCAATGACAGGTATTGTAAATATATAAATAAAGGATCTACAAGCCTAAATATCTCTCTGTTGTAAAATATTGGTTCTTGACGATCATAATAGTACATTTTTATAGTGGAAAGGAAAAAGTTAAACTAAAGATGGTAAAACATAAATGATGGCAATTGACATAAGCCTGGGTCATTGACATTGAGTTGAGTGACCGGGCATGAGGAAGAATGGAGATGAGAGTGGGAGACAGTAAAGGGACTGACCTGGCGATGAGAAGACAGCCAGTCCGGAGAAATAAAATAGTGAGGGTAGAGGGAAAAAACCCCTAGGGGGATGGGGCGAAAGACAGTGGTGTGTTGTGTGAAGTCAGGAGATTGAAAAGTCAGTGAGAGAAGAGACCGACTACGGGTCAGGTCGTTTCAGTGAGTTGAGTTTGAGAAAACCGTAGGAGTCGGTAGTCCACGGACAACGGTGTTGTGTGGTTCTCCTAGTTGTGAAGACAGGCCAAAACCCAGAGTGGGTTACATAGTTGAGCAGTGGCTCCGACCCAATGTGTGGGTGTATTGTGTGAGGTCCAGCGGTGGATAGGAGCTGGATTACCTGTCTTGTGGATGTGATATGAAGCAGGCTTGAGAAGCCAGTGATGTGTGTGGGTTAAATTGTGAGGAGGATATTTATAGTCGATGGATTACATTGTTTCTGGATGTATACATATGTTCCGTGAGTCTATGTTATTTCTGTAATAAAGGATTATGTGCGCCAACCAAATCTTGTTTCATGACTGGTGAGTGTGTATTTCTGGGGTGAGTTGGATTAAGAGACAGTTAGATATCTCAAGTGACACACCATGAACATCGTTACCTAGACAACGACCATCACACAAAAACTTATCATCAATATCATGAACAGTATCATCGTAAGAACTTCGTGATATTATCATCAAGAACGACGTGTAACAGCAATAATACTAAGAATGATTGGTTGAGGACAGCGGTACACATTAGGAATATAGAACCATCTGTGAAAGTATGTGTTTGAATATGTAATGCATGAAGTGTGAGTGTGAACTTGATGGGAGTGGCATTTTGATTAATCTGTGCACATTTGTGCTTAAAAATGTGTGAAAATATGTGTGTATGTATTGCATTTTTCGTAACAAGTATTTGGTCTGTGCGTAAGAACAGAAGCAAGCAACTCTGACTGGTTCTCAGTGGAAACAGGAGTGAAACGGGGTTCTGTCTTATCATCGATGCACTTTGGAATAGCTATCGATTGGGACATGCGCAAATGCACAAATAACACAAATATGGGTATCCATTGGGTTGACAAAATACTAGAAGACCTGGACTTTGCCAACGACATAGTGCTTTTGAGTTCAACACACCCAGATGCCCAAGTAGAAAATAAACCATCTCCAAAATATTTCAGGACAAATTGGCCTCCAAATTAACACCATAAAAACAACAACTATGGATCTTACTAACAGTTCAGACGACACCAAATTAAACAACTACGTTTTTGAAAAAGTCAACAGCTTCACATACCTAGGAAGCACAATGACATCTACAGGGTTCTCAACACCAGAAATATAATCTAGAATCGCACTGGCATCTGTTGCCTTCAATAAACTGTCAAACATCTGGAAGTCAAAGACACTCAGCAGACACACGAAACTTAAAATCTTCAACTCTTGTGTGATTCCAGTGAAAACGTAGGGATGTGAAAGTTGGAAATCAACGGTAGCTTTAGATAAAACAATTAGATAATTTTGAGAACAAATGTCTTAGAAGAATTCTAAACATCCACTGGACAGACTTCAGAACCAATACGCAAATAAGACAAGAGATTAAGCAAGATATTGTATCCAATTTTATAAGAAAACGCCATTGGAACTACATCGGCCATGTACTCAGAATGGACAAAACAAGACTCCCCGACCAAGCCCTCATATGGTCACTGGCAGGGAAAAGAAAACGGGGACGACCAAGAGAGACCCTGCGTAGAACCATCATCAGAGAAGGCTCATTCAACGGCCAAGTAAACATCCAAGATCTACAACAGCTAGCAGCGAACCGCCAGACATGGAGAGCCATGACTTCTGCCCTATGCGCCGCCTTGGGCTCAAGAGGAAAGACTAACTAACTAATTTGGCCTGTGCCGCTCCGTGGAGAAGGTGTTACGGACGCAGTTCGTAATCCCGCATACCCGTGTTAGAAACACAGCTGCGGGAGATTTTTCATCTGACCGCCTTGCGTTGTTTTGTGACCAATTGGTATGGGTGCTGGTCGTTCAGTCAGCAATGGCAAACTACTGAACGTAAACTTGCCAAGATATCATGAGCACCCAAAAATGATGTGGTTGACTGCGACGGCCTGCAAGAGATTTTCAACACTAAATTTCTTTTTTTCAGAATGGCTCTCGGTTCCCAGAGAAGCCAGAGCCGCCCCATCAGGTCCCCACGTCCCTGTGTGTCGGTTGTGTTGGGGGATCATCCCGACCCCTGGCAAGATCAAGCGCAGAGATACTACACTTTGATCTTTGCCAAAAGGCCCAGAAGTTATCTTTTTTTGAATTAGCCTTTAAAAAAAGGCCGGAGAAAAAATTTTTATTCGGGGGAGGGAAAGTGTAGGTGTAACGAAAAAAAAGGAATAATTTGAAGTTCTATCGGGGGAAAAAAAAGAAAAAACGTTAGAAATTCTCAATTTTCTAAAAAAGATCCAAAGGTTTTTCAAACTTTTTTAAGATGCCCAAATGTTTACCACATTCTTTAAACAGCTAACTTAGTTAATTCTTTAAATATTTTTTGAAACATTAAATATTAATACAAATTTTTAAATACATAAAACAGCATAATACTTTTTTTAATGTCCTTTTAAAAAATTACGGCTAAATCCCTGTGGTAGTTTAAATACCATCTTTCGTTTTTGCGGCTTATTTGTGAAAACTGTTGTTAAGGTCGTTGCTTTTTTTTTTTACATTACAAAACCACAAGCTTCAAAATTTTTAAATTTGTGTAATGAGATACATTTTTTAATTTTTTTTTTTTTCGCAATCTTTTCAGGCACGTGTCAACACCCGCTATTCCGCGTTTTTGATTTTTTGGATTTTTCAGTAGTTTTTCCCTTTCTTCCCAACGGCGGCCCACTTTTCCCGAAAATACCAAAGGGCGAAAACCCCCAATCAATTTTCGCGCGCGCTCCCCCTACGTAAAAAAGGGGGTTTCGGAAAAGATGAAAATCCCGGCCAGGGGCCGAGTCATAATACATTAAATTTTTCGCGACATTTAAGCGGTTTTTCATTTGCGTCTATAAATAGGAATTTAGGGACCTTTTCAAATTTAAGTGTTTTTTGCAGAACTACAACAAACATTTCTAGTAAAATTGAGAGTTATTTCTATAGAACATAGGACCATTCATCTGTATTAGATTGTTTTCCCCCTTTTGTTTTAAAAATTTTCGACTCCAATTCCGGACACCCCCTGACGTGTCTCCACCTCAATTCCCTGAAAGCCCTCGAATGTTTCCCCCTCTTCCAATTTCCCTGGACACCCTCTGCGTGTCTCAACCCCTCAATTCCCGGGGCCCCCTCTGACGTGTCTCCCCCTCTCATTCCCCCCGGACCCCTCCGGGCAAGGTCCCCCCCCCCAAACCCCCTCCTCAAGGGGGGGCCAAAGGACCCCCCCCTCGGAAATT